>JAFIDM010010028.1:24565109-24576460 GCA_023159025.1 Thereuonema tuberculata | reverse complement strand
GACGTCTCAATCATGAGCGCACCGTCCAAAAAAAAAAAAATCACACCTTTGAGAAATAATAAGCAACTCCAAAAGCTGTTAAACATAGTGTGCCTTCTACAACTAAAGGTTTTTAAAAAAGTTTTTTAAACTAACATTTTTTAACGAAAACATTATTTTAAACAATTTGTTTATTTTTCGTCATTAGCGGTGGACATAATCTTCAAAATTATATGTCAATCATTGATTTGATGAAGTATTAAGGGAAATAATAAAAAAAAAAAACCTTTGATAAATAATATATGAGAAGTTGACAAATTTTTAGGTTTCTTATTGTAATAATTCCTTTAATTTTATTAAAATATAAATCTTTGTTTGTTTTTTTATCTGTTCTTATTAAATAAACGATGAAATATCATTTTAAAGTGCATTTTTATTCAAAAAAGTATATATTTAAAGTCTAAAACGCTTTATTTAAAATGTTGTTTCGGTTTCGAAAAATAAACCGCTTCTGTTAAAGCGTGTCTACCTTTTTATAAAAAGGCTTTTAAAATAAAGTTTTTTAACGAAAACATTAATTTTAAACAATTTGTTTATTTTTGGTCATTAGCGGGGAACGTAATCTTCAAAATGATGCCTCAATCATTCATTTTGATGAAGTATTAAAGGAAATACGGCGTTCCGACAAAAAAAACCCTTTGAGAAATAATATATAAGGATAATTATTATTATTATTATTACACTGGGGAACAGTGATTTTGGTACCTTACAATTTTGACCTATTTTTGAGTATATTTGGGTCACTGATTCCAAAAATGCTTTCAGTTTTGCTCTATTAGCTCTAGTTTTTGAGATAGAGCTTATTCACATTATACCATCTAACCATACTGGTCCGCATATACAACTATATCACTCGCATACATAAAAAACAAAAGACATTTGGATGGATCAAACACTTTATTTTCATGAAGCAACTGTATCTATCTAACCACCATTATTTATTTATACATTGGTCGCATTAGGTTCATTAATTTTCTTCCATCAGGTCGCTGAATCCTCGTTTCTGTGATTTCCTCCGATGCAATGATCTTGAACATTCTCGCGTGATGCTCCAACAGTAGTCCGCCATCATATGTATATCCCATCATTGCTAACATACATTGTTTCTCTGCCAGCCTGGAAGTTAAAAATTCAGACGACTTCTTTGGAAGACTTAGATCTCTTATGAGGTCGTTCAATTCCGCTTGATTAAAACCGGATGCAACTGATGAAGGTCCTGCGAAATCACTGTCATTTTGCTCAGCATAGCTTTCAGCTGATTCATCCTCTTCTTCTGATGACTTGGAAGACTGATAAATATTGGAACAGGTATCTCCTCTGAATGTGGAACGCCCGGGGCGTCTTGCAGAGCGTAGATCAGGATATACCAATATACACCTATTCCGGTTATTGGTTTTGATGCCTTTACAGTAACTGAACAAAAGTAACAGTCATCACTGTGGTTTATTTGTTCTCGCCATATCATTGGTTCCCAAATTTCAAGCATTTCCGTTTCCCATTTGTCCACTGTCACAGATGCTCTGTGCACGCATTGTTACATACAATGTGGGTGCCCAAGCCTTATCTTAGTCTCCAGGTTTTACTTTGAAATAGGCCAAATAAGCTCTTTTTACAAAGTCAGTTGTGGATTTTCTTTGCTGAATGAATGTGTACGCCCCACAGATGAATCAAAACACATCAGGATTATTCACACATTTTCTTCATGATGAAGCCATGTCAGTGGCTATAAAAAGGATAAATAAATGTCAGAATAGTTAAATTACACATGCCAAAAACAACATGAATAGAGCTTGGATAAAACAAATTAGTATTATGCAAACAATCGATTTACAAATGGTGATGTAAAAACAAGGAGTAGTAAGAGCAATGTATAATGATATCATCAATATCTCATAAACTAGAGCTGCTACAACGAAATGGATGGCATTTTCGGAATCAGCAGCACCAAAATACCCAGAATCAGGTGAAAAATTCCAGGCACCATGAAAAAAAAAAATTTTTTGTTCCCCAGTGTTTATGTAAAAGTTTCTAACCATGGGTTTCCCCAGCAAAGACAACGTGGCGGATCAAGGACCAAAGCATATTGCCAAGTGTAAAGACGTATGCAAGAATGATTAGGGATGTGTGGTTGTGTCCATAAATTTCCTAACTATGCGTGTTGTGTTGAGTACCACAGCCTTCTGCAGTTGTGCATAAGTGTTTTTGTGAAGTCCTAGTGTGCTGAGACTGTGGTGCAATGTGTGAGGCACCAGACCAGTGGCGGACAAGACGATGGGTACAACACGTACTCGATCCTGCCTCCACTGCTTCTGGAGCTCGTGTACTAGATCGGTGTATTTACTGATCTTGTCTGCGTGACTTTTCTGCATGTTCTTGCTGATAGGCACTGCAATATCAATGAGATAGGTCTGTTTGTTGACCTTATCAACAAGTGTGATGTCAGATCTGTTGTGATGTATTGTTTTGTCTGTTATTATTATTATTATTATTATTATATTTTAACGTCTGTTTTTTATATTACATTGGTTCTTCAAAACCAACACACATATAAAAGGTTAAAAATAAAAATATTTACAATAAAAATCATTATCGGTTTCTCGAGCTCATAAATTTCCCGCTTCTTCAGGTGATCCTGAATTCATAAGCTCGAGAAGCGGTAGTGATTTTTAAATATTTTTATTTTTAACATTATAGTTTGGTTAGTTCATTTTAAATTTTATTTTAATTTCTTTTTATTCTTATTACAAATTGTAGATTTTATTATTACATTGTATTAAATATCTCTCAATTTTGGGCCTTGACTATTAATGGACAAAAGAAGAATGTCCAGTGAATGTGGGATGAACCATTAAAAACTTGATCTTGGTCACCTACAACCGGGCTTTTTTGATGACCAATCAACGCTTTATGAAATTGCTGCATTTGTTCAGAACGCAATGGAATGAAGTTAAGGAAATGCTTTATTTCCTTTAATGGCAATAA
The DNA here is from genome assembly GCA_023159025.1 of Thereuonema tuberculata. Taxonomy (NCBI): domain Eukaryota; kingdom Metazoa; phylum Arthropoda; class Chilopoda; order Scutigeromorpha; family Scutigeridae; genus Thereuonema; species Thereuonema tuberculata. The sequence continues at coordinate 24,573,439 of JAFIDM010010028.1, read as the reverse complement.
GTTAAGAATTTAGAAATGAATTAGGTACTGTTCGGTTTTGTTTACGAGAGCCTTCAACACTTTTGCGCAAGCGTCGGGTCTCCTTCGATTTCAGCAAAATAGGGGTGAGGAGAAACAAAGAGGGGATGTTTACTTTTTATAGTGTTAGTTTACTAGTAGCTGCGTTCTGTTTGCGCTTTTCGGGAAAGAATTATGGAAAGAATAAATACTACTGCAAAAATGCTCCTTCGTTATTTTTTTCTTAAAAGCGAAAATGTCCAAAAGAATTTCTTAGGAAAGTGCCCATCTCAGCGTATCACCCCTCTGCGGAGTAAAATCGTCCGCCAGTGGTCGTTCTAGCTTTTGAAAACGAACAGTATAGCTTTAGTTATGTATCGCTTAGCGGGAACTGACCATGCAATCCTGGAGAGTCCATTTTGAGGAGTGGATGAGGGTGAAGACCAAATAATCGTGCCCCTATTTCAAGATGGACCATTCATAGACATTGGATCAAATTTGAAAGAAATCTGTCCAGCGGTTTATCGAGGTTTTTGGGGTCGTCAGATTTGGAAGATGGGAGGAATGGAGACCAAAATAAATATGCCTGTGTTTTAAGTTAAGCCGTAAATAAGCAAAGGAAAGCAAAACAAATTAACCAAGTTTTAAGGAAATCCGTTCAGCCGTTTTAGCGTGATACACTTACAAATAGACAAAGAAAAAATATGTTCAAGTGCAATTAGGAAGACTGCGACTGATAAGTCAATTATTAATGTATAAGGGGCGTTCAAAAAGAAACGAGCCGGAGTGTGTAATGGGCAAACCGGTGACAGAAGGATAATATCGTTGCAAGTGTAACCAAGATTGGTTCCGACACGAGTGAGTGCGAAGTTCACAGCCCGCCGCTAGAGGGTCACGGGTGCAAGTCACGTGACTAAAAGCTAGCAGAAGCATGCGTCAATCGTCCAACGAGGTCATTCACGTTGTAAGCAGTGAAACAGTGCAATGGAGGCGTCTAAAGAAGAGCAAAGAGGTGTTGTTCGTTTTCTGACAGCAGAAGGAGTAGGGGGAACGGACATTCATCGAAGAATGTCACAAGTGAACACTGCATGTCCCTTCACTGCATAGGCTTCACTGCTTAGGCTTCAGTGCATAGGCTTCACATAGGCTTCACTGCTTAGGCTTCACTGCATAGGCTTCACTGCATGTCGGACGACGACGTTGTGAAATGTTTTTTTTGAAATTCACAACGCAGCCCCGGGAATTTTACGAGACAGCCATTCATCGCCTTGTATCGTAGTGGGACAAGTGCCTCAACAGCCAGCGCCAATACTTCTGACATACCTGTACTGGTTTCTGTTCCTCGGCTTCCGGCTCGTTTCTTTTTGAACGCCCCTCATACTATGAAAATCATTGAATTTCATAAAAGAATTTATTTATTAAAACAGTAGTGCATCAAAAAATTATATTTATCTGATAAATTAGTAAATAGATAAATAAATAAATAAGTAAATAAATAATAATAATAATAATAATAATAATAAAGAGCATCGTTGTCGTTTCGTTCGTCTACAATGTTAACTTTTAACGTAGGATTATCTGTGGGTCAAATATATATCAAAATTAATAGGAATCTGATATCACATGGTTGTAGATTTCTCTTTAAAATTTCAGCTTTCTAGTATAAGTAATTTAGTAATGTTGAAGTAATGCCTAGTTTTGTAGACTTTTGTAGTTTTTTGTGTTCAGTTGGAATTAGTACGAATGAATTTTGTGTGTATGTGTGTGTCTTTTTTTGAATCTCACTGTATCTACAGACGCCGCCTGACCTGCAGACTGTTTGCCATGAATGCTGATTCTATCCAATCTCAGGAAATCTCGTTGTTTAAGAGAATCTCATCGTGAAGTCACGTGGGCCGATGAATTGCTTCCGTTCCATTTCTGTCCGACCTATAAAAGTGTATGAGGAGCCGAGTAAGTGTAGCCATTTACCAGTCATTAGGTCTCTACGATCAGACTAATTTCATTGCAGGTGATCTTGCAACCCCCTGCTCTGCTACCTGAGTCTCTCCTTGCAACTTCCGGTTCTTTTTTTTTCCTCTCAGGCAGGAAATTTACCAACTCCAATCTCCAACTGGAGATAACGACTCATTTTCAATGAAAACAAATCCAAATTATGTCCAGAACTTGCAGAATGAGGATAATACATTTACACAACAAGTTCCTCAAAGAACTTAATACTTAAAAATGATATCCTTAATATATTTTCCGTTTTTTTTCGAAAGTCGTGAAAACGCTACAACGAAAAGCCTGCATTTATATATTATAATAACCGTAGTTGTGTATATATTATAATATCTCTAAAGTACATGTTTTGGATTACACTATAAAGTTATTTTATATTACAGTATATTTTCTAAGTTATGATGTAAACAATAAATCATAACTTCGAAAATATATTTACAATATAAAACAACTTCACAATATAATCCAAAACATCTACTTCTTAAATAAAATAAAATCTCTGACTGGGCGGACCATTGCCAGGAAGAAATGCACAACCCGGATCCCACAATAGACATCTTTTGTGAGATACAAGATGAAAAAGAGAGGCTTATGTTGAAATCATATTTAATAAATTGGAAACAGTGTATAAATAAGGATAGATTCTTTAAAATAAGTAATGTATCTTTTGGATACATTAAACAGTTCATGAGTAAAAGAGAGAAATATTTAAGAAGTCTGATTGTCATCCAATAATATTAGTTTCTCTAAGGCTTAATTGTTATTCAGTTTGGCGAGAATAATTTTTGTTAGTATAATAAATTGTTATCTAGATAGATTAAAAGAATTGTTATACATTTAGACTAGAATTTGTAATGAGATATCGAGAAATTTGCTTATATATTCAAAATTATGTATTCAGTAAGATCGATATAATTATAGAGGAGGAGAAATCAGTTTTCTTTCCTCAAATATTGTCATCTGAGGAAGATTCTCGCTAAGAGAAATGAAATATTGTGAAGAATAAAGTAGATGTTTTGGATTATACGACAGTTCAGTACATGAAAGAAGAGCTTTTGATGACGTAATTTCCTTATGCATTGATGTTTCCAGGACGTAACAGCGCCATCTATTGCTAAAATCCGTAACTGAATCTTATAAACATTACGAAAACATTCTGGTTTTTGTATTTTCTACAGTTACGAATACGTAATAATAATTAAAATTAAAATAATTAAAAACGTTCCAACCTATTCCCCTTGCTTGGCTATGCAAAATTTGTCCTTTCTTGGTCACGCTTATGCGATCACAAAACGACGCCATCTTGGACTGATTGATCGGAGTTTAAGTTGATGACGTCATGACTGATGACGTTTGTTCCAGACAAACTTGATCGCTACGTAATGACCTTATATGGCAAACCCTTTTTTTTTTTGAAAAATACTATAGGAAGTTATTTTATTTTATAAAAGAATACATATTTTCTATTTAAAAAAAAATGTTCATATTATTTAAATAAATCGTCTAAATTGGATTTAATTTTACTTTTATCAAATCATGTATAAATTAATGGATTACCTAAAGGAATATCCTTTATTTAAGACATCGATAGGATTGCGAATATTATTTAGATTCTATGGGGGAATTAGGGGGAAATAATAACAAGCCCAAGAATTTCTCTTCAGTCTATAATTATGTGTCCGAAAGCGTCAAAAAACGCGTACAAAGTGTGAGGGTTTCGTTCCATATAAAGAAACTAAATGTACAGGCCTTGCAGTCCCTTGGTTGTGCGGGAGGTTTAGACTCTTGACCAACAGGACTAGTTGAGATCGGATAGTCAAGCGGACGCCTGCCCGACTTTAACCTCCGAGTAAAGCACCAGGTATCCATTTGAAAGAGGGCTGGGTTAGCCCTCAGATCCATCTAAAGGAGAAAAAAAATAATTAACCCAATCACTACCGGGAATTGAACCCGGGCTCATCCAGTCCGCAGTCTAGCGCCTAAACGATATATCGGATCCACATATAAAAAACCTATTGTATTACCTTAAAATGTTTCATAGTGTAAAGTGTAACGTACGTATTTTGTTTTGTCTACATCCTTACGGAAGTGTAGCATCTACGTATGTGCGTCCATGCCCATATAGAAGTATTCAGTGTGTTTCTATATTTGCGCACATACTTATATGTATTTCTGCGTAATAGCTTTTTTTGATACCAATGAACACATATTCGTTATTCTATGTAATAAGTAAGAGGCAAAAATAATAGTTTTTGTCCTCTTATTCACCTGAGGAAGTTTCTCGTACAGAGAAACGAAATATTGTGAAGATTAAAGATAGTTGTTTTATGAGAATTATGGAGTAAATCACTTACAGTTTTATGAAAGATGACTTTATTAACATATTCGTTAATTTGGTTTTTAACTTTTATCTGAAACTATTGTCTGTATCATTGTCTTCAAAAATAAAAATTAACAAAAAAGAAAACATTGCGGCGAGACGAAATCTTGATGAAAGCCATTTTTTTCTTTATTTCACAGTAGCAATATTTCATAGTTATTAAGAGTCCTATTTACTTCAATTTTATGAAATTGAGGCTCCAATTGTTTAAGAAACTCTTTTACCAAATATTTTTTCTCAGGACACGACAGGGTTTGTGAATCTCTGCTTTAAAGTAATTCCAAATCTCCGTGTTCTGATTTTTTTTTTTAATGACGTCATTACTTCATTCACAAAAAAGCCACAGGAACTACTTAACTTTTCAATAAGTTCTTTGGTACAGTTGAAGCCTATCTCTATACACTCCATTAAGCACCGAGACGCCATCTACCGCCGGACGCGTAAACTTAAAACCTTATTCGTCTAATGTCGGCGAATCGCATTCATGGTTCGATTTTTGACGGCTTATGACATTCAAATACGTGAGGATTTTCCTAAATGCAGCGCTGTCAAACATGCTTCAAACCTGCCAATATTCTTGGGCTTTGCGCATTAAATTTCGGTCATTTTGACACTGAGCTCTTCACAAAAGCGTTCGACTTTCGAAGCAGGAAGTTGGAAACGCATTTCAGTGTTGATGACATATTTAAGTGATCAGACTAAAGCGAAACATAAAAATAAAAAAGAAAATTTTCAATGAAAAGAAAAATACGATAGCGCTTTACTAACAACACTTGTCTGTTTAGTGATTTCGTAATAAAAAAACAAGACGTTCCTGGAAAAACTATTAGTTACTTTCAATAAAGAATGTTTTTGCCATTTTGCCGTATAACGAAATGGCGTAGCTTTTGAGAAATCCTGGAAGTGATAAGTTATTCAAAATGAACCTACTGTATTTTGAAAACAAGGTAGGATAGCGATTAGTAAACCAATCACAATGCTTCGCAACGTCTTCTGATAAGAAAATATCATTGATATTGCTTAATTTCCTTATTGTTATAAATGTGATTGTTGCCAATGCAAAAGGCGCAATGTTGCGTTTATTGTTATTGTTGCGATTATTGTTATTGTTGTGATTGTTGTAGAGCTGCATTATAAATGTGATTATTGCGCATGCAAAAGACGCAATTGTTGCGTTTATTGTGATTGTTGTAGAGCTGCATTAAAATTGTGATTGTTGCGCATGCAAAAGACGCAATTGTTGCGTTTATTGTGATTGTTGCTCATGCAAAAGACGCGATTGTTGTGATTGTTGTGCTTAATGATAATTTAATGAGATTTTAATAATACTTGTCCACAGACAGACAAAACGGGAATATTAGTCTGCTTATCAGAAGACTAAAAACTGAATCAAATCTGCGCTTTTTACAATTTATTTATTTTTATTTTAAACTCATTTTTCGTTAAGACGCGAAAAGCCTGTAGTATTTATTTTATAAATCTAATATCTATTCAATAGAAACACTAAAAAATTTTGTGTACTTTGAATTTACTTGAATTGTGTAACTCTGATTACTTTGCATTGGATCAAACCACGCGCAATGGAATACCTGAAAGGCTTTAATATTCATTGTTTAAGACAATGAGATGTTGACAGAAATAGATAGAAATTTGTTGCTTGGATACAATAACTATATAACTGCAAAACAACCATTTCGCAGGAAACTTAAAAATTGCAGTTTTAATGCTTTACAACATACAAATACTTCGAAAGAGCACGAAACTGATATGCTAACTTAATGAGAAATGAACTGTATTTTGAAGTTAAACTGGAATAGTTTTGTAAAATTGACACTCATTGGCGAAAAGGTTAAAATTAGAGTTAATATATTGTAATATGGTTTTGAATTTACAAATAATAAGATTCACCGAATCACAATTATATACAGGGTGAACCTGAAATGTGCGGCCAAACTTAAAGGTTGTATTCTTCTTCTTCTTCTTCCTCTGCAGCTTTTCCCATTTTAGATGGGGTCGCTGTGTTTGATGAGCTTCTTCCATCGTTTCCTATCTAGCGCCCACTCTCTCCGTATCCCTTTGGCTTTGAGGTCTTCTTCAACCAAGTCTAGCCATCGCTTCTTAGGACGTCCTCTCTTTCTCTTCCCCTGTATCTCTATCTTCATTACTTTGTGCCCTACATACTCTTCTTCTCTTTTTACTAAATGTCCAAACCATCTGAGTCGTTTTTCTTGCATTTTATCATCAATAGTTGCCACTTTCGTAGTTCCCAGAATATACTCATTTCTTAATCTGTCTTTCTTCGTCACCCCACACATCCATCTCAGCATCCTCATCTCCACCACCTTCAGGTATTCAATCATGCAAAACAACAAATAAATGTCATGTAAACATGGGTCTGAAAATGCTTTATTTCCAAGATATGAACGATGCAACAATACAGAGATGTTGGGCATACAGTCGCTCAGTTTCACAGAAAGTGCTCGAAATGTCCTCCGCCGGCCGAATGCACGCAACACAACGTCGTTCCATCGACTGTCGAAGATGCCAGGTGCACGTCGAATTGCATTGTACCCATCCAATAGGCAATCATGCAGTGCGTGGGCATCAGGAACCGGTGTGGTGTACACTAATGCTTTAAGATAAGCCCATACGAAAAAGTCCAGAGGGTTTAAATCAGGGGAACGACTAGGCCATGCTGTTGGTCTCCTTCTCCCAATCCAACGGTCAGGATAACGCTAACATCTCTGTATCGTTTCATCGTTCATATCTTGGAAATAACGCATTTTCAGATCCATGTTTATATGACATTTATTCGTTGTTTTGCATGATTGAATACAACCTTTTAAGTTTGGCAGCACAGTTCAGGTACACCTTGATGTAAAAAAATGGCGTTAATTTTTTACATTGATTCACAAGCAGTTTACAACAGTTCAATTTTTTAACAACATATATCTTTGAGTATCTGGAATGATTAATCATTAGAAATTGCCACTTTCTTTTTGTATTCTTTAGTGGTCTTAACTATATAGTCTATTTCTCCGTTAATATCTCACTAGACGACTGCTTGTCGCTTCGTTCCGGAAGTCTCGTATATGTAACATGATAACAGTTAATAAATGGAAACTAGTTTTGTAGTTATTCATGACATCAAGTAAACTACTAACAAAAACTTAGATCTAAAACGAAAAATAAATTAAGGTTTACATTCTAACAAATACATGCAATAAATATTACCAATTCTACACAATTTCTCTATTTGCAATAGTTTTGGTTTTACGTTTTGAAATATTTTCCTTATCTAAAAGAATTCTGATGAGTTGATCATGCAACAATAGTCCTGTTGCTTGGCAACGTGCCTGCGACATTCCATTGTTGCAGACCTACGCACACGCGCACATAATATCGTTGAGTTGACCATACAGCAACTCCTGTTGCCCGGCATCTATTGTTGCGGACGTACGCACACACACACACACAGAAATTGGAAATCTAGTACTGTTTGTATTCAGTAGATATTAGAATTTCAATACAAATGCAATCTTTGCGTTTTTGTCGGAAATAAAATTAAAAATAAACAAGGTAGGGATAACGATTTGTAAACCAATCACAATGCTTCGCATCGTCTTTTGATACGTCTATAAAAATATAACTAATATTGTCTGAATTTCCTTATTATTATAAATGTGATTTTTGCGATTGTTGTCATTGTTGCGATTGTTGTCATTGTTGCGATTGTTGTCATTGTTGCGATTGTTGTCATTGTTGCTAATAACAATTGTCGCGATTGTTGTCATTGTTGCTAATAACAATTGTCGCGATTGTTGTCATTGTTGCTAATAGCAATTGTTGCGATTGTTGTCATTGTTGCTAATAACAATTGTCGCGATTGTTGTCATTGTTGCTAATAACAATTGTCGCGATTGTTGTCATTGTTGCTAATAACAATTGT
>JAFIDM010010028.1:24547343-24565099 GCA_023159025.1 Thereuonema tuberculata | reverse complement strand
TAATAACAATTGTCGCGATTGTTGTCATTGTTGCTAATAACAATTGTTGCGTTTGTTGTCATTGTTACTAATAACAATTGTTGCGTTTGTTATCATTGTTACTAATAACAATTGTTGCGTTTGTTGTCATTGTTACTAATAACAATTGTTGCGTTTGTTGTCATTGTTGCTAATAACAATTGTTGCGTTTGTTGTCATTGTTACTAATAACAATTGTTGCGTTTGTTGTTGCGATTGTTGTCATTGTTGCTAAAGATATTTTAATGATACTTGTTCCCGACAAAACGGGAATATGTCTTCTGATATTTATATCAGAAGACTAAAATAGAGAATTATTAAGAAAAGTAGGCTGTCAGTTTTTTCTTGTACATCTTTTATAGACGTGAAATCATCTCTTGGTATTCGTGCATTGTAACATCCATAGGCCATTCCCATTGAATACTTGTAGCTGTATATTTTCTCTTCGGCGTTGTTCTCTTGTTTACTGGTACAGAACAAGTTATTCGTCTGTTTCCAATGCCGCCGTTGCGAAGGTCGCTGTTGCAGAAACAAATCTTGTGCATTTACCATCATTTGCGCCAACAAATATTCACACTCGAGTAGGTGTGAAATATGATGATGGCGTTCAAGATTCAATGACTGCGATCGACAAATTAAGAACGGGAGGATTCAATGGGCGAATATTTATTCATTTTTTTCTTTTAAACAAACAAAACAAGCAAGTTTTCTACTCTTGTTATAGATTTACTTAATTCCAATTTGTAATACTATTTTATCTGCTTTGACAGGAGAGTGAGGGAAATCAACAAGTAAATGAAGTCTGTTTCTATATCCACTCTTAATACATTTGAACCCCTGGGTGCATCTTCTTAAAAATTGTTATGCATATTTAGAGACTAGAGGATATTGAACTTTTACAAGCGTGAATAACTCCCTACAAAAATGAAAATTTTCAATGCTTACTGAGTTTTATCAACAAATATCAATGAATATTATTATTTAATAAACAGATGTTATTTTTACAGTGTCTTTTTTTTATTAGGTTTTCTAGGAAAGAAAGGCTCATCAGATCACTCAGTCTGTGTGTATGTGTGTGCATTTATTTCCTCCTCTACCTTTTCCCAGTAACTTTTGAATCTCTCGATGTATCTTCATGAAATTTGATATGCATATTTGATATCAATCTAATATAGCCAGTGTCGTGAAAGCAGCGCACTTGTAAAAATATCGTGAGATTAGCGCACATTTCTTGGAACTCAGGGTGACATGACGGTGCTCACTACTCCTACGAAAGAAACATTTTATATTTACTTGAAAGGTTTTAATCAAATTAATTAAATATTCACAGTGCAAAGAATAGAAATTAGGGGGGGGGAGATATATACTTAGTAGGAGCTCAAGCTGTTGGTGCGAAGCGTTTGTGGCCAATTAGCTGTAGGTTAGGTCAGTTGAGGTATCACCCCTCCAGGATGTTTGTCCTGAAAAATTTTAAAAATGGCTTACCTGAATTAAAATAGGAAGTTAATGTTACCATAATGCAGTGGTGATAATACATTGGTGATAATCTCACAAATGATGTGCGATAATCTCGCGTGCCCTCCTCTCACGGAACCATCTAACCAATGAACTTCTATCTTATTTCTATTATTATTCATTGTTTTAAAAAATTAATTTTAATCTTCTTTCAGCTAATCCATTGATCAGTGCGGGGTTTGATATGATTAAGGATAATCCGGTTTCGACAACTCAAGTAAGTGATAAGATTTTTTTTTTCTTAATGAAAATATTAAAATCTGAAAATAAAAAAGGACTTTTCGTTTTTGTTATTTCACAACTTAAAAAAAAAGTAATAGTAACAGAGAAATTTAAAGAAGTCACATTTTAAGGAAACAGTAATTCTTGATATTATTTTAACTCTTGTTGATCCTGGTGTGGATAATGAATTCCGTTACAATTTTTATCAGTTGTCTTTTTGAATTTTAATATTGCCGTACAATAAATACACGGTTAGTCCTATTAACAGAATTTTCCCTTTATTTTATAAAAACGAAAAGAAAAATAGAATAAGGAACATCTTAAGAAAGTAGATTTCAAGTTCTTTCTCGTTTAGGAAAGGTTTTACGTGTGTTGAGGAAATCTTCAATGATAAAACAGACAGACAAAAAGAAGTTTTTGTTCTACGGGGGCCTCATTCTTTGAGGGCTTCCGAACCCTTACTGTGAATTATATAAAAAAAGGGTGTTCCGTGATTGTTACTTTCACATTGAAAAAAGATTTGTAAGTCAGCAAATCGAAACATGTCTGTATTTTATTTTTTGTAATTTAAACTATTAGTTTTAAATCTGTGTGGCTGACTTGTTTTATCATTGGAAATTTCTTTGATTTTTTTTTTTACTTTATAGTGTCTGTGTACTTTTTTTCTGCTTTATTTATTTATTTATTTATTTATTTTTAAATTTTTGTAAAAAAATTTTTGTAAAAATTTTAAATTTTTTATAAAATTATTTTATCTTGTAATGATAATAATTTCTGTCAATCATTTTCTTTTAAATGAATATTTAAGTATGAGGCGATCATGTGTTTGCCGTATCAATTTTTGGTGATTTTATAGAAAGTAGGCTGCAAGATCTTCTACACTTGATGTTAATTAAATCAAGCGAAAATACACAATCCTATTATAAAACAGTGAATCGTGATTTTAAAGATAACGACACGAACAGTATATTGCGACGCGAGGGCAGTTTTCTCTTGTATTACTATTATTATTATTATCATCATCATCATTATTCTATTCTTTGTCCTGATCGGGTCTGTTTGTTCCGAATTCGAAGATTGGTTCCCTGAAGCGTTGACTCCATTCTTGCCAGTTCCGTTCTTGCGCTCATAATTATTTAATCTGGTTCCATTAGACCGACAGTCAAAGACTGGGCAACCAGCCACCATCACTTTAGCTAATGAACACCGAAATCGGGCAGCGGGGGCCTCGTGCGGCGTTCGATCGGCGCTGCGTCACCCCTTCTGGTCAGTCCCGAAGGAAAGGATTAAGGATCCTCTGCAGAGGATCAAGTTGTGCCGCAGGAAACGTCGTTCCCGTGTTGAATTAAATATGAGTTATCAATAAATGAAACATGTAAATCTGATTGCATCGAGTTCACTTAGCAGAGTACATTATTAAACTAATATCAAAACTTGAGATCCTTTTCTATTCCAAAGTTTTTCATATAAGCATCATTGTTAGGTATGTCCCATTATGGGACGTTGTTAGTTATGTCCCATGTTGTGAAGAGTTTGGGATAAGACAAATTCAAGATAATCCTGTTTTATTCGCATTCACTACAAATATTGCAAGAATTCTGCTGTGCACAGTTTCTGCTATTGTATTCCAAAGTTTTCCATCTGAAGCATCATTGTTGCGTCTTGTCCCCTTTTGTAAGGATTTTCATTTTGGGACAAAATAAATTGGAACATTAAGGTTATTATTTTTTTAATTCGCATTTATTCCAAGTTTTCATGAATTTTGTTCTACACTATCTGCTATTCCAAAAAGTTTTTCATCTGAAGCTTTATTTTGAGACTTGTCCCATTTTGTGAGAAGTTTATTCGGGACAAGACAAAGTCGGGACAATCAAGTTAATTTTTTTATTAACACCAAATATATATAAAATTCTTCTGTGTTTTAACTTCTACTCCATGCTTTTTCATCCAAAATGTCATTATTGAGTATTGTCCCATTTTGTGAGAAGTTTCATTTAGGACAAGACAAAGTCGGGACAATCAAGGTAAGTTTTTCATTAAAACCAAATATATATAAAATTATTATGTATTTTAACTTCTATTCCACTTTTTTTTCATCCAAAATCTCATTATTGATTTTTGTCCCATCTTGTAAGGAGTTTCACTTGGGACAAACCAAATTTGGGATAATGAAGATAATTATTTTTAACTCTGGAATACAAAGACATTGTATTCCAGAGTTTTTATTTATCTATAACATCATTATTGAGTTTTGTACCACTTTCTGAGGAGTTTCATTTGAACAAAGAAAATTCATGATATCTAATTGAAAGCTAGTATACTGCAAAATGTATTAAACTTGATAGGGAGTGCAAAAAAAAACAACAACACACTAGATCAACGAACTTACCTTAACCTACTTTTCAGGTGCAATAGCTTTCTGATATTATTAGTGGAGTTCTTTGAAGAACTACGATCTTTTTTTACTATACACTATATTTTTTTTAAAACATAAGTTTTTTTGAATCTCTTCCAAAAGAGACAAATTTTTTTAAGTGTCTTCCATCAAAGTTGCAGTAAATTTTTTTATGGAGGTAGATAGTACACGAGAAGTTTTATTTCGTTTTTAGCTGTACCCGGTATGCGTTGCGACGCCACTCAAAGAAAGAAAGTGTTTGTGTTTTAATTCTGTTTGTTGAAGTGCTTTTTATACATAATTTTGTTTTTCCGTCTGGTGCATACACGAATAAATCAGAAGGTTTTCCGACGCGTGAGCAGGCCACATACGAGCTGTCCATGCGATTATCCCTGTGCGCACGCGCGCCAGATATTGTAAAATGGTTCTACTAATTCAGAAACCTTCGCGGGCGTGCGCACAACAACTCACCAAAGTTTCATTGCAATTGATGAATGGTATAGGAAAGCATACGGGACAAACAAACAAAGAAACATTCAATTTTCTATATTAAGATATACTTGCAATGACATGTGAGACATATTAGGTAAAGAGAAAATAAAATGGGACGTAATTCCTTATTATTACATTTCTAAGAGTGTTTTTACAGATATTAAAATTTTTGGCTTATTAAATGTTTGAAGGAAATTTATTGTACCGTGAAATAAAAGATCACTCGACCTTCTCTCTTCACGAGTATCTTACAGTACCCTTAGAGAATTGACTAATTTCTTTTTTAACCTTAAAGCACGGAACACCGCTTCAGCAATGATGACATATTGTTACAGGCACGTGATCTCGATGAAATACTCACTATCAGAGCATTGATATCAACAACAATGGGCAGTGGACTAAATGCACTTTGAAGGGGGTGAGTGTGATGTGCGCCTGAGTCGTTGATGTAGTACTTGGGACTAGAAAATTGTTTAGATGATACCATCTAAATCGTATAATTTATCAGGACAACAGCTCTTTATGTAAAGAATTTACGCACTTGAAAACATCAGTCCGAAAAGGCGGATTAATACAGTTTCCGCAGTGGAGGTAAGACTTATTAATTTGTGCTTCTTCCTCTTCAGCTTTGACCTCTACTTTACGTTAACTTCAGTGAATTCAGATTTAAGTTTAGGTAAAGTATAAAAACATGGACCTCAACTAGTCCTGTTGGTCAAGAACCGCTGGAAGCCTATACCTTCCAGCCTATACCGCTGGAAGCCTATCCAAGAACATGCACGGCCTGTTGCGGTACTTTTTATAAAGTTAACCTTTATAAAATCTTGGAATAGAATAATTTTCTGAAAACTGGTCTTGTGGGCAAGTGAGTAGGAACGTGGGTTCAAATCCCGACGTGGGCATGGCTATTTCCTTTGTTTCCTGAGTTGTCTGCTGCTTCGTCTGTCTTCTTTCGCAGTCTATGGCATCTTTGGATTCGTCCTCTAATATGGGTTGGCGACAGGAAGGGCATCCGGCCGTAAAACCCTTGCCAAAACCGAATATTGAGCAAGCGACTTTGCTCATCAGCGACCCCACACGGAAAGTGGGAAAAGCTGTTAAAGAAGAAGGAGAATTTTCTGAAAACATTGACTGCGTATTTCTTTCCTTCTAAAGATAATTCGGAGAAAAAAAAAACACAACATGTAAAAGAACACAATATTTCATTCCAAAACAAAAAACAAAAATGAACATATACTCATCATTGCTTCAAATAATCATTTATAACATTATTATGTAAACATCTTCTTTTATTTATATTTAATGAGCCAAGTTAATGTATTGGACCTGAGAGCAAAGCTAGCACATGAAACGTAAAGTCTTTCGGTTCCATTTGACTATTTTTCTTCTCTGTTTGTCCTTTTTGTTTTGCAAAACCATTTTGAAATAAGTTTAGCTGCAAACGTCATTCTACTTTTTATTAGTTAATTGAAAAACTAAAATTCATATCTTAAAATTCAAGTAATGCCAAGACGGCCATCTTGTCAAAACTCGACTCTAGTCCAAAATAGCCTGGTACCGTGATCTCCGGTTTCACCAAAATATGTAATGTTTGTATTCAGCAGTTAGAACTTGAAAGAATTTAAAGAAAAGAATAAAGAATTTAAGAAGAAAAAAGATAGCATTGTTATTGGAATCAGGCTTTAATTTCTTTGAACTTGTTGTTTATAATTGATTATACAGTAGACTCCCGATTATCCGTTTTGCGGATTATCCGCGGACCTCTCCGGTTTCCATTTTTTTTTTACTGTACAATAAATTACGGAATTAACAAAAAAAAATTAAAACTTTTAAAATTTTAAAAATTTTAAATTTTTAAATTTTTATTGTTTACCTAGAATAAGGTAAACAATAAAAGAGGCAGATTTAGCGACGTCCAAGTAGGGGGTTTTCGTGTTTCGACACGAAAAAACAAAGACAATTAATCGATTTTTTTTTTGTTAAAAAGTAAGATATTAAAGTAAATTAAAATAAAGTAATTGTTTATAATGAATATACTGCCATTTTAATGTAAATTAAACATGTTAAAAGCATTTTTGTTCTTTTTCGGCCTATTTCGGATTATACGCGAAATTCGTTTCTCCGCGATTGCCGCGCCACCCAACTCCGCGGATAATCGGGAGTCTACTGTAGTTTTAAATAGGGCAGTGCCCTTATTTTGAACTATGTTCAGACATTTGTAATTTGTCGTATTTTTACGTTCAAAATCTAGATTCAAAGCCCGGAAATAAATAATGGATTTATTCTGAAAATTCGCGAATGAAAAGATTGTAGAAAGTCTGCTGATTTATGTGTAACCTTGTATGAAGAGGATATTTATAAGAGCATTTGTTACATCTTGTTTGAGTACAAAGGGGAAACTGCAAGTGCTTCCGTTAATGAAGAATAAAATGAATTTTATTTGGAACTCTGCTGTGTAATTGTGTTGTAAAATTGATGCACTTCCGGGAACTACCGGAAGGCCGCAATGACTGCTATACGTGGCAAAGCCGGAAACCCGTCAAGACGTGCTTTTTTATTTATTTATTTTATTTGCAGCAAAGTCTTTGTTTAACTTTAAATATCAATAAAAGCAGCTGTGAAAGAAAAAAATCCTCTTCATATCAAACTTTTTTTTTTCTTTTTTTTTTTTAAGATTTCAAGTGTTTTAATCATGTTGTGTCATGGCAGACGAGATGTCTCATTAATAACGAGATGGCAAAGAGCCAGTGCTGCCCCCACGCGTCCAATCCGTTACACTATAAAACTGTCAGGACGCTATGGTGCTCGTCTTCACTGCATCCGTCCCTTATTTCAAATGAAGAAGAAACTACTGTAAAAAACAGCAATAAAAACATAACGCTTTAAAGAAGTACTTCCTACTTAAAAAACTATGATCTGAATTTCGATTATTGAGTACAAATTATTCTACTACAATCGTAAATAAGAAAATCTTCGGAAATCCATACATTTATGTTCTTAGCTTGAAAAAGAACTGTATAATAACTACAAGTTCACTTTAGTTATTATTTGAAATCTATTTTATAAGTTTGTCTCTGAGCATATCCTTCCCCAAACCCGTTTTACTGAACTTGAGAAGCTCAAGTCTTCACTTCATTTTTCTTCTGTGTTTGTCTCTTTTCATGCACGTCACGTCAAAACGGTTGGACGGATTTCCATAAACGTCGGTACGATTTATCTTTAGAATCCAACTTCAAACATAGGCATATTTATTACATGTCTCCATTCCTCCCATCCCTAAAAAATGATTCCGAAATCGCTCTCTTAAACGGCCAGACAGATTTCTTTAAAATTTAGTGCGATGTTTATTAGCAGTCCAACCATTATTTTGGTCTCCATTTCACTCATCAGCCACCAGTCCTCCTCAAAATGACCCTCCCCCTCTCTAGCGCTGCATATTCAATCCCTAATATGTTAAGAATAGCTGATTGTACATTTAGTTAAAAAAGTCAAATGTCCTACTATAGGCCTACGTGATCGTTTGGGTCGCAGAAGGTAAGGCTCCCGGCGTTCCGTGACCAATAGAACTAAGTCGAGTGGTCAGCCCGACGCCCGTCCGCCTTTATCCCACTGAAAAAAAGGTGCCATTCAACAGAGGGCTGGGTAGCCTAGGACCCGTTTGGAGGAGAATGGAGCATGGGAAAAATGCTCTGCCTCTGCCGAGGCCAGGGATCGAACCCGTCACCTCCAACCTGCAGCCACTTGGCTACCGGACCCACTGCATACTAAGTTTCTTTTGTCAATTTTTTTTTTTTTTTTCCTCCAGATAATTTCAACTCCCAAGCAATTAGTGTGCCAAGTTTCAGCTTCTTCTTACCATGAAGCTGAAAAAAATTAAAAAGAAAGAAAGAAAGCTTTTTAGGTAAACTTCCGTTTTCTCTTTATATTTTGTTTTCAGACTTAAAACGCCCAAACAATGTGTATGCCACGTTTCAGCTCTCTATCTTATGGAGAATTTGGTAAATCTTAGCAATGTAATAGTCATCTTTAGGTTTTTGTTAATCTACATTTTATCTAGTGATTCTAATCTAACTTTTTAAGAAATCGTAGTCAAAACAACTTTATAAAGAAAAACAAACAAACTCACTTTTCGAGCAATGTATTTCAACATTTATTGATCTTAGTTTTGTTTGCACTTTGAATATTGAAAATTTTCCTTATTCATTTCACAAATAACGAATTCCCAAGAAAATGTTAGCGATTAAAATATTAAAGCATTTTCAAGTCCTGTACGTACAAGGCTTTCAACGTATGGGATGCGTCCCAGCGTTTGAGAAACACTGATCCAGACGATATTTTATTTTAGAACACGGTCTGCCGAATTGCAGCCACTAAATGCAGTAAGCTACAGACAGGCGGAAAGGGGCTAAAATTCAAGGGAAGACTGGAAAAGACCTCAGCAGGTGATGCCTGACTTTCGGATAGACAGGGAAATGAACCAAGATTTCATTAAGGGGGTCACTGTAGATAGCTAAACATAAAATAGGAGTTCTGATTCTTGATCATAAGATTACTAAATAATTAACATAACTATGTAATTAATAACCCTTCAAAACATAAAGGAGATTAATCATTTCTGTTAAATTTAACTCACAATAAAATGTAACATTTGCAGCTTTATTTCATTTCTTTCAAAACCAGATATCTTTTAAATGGTCTGACTACTTTAAGAGCTTCTGACTGTGTACAAATCTTGTGAGTGTCGTCCACAGATGCATCT
The DNA here is from genome assembly GCA_023159025.1 of Thereuonema tuberculata. Taxonomy (NCBI): domain Eukaryota; kingdom Metazoa; phylum Arthropoda; class Chilopoda; order Scutigeromorpha; family Scutigeridae; genus Thereuonema; species Thereuonema tuberculata. The sequence continues at coordinate 24,555,698 of JAFIDM010010028.1, read as the reverse complement.
TAGGCCCGAGTACAAATATAGCAATAAATCCTACTTATTTGGGCGATCAGAGCTTGTTAACAGTGCGGGGTCAAAAGTCACGATTTATTTTTCTAAACGGGGCCCAGTAACTCTAATTAATGACTTCCTGGTTGGAGGAAGCCTTAAGATGAACTGCCATCTAGCGGGGAAAGTGTGCAGAGCGGACTCGGAACGGGGGGCTCACCGCTGGGAACCGACAGTAAATCATGTGGCACTCAAACGAGAGCTGCCTTTTCACACTCGTCATTAATTTCCCGTAGAGCAAACCACGCTTGCCAAGGATGGAAGCTAACCCACTCGAATCGCCTCCCGCACAGGAAGGATGCCGCCGACGACCGGTTCGCGGTAGCAATTGTATCGCCATTATCATAATGCTACCATGAAATATGTTGGTGATTGCATTTAAATTTAGATAACAGCTGCAGTGGCAGTGCCGTGACCGATATTGGTTATATTTTGCTGTTTGGTTATATTTTGCTGTTTGTTTTATAATATATTTATTTATTTATTTATTTATTTATTTGTTTGTTTATTCAGTACTGAAAGACCGAGCTCGGTAAAATAAAACGAAAAACATTGTAGACAATCACCTGATTATTTAACCCCCATTCGGGGAAATGGACAGCTTCGCAGTGAATACTTTTTCCTTTAGCCACGCTGAAAGGAAAAAGTTTTAAAAATTATTTTTAAGTAAAAATTATCATTTTATTACAGGTAAAAATGAAATTATTATTTTTTTTTTTCGTAAAAACTCAAAAAACGAATTTATTCTGCAGAAAACACTGCAGACAATAACCTGGTACTCAGATCAATCATTTACACCCTAAATGAGTTTTTTCCCGAAGTTGAGACCTAGCTAAATCGCTTTCTCGAACTCGAAAACGGTAGATTCACTTCCGTTCATCAAAATTCGTAGACCCGTTTTCAAGATAAAGTTTACAAGAATTGCTCTCTTTGTAGTGTACGACTGAAAAATGGCAATTGGGATACACTTTCTGAAATGTAGTGTTGTATTTGAAATATATTTCTTACTAAACTCAAGTTTGTGTGATTTTACGTTATCTGAGTGCAGAATATTTGATTTGATTTGATTTACTTCTAGGTTACTACCCAATCTATGTGAAGCCTTTCTAAGTATGTCCCCTAATAATTTTTGCAAAAATCAGTTCAGTTCACGACGTAATTTCCTTATGGATTGATATTTCCAGGACGTAATAGCGCCACCCATTGTTAAAATCCGTAACTGAATCTTATAAACATTACAAAAACATTCTGGTTTTTTTTTATTTTCTATAGTTATGAATACACATTAATAATTAAAATTGAAATAATTACAAACGTTCTACCCTATTCCCAGTTCTTGGCTATGCAAAGTTTGTCCTGTCTTGGTCACAGTTATGCGATCACAAAACGACGCCATCTTGGACTGACTGCTCGGAGTTCAAGTTGATGACGTCATGACTGGTGACGTTTGTTCCAGACAAAATCGAATATGGAATGACCATATATGGCAAATCCTTTTTTTTTGTTTTTTTTATTTTTGCAAAATACTATAGAACCATCTAATTTTTATTTTTAAAATCTTTAGCAAATGGTTTCTGTTCGAGAAATTAGCTTTGAGAAAGCGACAAAAATTCTAACAGAAGCATTGCATTTAAACAATGGATCAATACTTCATTGTTTTAAGAGTGAATTTTAATCCATCTTTATGTAATCCAATAATTTGTGTGCAGATCAAGAAGATTAATCTAAAGTTAATCCGATTTCGAAAACTTAAATGCGGGTTTAATGATTTTCTTTTTCCTATTAATTTGTACTGTTTGTAATAAGCAGATATTAGAATTTGAAAATAAATGTCGCTTTTCGATTTTTGTTATAGATTTAAATTAAACAAAAAACAAATAAATCAAAAAATAGGAAATCATTTAAGTTCTTCTTTAATCAACTTAATTGATGACAATTGTGATTCCTTTTTTTTTTTTTTTCGAATATTTTTCATTTATGGCTTTACAGTAATTTCTACAAAACTGAAATTGATAAAAAATAGACATTTTGTATGTGTACGCAGTGGCGCATTCACGGGGGGGCCAAGGGGGCTGAAGCTCCTCCAAACCCAAAAATAAGAAAGAAAAAGACAAGCAAAAAGAATGAAAGAACGAGAAGAAAACCTTTATTAAAGTACTGACGTGTCTATATCTTATTATTTTGGAAAATGATCTTTCAAATAGTTTATTTTTAAATAGGCCTAAATGTGAATAAATTTTTTTACAATATCCTTAACCTCCCCCGCTCCCCTCAAAAAAAAAAAAAAAAACCTTATTCACTGCGTGATTAAATTCATAAATCCCTCTTTATAAATTTTGAACAAACGACAAGAACTTCTTGAAGTTTGGAACCCGTATTTTTGGACAGGAGACGATTTAAATTTAATATTTAAAAATTTTACCGTGTGGATTCTTGTTGAGAAACTTGCGCGTGAAGTTGACAAACAACGTCCGTAAAGACGCCATTAGAACCGAAACAATGAATTGATATCTAACAATGCAAATTAGCACGTTCAATAATTTAAGTGCGCGTGCCTTGATATGATTAATATCAATTGGATTTAGGCAACCTAAATTTTACAGATTTATTTCATTTTTATCAGATATTAGGAAATTTTTATTCCAATATATTCAGCTATATTATAATTTAAAAATAATAATTAATTTTTTTGTTTATTAATTTTAATATATTATTACAAAACCTATTCCTTGTAGGATGACAAAATAAATCCCAACACCAGATGCTGGGAACTACAATACAAAAACAACATTTAAGTAATAAATAATAAATCATATAAATATAAATATCACAGTCAAAATTATCATTATCCTAAATGAGAAAAAAATATCTAGAACTTTAGTTCAACCAGAGATTTATGTTTATTATTACCCAATTTTTAATGAATTATTTTTATTTTGATATTTTAGAAAATTGTAGCAAATTTTTTAGACTTATTTTATTTATCACATTATAATAATGTGATCATTTTTCTTTGTGTCATTTTCACGACTTCAAAAAATACAAAGAAAATGATAATAGAAATTTTAGAAGAAATTTTAGAAAAATAAATTTTAAGGAAAGTGTGCTTCAGTTCTTTCTTATTCCGTTTGCGTTCCATCACTTGAATCTTAGGTGAAAGGTATTTTTTTTTTTTTTTTGATTCTCAAGAATCGTTTAGTTCAGTATATCGTCGAAAGGTGTCGCTCCTTAGAGTTTTATTTATATTCTGCGGAGAATTTACCGCCCAGGACCTTGCTCTCTCTCCTCCTCAATCGCACAGCTCCGTCTTTGTCAAAAGGACCCTCGATATCGTGCAGGTGGGTGGGTGTGAAGCTCGTTTGATTTGTAAGGACGTTAGCGAAGATTGCACCCCAGGTGTCAAAAGAAGCGATAAAGATATGTTTTGTGAATGACCATTCGTCCCCCTTATCAACGACTTAGAAGCTGCTAAATGAAGACAAAACTAAATAAAGACTCCTTCTACAACCACCCACCTCAACCCCCAAACAAGACAAATAGCATATGCCCCAGCACATGTTGTTTCCCTGTCCTGTTTCCATCAGAAGGCCAATATTTTCTGATATCAATGTAATATTACATCCCCAAATACAGAAAGAAGAGTCCCTGAAAGAACACAAGACTTCTTTCTTAAATGTTGCATGTTTGCTTTTCTTAGTTTTTGAAATTGAATTAAAGGAATTTCAACATCTTCATGCAAAAATTTCTCGACCAGGACCTCGACTATGAGAAAAAATTTTGAAGTCGCTTGCCTGTAAATATATATGTCAAGTTACCAGAAGATCCAACCACTGGTTCAAAATTATTAGAATGTGAAATCACATTATAGGTCCTCACGGACATATGTATGCAAAAAAAAATAAGATTTAATATAATGTTTGTTTTGTTTTGTTTCTTTCCTGAAAACGAATATTTTTAAAAATGTTTTCTTTTTATTAGATAGTCGTAACAATGTCTTTGATACATGTTCTATTAGATCATTGTAACAAAGGCATTGAAGCACGTTTTGTTTCTATTAGATTATCATAACAATTACAATGATGCACGTTTTGTTTCTATTAGATTATCATAACAATGATATTAATGCACGTTTTGTTTCTATTAGATTATCATAACAATTACAATGATGCACGTTTTGTTTCTATTAGATTATCATAACAATGACATTAATGCATGCTTTCATTCTAGCACATCATCTTAATAATATCATTCATTTCTGCTTTTTTTCTTTAAATAATCCTAATGATGCCTTTCACGCATGCTTTCTTTCCATTAGATCATTGTAACAGTGCTATATTTTAATTACTACTGCAGATCATTAAAAAGAAAGCATTACAGAGCTTTCTTTGGTGTCACTGTTCAACTAAAAAGGGATGGAATCTTTTTTCCGGTTGTGATCTTCCAAAATTAATAGTTCTTCTCAGTGTAGATAACAATTAGAATATGAAATGGCTAAGTCAAAGTTCCAGTTTTCAGAAAAAACAACAGAAAATTGCATAATTTTGTTTGTTCATATGCGTAAATTTAAGTTAATTGCTTCTTTGCTACATAAAAAAAAAATATCCTTCAGGCTACAAGAAATCTAGACTGTTGTAGAAGTTTAAGTAAAAATACTGTCTCGAATTTTTGAGGTTTGATTAATGTAAATAATCCTTCAATTTATAGATGAAGATATATTTTATTAGAAATACTTTAAATTAATACACGTCAATGGGTCAGACCAAGTTATTTACCAAAGTGACATTCTAGAACAGCTGTTTCACGCTAATCATCAGCTAGGAGCTGTCACCAGTAAACAACGAGGGCTCGATACACAGGCCAATGGGAAACATCGTCGGAATCAATATGGCGGCTGCAAACCTAGAAGTATAGAAATTCAGAACCAACAGGTTCTGAATATCGATATATTATAATTGTTTAATTAATATTGAATGCAGGTTTTTTATTTTTTAGTACAGTGTTAAGAAACAATAAAAGACTTAATCAATATATAGTTTTCAAGATATTTTTTGTCAAATAGATCGCTAAGTGCTAATTTTCCAAAATTTTATATTAAGCAGTAACATAATTTAAGAGTAAAAATAATTTTCTGATTTAATTCAATATACGATTGTACGTATGTCTATTAAAGTTATCCATGTTTAGCTAATTTTTGTCGAGTAAAACAAGAACTAGTAACAATAAATATTAAAGACATTGGAAATGTATAAAATTAAACAAAATCATTAAATAATTTATAACATACAGGATTTACAATAACAATAAAAACAATTGAACAATGGAAATTCATTCTAATTACATTTTATCAGCCAATTTTTAATAGTTTCTTCATATTAGATATGCTTCCATTTTTTTATATATATTTCTTTTTCATCTATATTGTTGAATAAATTTTCAATTATATAGTTAAAATGCCTCTTTCCATAATCTACATAAGAGGATAGGGAAGACGGATATTTTTCTTGTTTCTTAGACTACATGAGAATTTTTGTTTTTCTTTTTTCTTGTGCTCAAAGATTTTAAAATAGTTTTAATAGAATATTGTTTATGAATTTTTGTTTGGGATTTAGTATATTATATTGCAGCTTTTTCTTTAATATTATACTTTTATCGTTTATATTTTGCTTGAAGAAAATTAACATTAAAATTTTATTTTGCATATTAATTATCGGTTTTAAACAACTGTCATTGGTGTTGACTCAAATGTTACCTGCGTAAAAACGAATCGAATAAAGCGTTATAATAATAAAATTTTAATCCGCGTTGGAAGTATGTCTTTTATATGATAGAATATGTGATAGTTTCTTTAGCTTTTTGTGTAACATTTTAATGTGATATTTCAAATAAAAATTTTAATAATAATAATAATGCTGTTTGTGGCACTGTTATGTTTAGTAAATAACTGAAAGTTTTGACTGTTAATTCTGATACTGTATTAAATTTTTATGAAATCGTTTTTTGTGGCTTGATTCTTCAGGGAAACGCAAAGCCTTAAAATGTCTCTAACGTAAACCAGCTTGACTTTTAAGATTCTTTTTCTTTATTTTAACTGCTTTTGCTATTTTTCTGCCCAGATCCAGCGGATAATTTAATGGTGTCCTTCTGGTCTCTGATATCTCATATCTCTCCCTCACAAGTCGTTATCTGTATCCCAGAAAGCCAAGACAGGAGTCCTGTACTCGCAGCATTCGACACTGCACCCTCCCTCCCGATGAGAAATGGACGATACCGTAACGCTGTGACCACAGATCAGATCCCTCGTCCCCCTCCCCTGCCTTCCTCCTCCCACCTCCCCCCCAAAAAAAATCCTTGAAGGCAAATTTATCAAGAGAGCGCCACTGATATTTATCATTGTTATAGGGAGTTTTCTTGGCTTGAGTCGCCCCATCTAGCGACATCTTTACGACCTACTCCCTCTGCCCATTCGGTCTCCGCTGAGGGAGAGAGTCCAAATATACTTGTTTAGGCTAAAACAAGTAATTCCGTGGTCTCTTCAAACAGAGGGGGATTGTCATTTTGAAATGGAAATGTTTTCATTCAAAATCCAGTCACAATAAAATCATCCCTTTCCACCCATTTGCATAGTAAATCATTCATGAAAGAACAGCATTTTTTTTAACCTATACTTCATCTCACATTTGCTTTGCAGCATCCTTCTACATCTTTTTTCATTTGACATTTCTTTCGTGACATTCTTAATATTACAAATTTATACTACTTCTCGCTTTTGTTTGTTAACACAATTCACATCGCATACTCTTTACAGCTGCTTAATCTATACTTCCTTTCAAACTGATTCGCCGCAACATTAATATTATTAACTATATTTTATATCGAATTTTTGTAGCATTGGTGATATCCTACGTCTATACTTCATTCCAAATTGTTTTACAGCAACATTAATATTTTAATACAGTTTATATTCGATTTTTGCATAGCATTCTTGCTATTTTAAATCTGTACTTCATCTCTCACATATTTAACAGCACTTTTAATAAATCCATGCTTTGTATTGTATATTTTTTTAACATTCTTGATATCCTACATCTATACTTAATCTAACAATTATGAACAGCATAATTATTATTCTAAATAATTTATCTCAAAGTTTTTTACAATATCTTTAATATTCTAAATGCGTTTGTTATTTATAATAAGTACGAGCATTAAATTGTAGGTTTTTTTTTTTGTTTTTGTTTTTTTTTTGCTTCTTAAAATTTATTTCGAATTTCGCCTCCAGGAGTTCGAAATGAGTTAAGATTGGCGAAGTATAAATTCGGTGCAAATCTCTTCAAGAAAAATAGGCTTTTTTTTATTTCTTTCTCTCTCTCTCTCTCTCTCTCTCTCTTTCTCAAAGTGCGATCTCTAGGCGCCCAACATGGCGAACCCCCTAGACGAATCCGTAGACGGACTAGGGAAAGATACTGAGGTGGTTTCCCGTTGCATTCCTCAGGAAATCCTTAAGAAATGGACTCAGACCGAAGAGAAAGTGAAGAAGAGGCTGACAAACACAGGAAAGGAAATTGAAACAACCGAGCCTCGCCCGGGAATCGAACCCAGGTGCCGACACACGGCTACACGGCAGACCGTTCGGCCAGGCCGACATGGCTCATTTCTTATTACAAGATAAAAAAAAAATGTTTTTTCAAGCTGTCAATTCACTCACAAACTCAATATTAGCTTCGAAGTTAGATCTACTTTCTTTGGCGACAGATGATGAAGGTGTTAAAATTCTGCAAAATTATAGTGGTACAGAGATTACCATTATTCAAACATCAAACACTAGAACACAAATTTGTCAAACATCCGGGTCAATTGACGGGAAGTCGTGGGTGACGGAAGAACTTTAAATATAAACAAATTACGTTAAGATACTTCTATTTTGTAAATATCTGTGCCACAAAAATATTTTTAAACTGATTTAACGTCTGCCTACTATAGATATATTGCGACATAGCGTATTAGAATTTAATACTAAACATCTTTTCGGACAGATAATGAACAATAAATTCGAAAACTCAGATTTTCGGGCCTCGCATAGTAGTAGGTCCCTTTGTAGATAGGAGAAGCCTCATTACTTTTCAGTAAAGAGGGGTGGGTGAATAAGATGGCCCCTGCAGTCATTCGCTCCACTGATGTTGAAATGTGGGCGGTAAGGGAGATGCGACTGAGCAGACAGATCATTTCTACGGACGAAAGTAACTGATAACTATAGAGACACTTGGAATTCTTGAAATACCCACTTAAAATATTGGGAAGTTTGTGAAGGGG
>JAFIDM010010028.1:24509674-24523059 GCA_023159025.1 Thereuonema tuberculata | reverse complement strand
TAAATAACTAAATTACGAAGCACAAATTTTCACTTACGAAGCACTAAGTAACTTGTGGAATACTACTAAATTACGAGGCACAATTTTCACTTACGAAGCACTAAGTAACTTGTGGAATCCTGCACGGGTGTACACGTGCATTGAACACAAAATTTGCAAGCTTTATTTTGCAAATTAATTTCAGTAATGTTTCGCTCAAATAAATTGTATAAATTGTAGGCTATCCACGGGTTGCCTATTCTAACTAACAATAACTTGATTTAACACACCCTATTTCTAACAAACGCATCGAGAATTTGAGGCGCGGCTGCCAATACATCGTCCGCGGTGGTCGTCGAGGCCGGGTGCATTGTTGCAAAGGTTAAGAGAGCGAAACTGCGGCGAGAGAGAGAGATTTTAACTCGAACACCCCGTTTTATAAACTTTAAGAGCGCCGCTGTGTGACGTCACGCGTCGCACAGACCATACGGATAGCAGGATTGCCTATCTGCCCAAATAAGGGAGATTACCTCATTATTACCTCACATGGAGTGATAATGCTAATTAACCAATAGAATTACAATGCTTACAACAATTCCAAATATGGAATGATGGCCACAAGGAAATTCCTAAGAATAGGAAATTTCCAAACTCAAATAAACTTAGCTTAATTAACAAAAGAAAATTAATTCCTTATTAAAATCCTTAAATTCAACTAATCTTAAATTACACAACTACTTAAAACACCTAAATTTCTAACACTAAATTGCATTAAATCCTAATAAGTTACATTTAAAAGATTTATCTCCTAAAATCCTAAATTAAAATAAATTAAAGCCTAAACTAAAATAAAAATCACTGACAATAATTAAAACTGTCCCTAACGAAGTCTTTCGCCATTAGCTTTTACAAAATAATTACTTTGAAATTATTTTCCTTAATTGACATTTCTTTTGTCTTTACAATGATAATAATATTAATATTCTAATATTTTAATAGTTATAATAAATCGACATATGAGTATTGTCACAATATATATAATAAAGAGAGAAGAGCATGGCCGAGCGGTCTAGAGGCAGTCTGCCGTGTGGCCTATATGTCGGACACCTGGGTTCGAATCCTAGCATGGGCATGGATGTTTCTTTCTTCTTCTGTGTTTCGTCCGTTTCTCTCCTGGAACTTACAATTTCAGAGTTATTCAGGTCGAGATGAGAATCTCGTCTCCCTTTGACTATTCTAGCCTCTTCTTGACGTTGTCGGGTTGGACTAGCGCGTGGTCCATAGTTGGCCGATTCGCGATCAAAAAACAAATGAGAGAAGAATGAAACGAATATAGAAAAAACAAGACTACCAAAAGTTTGCTTTCCTATCCTGAATTATCATCGATAGGAATCTGGAATGGCCGTTTGGTTTCATTGTAGTAATTTTTTCACAGGAAATTAACAATTGCGCCGGACAGACAGACAGACAGACAGAGAAATAAAAGATTTTAGTAATATAGATTATAATAATTATTTTAAACAGAACGGAAATTGAACAATGATAACTTCGTATAATACACTAATTAAATTTTAATAGTGTTTTATATTTAAAATTATATTTAATGTTAATATGTCATTAAATATTAATTTAATGTCCGAGACAATTTCAGAAATATCTGAAACATGGCCGCTGTTAACGGTCCTAAAGATACGGCCAAAGGCTTGAACTTCTCAATATTAAGGTAATGTTTATTTATAACAATGACTATTTTATTTCGAATCTTCTACAAGCTTAGCATGTGTTAATTTTGAATACTGTAACCATTAAAAATAGGCAAGGGATTAAACTTTAGATAACGGTATCCACAATGGCCGGCAACCGGATTATTTGGTGCATACTGTTATCTAAAGATCGCATTAGTCAGATGAGGATTAATTTTTGTAGTAAAAGATCGTGCAAAACCATTTTGAAATAAGTATTCTACTTTTTACTAGTTAATTGTTAATTTCACATTATCCGCCGTCTTCAAAGGTTCAAAATACTGCGACAGCCGCCGGCTACCGGGCGGCCATTGGAGATACCGTAATCCAAAGTTAAACCCCAATGAGACTATATATTTGTATTCTTAATTATCTGCAAGTTAGAAGCCTTCACCTCCATAAGTTTCTTATTATAGTAGGGGTAAAGGTAAAAAAAAAAAAAATCAATCCAAGCCAATTTAAACAGTTAATTCATGTTTCCCACCCCTATCTTCCATATATTGTTGATTAATCTTTCTTGATTGTCGTTTCATGTCAAAAACCTAATTTAATATAAAAGATCCAACCAAGCACATTTTTTAAAAGCAACAACGATAAAATTAATTTCAAAGAGTATTAAAATTTAAGTAATGTGTTAAAAATGTAATTTCAAATCACAGTAAAATTCATTAAAATATTAAAATTTAATTCCAAAATAATTTTATTTCAAAAAGTAATAAAATTTAATTAGAAGATTAAAATGACATTAGCACAACAAAACTTAATTTACAAAAGTTCAAAATATAGATTAATATGTTAACAATTTAATTTCAAAAGATGTAAAAAAAATTAATTAAAACAATAATTTTTTATTTCAGCACAAATTTCATTTGGACTGAATTTTTATTAGTTAATTAATAAATAGTTATAAAAAAAATCAAAATTCTGAATTGGGGAAAAATACTGAACGGTTGTCTTTGGTTATTTCTAAAAAAACTTTTTTAAGAATAACAATGAGAGATTATTTGTGTAATCATCAATTAAGGAGATACGAGGAATTTCGGACATTTGTACGTTGAGGGATATTTTGTTCTTCTCTGCTGCCAGACATTATTTTTTATTATTTTTTTTTTTAAGTATTTGTTTTTTATTTTCCTCGTTAATTGAGAACAAATTTTGGCTAAACCGGAGAATGCGATACTGCCAATCACAGTCTTCCTAAGGATACATTCGCGCAGGGATACATGAGTGGAGCGTACTGTTGTCTCAAGATCGCAGTTAGCCAGATGCGGGTTAGTTTTTCTAGTAAAAGATCGTGCAAAACCATTTTCAAATATGCTTACCTGTAAACCTCATTCTACTTTTCGGTAGTTAATTGAAAAACTAAAATTCATATATTAAATGTAGTGCCAAGACGGCCATCTTTAAAAACAAAACTCGATCATACTCCAAAACAACCTAGTACGTAATCTCCGGTTTCACCCAGATTTTTTTTTTTTTTTTTCTGGATGGAAGTACGCCAAGATCCGTTCAACTGACCATCCAACCAAAGAAAATAGTCATTCTATACATTTCAGGATTTGTGGGTCGAGAAACTAGTAACCCTTCGGTATCATCCTTCCTGAGCATGCAAAGTCATGCTTTTGAACATTTTATTTTTAATCACGCATTGTCTTCAATTCATGATCCAAATTTAGAATATCAGCACAATTATTTAGGTATTCAATCTTCCATCCCTCAAAAAATCCCCCCTCCCCCCAATGTTAAAATGAGCTGACCAAGTTCCTTAAATGTTCGTACATTGCTTTTACGGCTCACTTAATATGAGTAAGATTATTTTTGTGTCTACTATCTCACCAGATGGTCTCTACGCGGTGGATTAAATTATGTTATCGGTTCCACAATGTCTATTCAATCTAATATTACGTAGTATCTTCTTGTGTAAGTTACATAAAACTATAGATAAAAGGAACATCTTTCGATTACGAAATGTATTCTCTAGTTCTGTTTAGATATATTAACTTTAATAACCGTCATCATTTCATTTAGATTATTTGCTTTGTTTCGTAGGTCAATCGTGTTCTCGTAGGAATGCAAATGACCTGAGAAACCTCTAAACAAATACGAGATTATCTATTTCTGTTTGCTCATTTGCTTTACCTGACAGTTTCTCTTTATAGTCATTGACCTTACGCTATTTCACGATTACAGTGCATGGACTATTTCTCTTCGCGACGCTATATTGTTAGTAAGTACGGTACTTTGCTGAATGTATATCTGCAAAAAAGAATTTGTTTGAAGTACGGTAGACATTACTTAATTTAAAACTTAGAAAGAGAAATTAAAGAGAATATTGCCTTCTCGTCAGTCCACTGCTTCCACACTAGCATCGCTGTCGTGGCATTACGTCCCGTAAGAGCAGCAATTTCGCTGTATGAAATTCCTCCATCATGCAAGCCGATCATTCGGCCTCGTTCAAACTCCGTAGCTTGCTTACAAGGCGTCCTTTGACGTCGACGAGGCATACTGACTCCAGTAGGCACGTGTACAGCTCACTGACGATGAAAACTACTTGTCTGGATCCACAACAGTCCTCTACTTATACGCTCTTACACGACAATTCGAGGGCGCTGCTGAGTCTAGGCATACGCAAACATTCCCCAATTTTAATCATTTGCTTATCATACCCTGCTATACAATTCCTGCATGATTTGCGTGTTGCATTTTTCACAAACGTATATATATGAGACGTTATGGAAGTCATGGCAACTATTTTTTTTATTTGCCAAACATGCGGCATCACAGAATACACGTGATGTGCTTCTGATTGGCATCACAGATTGTCGGATGTGCTTCTGATTGGCACCAAAAACGTGGTGTGGGTCAGCGAAGGAACGTCGTGGGAGCAAGTAGAAAATACGTATTTGGAAATCATCGATTAATAATGCAATGCAGTGTAGGCAAGGAACACAGGAATGCTTAATGCACATTGCTAACACCCGTCATCTTCAAGATTGTCCACCGTACGTTGCCAGCGTTTAGGAACGCCATCATTCTTCAAGATAACGCCACATGTCACACACCAGCTTCTTCACAAGCTTTGTTACGTCGATGTTGGTGGGGAAGTCTTGGAACACCCTTCGTATTCGCCAGATCGGAATCCGTGCGACTTTGATTTGATTCTCAAGCTTACTTTCAGTGAAGTTTCCTCAGCTTTTCTTGTGGAGGAAAGAGGAGGTAAAAAATAAATACATAAAAGATGCGCATGCTGAGGTTCTTCTGCATTCATCTCCATTTCGAACATAATGCTGTTAATAAGAGAGAGCACGTGCACGTGATGCAATGCCATGATTACCATTGAGAATATTATATTTTCTTAGTAAATATTCACGATCTCGCGAGAGTTTCCGAAGCGTTGTTAAACAAATCTCGTGTGGAAGTGGGGGTGGGATGGGGGAGCAAAAAAAAAAGTCTATAATAGGAAAAAAAAAATTAAAAAAATCTCTGGTTCTGCTACATAAGTTTAGCTCGCAAGTTCAAGATTTCTAATGAGTGCCTCACACGTGCTTTTAAACTTGCCTCACACGTGCTTTTAAACTTGCCTCAAACGGCCAAATTGCTCCAGAATCTGCTATTTTGCACTAAATAGAGTCAGCTGTAATTTGAGACAAGTTTTAGCAGCAACCTCAACAACAGCATTCTAGTGTCAACAATTGAAATAACATTCAATATTAAATGTTTACATTACATTTATTATTACATAATAGGAGGTGCGGGAACTTCCCGGCCACACTGTATGATAAAATAAATGATTTAAATAATAATAAATATATGATTTAACTTTCTACTGTAAATTCTGTACAAGAGCAATATCTTATAAGGAAATCTTTGTCCTTTACGTGAACAATAGTGGTTCAGTTTTTTGAGTTTGAAAGAATGCATTTTCAGGAGCAGATACAATATTTCCACCTGTCGCAGGTAACGTTAACTATCCCTTTCCAGCCCCGTGCATCTGCTGTGCAAGACTTATTTTTTAAGCTTATTTGAAGGTAATTTTGCATAATGATACCTTAAATAGCTCTGACATCAATCATCATTACCGAATTCATTTTTGTAATTTCCAAATATACCATTTATCCTTCATTATCAGAATGTTCCGACTTCCTGTCGAACCGAAAAGGGACTTCCTGATTATTACTCACCGTTATTTATCGAAGTTAATTGGAGTGCCTTGGACGGAAAAGGAAAAAGTTTTGTTTATCTTCGAATTTCCGAAGTACCGACACTTATTGGTAATTAGGATACAAGCAAAGATTTCGGGCGCCAGTTTTCTCTGATTTTATTTTATTACTAAGAATTACTGAGAATTCCGTTGATTTCAGTGAAAACAATGTTTCTTTTAATACAGTATACGGATGTTTTAGCATATTTTCCAACAAGAGGCTCATCAAATCAGGCAGTCTGTGTGTGCGTCTCTTCTCATTTTGAACCTCTGGATGGATCTTCTTGAAACTTGGTAGGCATATTCATGGATTGGGAAAATATAACTTTTACAATTGAAAACTTTTTCAGATGGTTCGTTGTCGAAAAATTAGCACGAGAAGGCGACAAAAATTCCAATAGAAAAGCATTGGAATCTAAACAATGGATTTCTATCCTATTTCTATTTATATCACATTGTACTAAAACAGTGAATATTAAATCCTTTTAGTTAAGCCATTCCGCGTGGTTTGATTCTATTAAATTAATCTGATTTTAACAATTTAAGTAATGCGGATTTTAATTTTTTTATAAAATGGAAACTGTTTGTAATTTAATATTTAATTAATATTAGAATTGGACACATAAATACAGGTTTTTCATTTTGTCGTTTTGAAAAAATAAAAGGAGGAAATTTTGAGAAATAACATTTATTGAAAGTAAGCTTCAAGTTCTTTCGATATTTTTGTGTTCGGTTTTTATCAGTTTGGTGTTTTTTTGTATCATTCTGTCATTTGAAGACAGGATGGTTCAGAACAGAACTTCACAACTTCAACATAGCTTTCCGAAGATCATTATAAGTCAGAAAATCTATGCCAACATATGTTCAATTTATTACATAGATACAAAACTAAGGAGTTCAATCAATGTTTAAACCGGATTTTTGATTGTGTAGCATGTATAAAATGAAATCGGTATCATCCTATCAGGAAAGAAATCGACAGTCAAGTGATAGTACGCTGTACATGTTATTAATATTATTTACATTAATTACTGTATTTTAATGTTATTAATAGTTACAGTCACATAATGACAGTTATAGTTACATAATCACTTATGTAAGCTGTTAAATATTGATTATAGTGACGAAAAACATGTTTTTTGGATATTTTCAAAATATTCTAAAAATCGTTTCGGATAAACGCGATTCGTATAAACGAATTTTTATTGTAACTTAAATAAAATACAGAAATTTACGTGTGCCATTTGTGATTAAAAATTGAGGACAGCCAATACACAAGACTAGTTAAAAAACATTTAAGCGAAGTTACATTCCACAACCGATTTCGCCTCCGAAACGAGTGACCTCACTCAATAAAGCCTCGTATTGGAAGTGAAACCGGTTGTGAACTTTTTAATTGTGTATAAATGTTTTTTAACTAGTCATGTGTGTTAGCTCTCCCTAGTTTTTAATTTTTTAACTTAAGTAGTTATAATTTACTCTAAATTAAATAACTGATTCTTACGAAACCATATTTTACACTCACGATGATAAAATATTTTTTTCGGAACTGAAGGGGTGCGCTCATCAATAAAGATGGCGAACCACTTCACTATACTAATTATTAACATGTAAAAAAATGGATTTGCAGCTTTAATTTGATAATATCGATCAAATTTGGTAACTATAATCAAACATTTGACGTATTTTTGTGTATTTTATTATTTATTTTGACTTACGTACAGCTGTTTCGACATCACTTAATGCATCATTTTCTATCAGGGTGAGTTGTTTGTTTGTTTGTGAATTATTTTTAAACGAATCACCAAATGGATGAAACTGAATAATTAGAAAGAAAGGACGATTGTATGTGTGTGAGTAGGGGTGGGGGAATGTATGTAGCAAATGCATTTCCGCACCAGAAGAATGGTTAAAAGCGTTAAGTCCATACTCCACTTTGGTTGTGTTTGCCGTGCACTCGAAGAGCTCCATTTATGACAAAAACCTTGATTAGATGCAAAGGGGGGCATTGAGTTGTTCCTTGGCGCGTGCATTCCGTCCTCTTAGTTCTGGTAGCAGGTGTGGAAGCCGTTGGTCATCGCCTCTTTGTTCAAGTGCCATCAACGAGGAGCACAGTTGGGGACAAGACTTCTGATCCCGCCGGTGACATGTAGAACGTCCACGACGCTCTTCAGAACTGAGAGGACACATCAATACAGCGCTTAATGGCGAATACGACTAAAATTGCCGTTTGTTAGAAGTTCTCAAGAGCAAATTTATCGTATTTTACGATAACGCATCTAAAAGAGAATGTAACTATAAAAAGATTTGAAGTTATTAAACATATCTTAAGTAAAAATTATTAATAAAGAAACGCACATCCTTTTAATTTTTAATTGTATATCTACGTTTCCTTTTTTGTTGATTTTTATCAGCGAAATCTGACACACGTTAAATTTGTCTTTGAAATTAATTTATTTATTTTACACTTTTTTTCACTTATTGGCTGAGCATGAGAAACAATTGAAAACTTATTATTTCGCTTGTCTGTTTGTTTGTGCTTCATGTTAAAACACTGAATAGATGTCCATGAAATTTGGAACACAGTTAGTGATGGTCTAACATAGACATACGCCATTTATTGTGTCCATCCCTCCTATCCACCCGAAATGACTCCCGAAATCCCTCGCTACAATGGCTGGACTGATTTCTTTGACAGTTTATGCGATACTTATCAACGTAAAATAGATACAGTAGAGCCCCGATTATCCGCGGAATTGGGTGGCAAGGGCTTCGCGGATAACGAAAATTGCGGATAACCCGAAAAAAAACTAAAAATGAGATGTAAACACGAAAATAAATATTTCACCATTAAAAACTACGTTTCATTGTACAAAAAACATAATATGTAAAACTTTTAAAGTATGTACAGTAAAGCAGAAACATTCACTCTATGTTTGCATCCACATATTCCGAGAAGGCCTACAGAATCATGATGCATAATAAACCTGTCAGTAATTTTCGACCTTCGCACTGTAGGGCCTATTGTATTTACCCTGTTGTTGGCTTGGATTAAAATTGGTTTTTTGAGGTTCATAATTAAAAAAAAATTTCGCGGCACTCGCGGATGATCGGGGCTGTACTGTGTAAGATTACTTTGATCTCCACTAAACCCAGTATTCAAAATTAACACCACCGCTAACCTGCATATGTTTGTAGGATCTTCGCGCTAAAACGCTGGACGATTTCCTTAACATTTGAAAAACAATGGTCGTAGCATAATTGGACCGTTTTGATTATTTAGGGCCAATTTAAAATACAGTGCAACTTGGATAATTCGAAGCTGAAGGGACCACTACAAAACTTCGAATTATCCAAAACTTCGAATTAAACAAGTTACATCTTTTCAGGTCCACTGAATGCTTGAAAAGATTATTCTGTCAATAATTTAAATATTTATTCAGAAAGATCATGGTATGAAAGACTTAAAACACTATATGTATGTAAACAAAATAAGATTTATATTATGTAAGCTACAGTAACATATTACATTCAATACAGAAAATTATAGTTTTCAAAAAATTGTGCAATGTCTGATTGTTTTGTAGAATTCAGTCGCTTAAGGTTAGCAAAATCATCAAGCATGTTTAGTGAACGGAAAACAGCTTCACTTACGTTCGTTTGTCCTTCAATGTAGCGACGAAATTCGGCGCTATCCCATACTCGTTGGCGATTTGGCATTTCTTCTTCACATCCTTTTCCACCTCGCGAATGACGGCGACATTTTCAGCGAACATTAAATTCTTGTACACGCATGGTTTACTGAAAGACATGGTGACACTGACAGCAGGAAGCTCGAATGGCGTCTGAAGCGTCACGTGTCGAATGGCGTCACGTGTCGAACGGTGGCGGGAAGGGGATTTCAGTTGTCACGTGTCGAATTTCTTCACGATGAAACGCCGAAAAGTCGTTATGGTTCGAAATTTTTTATAAAAAAACTTCGAATTAAGGAAGTTGAACTTCGAATTATCCACGATTTTTTAACATTGATTTAATAAGAAATTCAATGGACTAAGAGAAATCTTCGAATTAACCATGATTTCGAATTAAAGACGTTCGAATTATCCAAGTTGCACTGTATAAGAATGATCAATTATTCTGATGCCTACCACCAGTCTCAAAATTGATCGCTTGCATATTTGGTTGCTACTATACAATGGTTATCTCAGTATATTCTCTGCAGCTATAACCAATATGTCGATTGACACTAAAATTTAAATACAGACTATTGTAAAGAATGCGGAAAAGGATTGTACATAAAAAAAAAGTAATTAAAAATTTGAGCGCTATATGGCAAAATACATAAAAAAAATAAATAAATAAACAATAATCAATAAAAATACAATCAAAAAGCATTTATTCGTTCCGTATGAGATATGACTAATACACAAACGGCGTAAATTTTTACGATGGCGAAATTCACGAGCAGCATCCACAGCATTACCATGATTTTCGTAAAAAAAAATTCACAATTAAAGCACGTTCCGGTAAAGTGATGTAGCCATCACTAGTTAGAATCATTTTTATATTCAAAACTATGCTTCTTTATTTATTTTTCTAAAAAGCGCCTCCTAGGGGAACTTTTTTGAACAACTTTTTGCTTAATCTTTTTCCTCATCCTTTGAATGGTCTGTATAGAAATTTTGATTTCAATTCGCTTATTGGCTACAGAATGCTCTGAATATGCGAAGTTTAATTATGATCACCTTGTATATAAATATATGTAAATAGATAATATATAAATAAATTAATACTGGGAGGAGAGGAAAAGACTATTCATCTAGTCAATTGTTTGCCGCGGTCCATAGTAGACCAAACTCGTAAGAAGAAGAAGAAATAAATTAATATAACATTTTGCCACCAGGGGAAATTTGGTACCAGAAGCGCTTGATTTGGGGATTATTGAAAGATTAATGGTTAGAAGAAACACGACAAATCAACTTTCGTATTCGTTCAAGTATCAGATGTGGTTCAGAGTTCAGATTTTTCTAAGAACTGCATTTTTGAACGACCTTTTTATGCAGTGGAACACAAGAGATCTGCGTATATTTGCCTCAGATGCGGAGTTATTCTGTCTTTCAAGGTTGCTAAATCAGAAATCTTGATGTACGAGTTTTTTGAGATGGCCCCCACAATCAAAAGTTACAGGGATCAAGATCCGGGAACGAGGGGAGTCAAGCCTTGGGAAATGCGCGACTAATCACTCTATTTTCCGTTAATTGTTGTCCTAACACTCAATGTGAGTTGGTGCTCCATCCTGCATGAAAACATTAGAGTTGAGGCAACTTCGCTGCCTCAGTTGAGGAACAACAAAGTCGATAGTTGTTTTTCCACAACTTTGTACAAATCACTGGTCCTGTCGGGCGAATTTCTTCGAAAAAGTAGGGACGGATGATAAACGATGTAGTGAATCCATATCACACTGTCTTTCGATGAGCGTAAAGGAGTCTAGATGGAACACATGAGGTTTATTCGCAGACAAATGCGGTACATGTGTATGTTAATACTACCGTCTGATAGAAATGTGCTGCGACAAATCTACAAAATCTGCCTAACACTACGCATCATCCACCACCATTCGAGATACGACTGTCAGGCAAATGCAGGGAAGATTCCACATCACCATGAAGCAAAGGTTGAGTGTGGGAGATCTTGTTCAGGAAAAACTTCAACATTTCATGCAGGATTTTTCACATAGTTGATTACTGATATATCCAATTGCCTTGATATTGCCCGAGCACTGCTGTGTGCTATTCACTCCGAGTTCCACGACAGCAACTTCTTCAACTTCTTAGCAATAATCGGTTTGCGCCTTCGTCCTGACCTCACTGCTAATGATCCAAGTGTTTCAAATCTTAAAATCATTTTTCTAAGATTTGTGAATGTCACTGGACCTATTCTGGAAGCGTGGCATTACCATTGTTGATAGTAAAACTTGACTTGCGACACACTTTCGGATCAGGTGAGTATCATAGCACTTCACTCGTATCAGAATAGATGCGAATCTGTTAAAGCAACTTCTTGAATAGATGCGAATCTATTCCTTCTTTCTTATATTCACCAATTTGTCAATAGCAACAGTAAGCTTCTTCAAATTGAACGGCTGCTAGCACCAAACATCCCTTGGTGACAAAGGGATCCAATTTTTTCAAATCTTTGACTTTTTTTTAGAACTCGAATCCCTATATTTCTGAGAGTATTTACAACAAGTTTGTTGAAATTCGACAAATGCGTAGGATATACGCCCATCAACATTGACGGGATAACAATGTGACGACTTTTTTTTTTAGATAGAATATTTGCCGGATAGAAAATTAAAATGAATGCATTCTAGGAACATAAATGAACTTGTTTATTGGAAGGCTTGATTTTAAGTAACATTGCGAGTGAAAATTCCAGCATCATTTAGCAAGTAACTTTGACGTCGTTTATTTTTTTGCTCGATGAGTACTTTGATGTTGTCTCTGTTTCGTGAATACGACCATAAAATTGGTCTTGTGATAATACCGGCTCGCTCAAAAAAACATTGGGAATGCGGGCATTGTTGCGTTACACAGATAGAGCTGCTCTGTAGTACATGTCAGATTTGCAGGGCAAGTCTCCCGCGTTACACACAAGGGAGTGCGTTATACACAGATCGACAAACTGAACACGAAAACCATGTAAGAGATTTTGACATCTTGTTGCTCGGGCTGTATCGTACATTATATTCCTAAAATCCCCCCCCCCCCCGCTCCCTCTGGTTCTGACTTCTGACTATTAATAAAGTGTCATTGCAAAGAAAAAATAACTTTTCGCAGATGCTGGGGATAGCCCCGCCCCTTAGAAGAGACAAACACAGAAGAAAGTGGAAAAACATGTAAGCCCTGTCTGGGAGTCGAATCGATGTAGTAGCTACGTTCGTAGGCCTTTCATCACACGACGAGGCTGAATGACTTAATCGAGGAAAATAATGCCAAGTTCATTCAGGAACTTCCTGTTACTGGCATCACAAATAAAAATTGTGAAACACGTTTGACTGAAATATTAATTCGACTTCCCTTTCAGTGAATAAAGCGTGAATTGGAGACATTAATAATAGAAAAGCTGTCTCATTCGAATGATAACAACATCTTGCAAAGTTCAAAAGTGTGGAAGGGGGTTGGGGAAGGAGGTCACTGTCTCTTTAGGTGCGTTTCACCTGCTCCCATCTAAATTCCACGCCGTTGACTGGCTAACAGCCCGATTATTTTGAATAATTGAAATTCGGTATTGGGATTATCGCCACTGTCACGTGACCCGGCAATATTTCGATCAGGGCGTTGGAAGCAGAAAGGAAAAGGTCACGAAGGGAAGCGTGGACGTTTCCATCTCGACCTGCAACAACAAGCCCCACCCCCACCTCTCTCTCTTCCTTCAAAATAAAACTCAATTACAGTTCATAA
>JAFIDM010010028.1:24483146-24493615 GCA_023159025.1 Thereuonema tuberculata | reverse complement strand
AAAATTTAAGTACTCATATGGTGATGTATGCTTTATGTCATTAAAATTATTACTTTTTTAATAATATTTATGTTTATGTATTTTAAATCTGTTTTATTTAGTTTAAAGTAATTTTAAAAGGTGAATCTCTATTTAACGAATTTTCCATATAACAACTTTTTTTCGGGATTTAGCGGCTTCGTTAAATAGAGGTCCGACTGTATTATTGTTTCCTATATGTGTATGTCAATGTTTTACTCATTTGAATAATAACAAGACAGTCAATTGAAAGTTGCTGAAATTAAAAAAAGAAAAAGTCGAGTTGCTTAATCCCGCCATTTTTTACGGACTGCACTGGCTTTAATAATTATTACTGAAGTCAAAGCCTCGCGATGCACCGGTTGAGATCCACTGTATTAGCCTCGCAACTATCGCGTAAAGTAAAACCATAAGAAGACTCCACGCTCTGCAGGTCTGAATTCTCTCAACCCAACATAAAAAAAAAAGCCCTCAAAAAATTACGAAGCACTGCTACCCATTCCCCCTCCTCATTCCTCCCTCTTCCATAAATGCGAATTTATTATAAAGAGGTTCTTGATATCTTCACATGAAGCCAATTTGGCTGATATGAAATGGAAAAGAGTAATGTCTTGCACGATTCGCTCGTGATTTATAGCTGGGATCCTGTAATGGCCCAATAGCGTAATTTCATTTGACAACGCAAACAATAAGTCTAATAGGAAGCAAAGGTCACCCACCAGTCTCTTAAATACATTACTTATCCCTTAAAACTCACGGATTCTGATTAAATTCCGATTTCGAGGTAATCGATCATCAAAAACTTCCTGCACACCTTATTAAACTACATTGAGAAACGCAATGCGACTTAATGGCGCCTTTTATTCCAGAAACACTGCATTACACCCGAAACGTAAGTCAAGTATTTTTAAAATTTTAATAAAAAAAAAGAAAGAGCCGTTTTTCGTATATTTGCAGCTATGTCAAGAACTCCTAACAAAGGAATTTGTGGACTGCTGTTTCGCACACTTTAGCACTCATCTGTGGTTACCACATACCTTGTGGTTGACTCGAAAATCTCTCTCTGTAGGATTTTATTTCGACGGGGAGGGGGTGAAGACAAATTAAAACATCTCCTCCAAAAGGACAATGGGCAAAACTCTATGGGAAGTTGCCCCGTAATAAAATAGCACATATTTCATTATTACGACTCGTCTCAATTATTAGTCCGTTCGGAGTAATATAATTCTTGAAGTTATTATTTAATTAACTTTTAATAATTATTATTTTAATAATTAAAATTATCATTTATTTCAAGTAAATAATAATTACTTACATGTAATAAATGAAAATAATATTTAGTATTTCTGAAAATAATTATTAAATGATAATTAATTAATATATCCGGGAATTAAGATGTCAACTAGATAAGTTATATCAAGGTCGCGGTACTCGGCTTCCCTGCAACCCACACTCAGAACTTAATATAAATCATATCTAGAATTGTATAACTCCGAACGGACTAATAATTGAGACAAGTCCAAATAATAAAAAATGTTCTATTTATGAAGACCTTTCCTTACGTATATATCTTATCGCTATACAGTGGTGGGGCAGATCTGCCCATTCTCCTTTCAGAAAGGAGTGGGTGGACTAGTCTCTTCAAACTATCCAAACAAAAAAAAAATAGAGAATGTATTTTTT
The DNA here is from genome assembly GCA_023159025.1 of Thereuonema tuberculata. Lineage (NCBI taxonomy): Eukaryota > Metazoa > Arthropoda > Chilopoda > Scutigeromorpha > Scutigeridae > Thereuonema > Thereuonema tuberculata. The sequence continues at coordinate 24,491,914 of JAFIDM010010028.1, read as the reverse complement.
TAAATACCATCAGCCCTTAAGTACGCCTTTATTTCAAGGGCCTAAAACTCATTTCGGCCTCTTGCACTCACACATGCTGTGCATGTAAACATTGGCAGTTATAATCCTTCCCTCCCCCCATTGCATCAAAAAATGGAACAAAATCTAAAATGTTGGCTTAAATTGCTTGGAAGGTACATGGCTTTGTTTGTGAATTTCCTTCTCTCATCCGGAAAAGACTTTTCTTTTTTTTTTTGGTTCAACAACTCACATTTCAAGATTTTGAATATGAATCTTGAATTTTCAAGATTTCTATGCTTGTAAATTGTAAGTGCATTTATTTATTTTCTTTTATCTTTTCTTTAGCCTACTTTCCTGGGAAAGCGAACCTGTCAGTCTATGCGCGTGTCCACTCCTAATCATTGCTCAACCGTGTGTGGGTCTTCTTGAAATTTTGGAAGCACATTTTTGAATAAAAGACGATGTAACTTTTGTATATGAGAATACCTCTGTAAATGTCCCTTATCCGAAAAAAAAATAAAAATCCAGGACGAGCAGATGACAAACAACTCCTACACAAACGAGAGCGTTCTAACGAAAACAATAATACTCAATGATGAGATCAATCATTTAGTAATCCATTAATTAGCGCATGTTTTGATGTACTTTAAATTAATCCGATAAATGAGGAATGAGGTCTTCATTATTTTTTTTTTCCCCTCTTATAATGGAAACTTTCTACTGTTTCAATGCGATCTCCGAGCGGAAAGGTACACGTTCTAGGGAACTCTGAAGTTCCCCTAGAATAACCTGGGGAAAGATATTGAAGTGGTTTCCCGTTGCCTTCCTCAGGAAGCTTATTAGAAGAGACTAAAGAGAAAGTGAAGAAGAGGCTGACAAATACAGAAAAGGAAATAAAACATCCATGTCTGCGACACGATATCGAACAATAAATTTAAACACCTGTAGACAAATCTACACTCCACATAATCTTTTTTTTTTGTTTGCTATTTAGGGGATAATAGTGATGTAGCTTAGTCCATTTCCGCCTACATACCACAGGTTGGTCCAAACAACTTAAAATTTGGGGATTTGAGGGTTAATCCACTCTGCCTCATAAACGTCTGTTGGGACAGATAAAAAAAAAAAAAAAAAATCCCCAACTCCGACTTCAAAAAAAAAAATTAATAACAAAACAAGACTTTGACTCTGTAGTCCTACAACCTATTGTACTATAATAAATATAATACTAAAGCAAGCTGTATCTTCAACAGTCTAGCCTCCTAATTATTTAACTGCATCGAATGTGTGGTGAAGACGAACTTTCGAACTTATATTACTTAAGATTTAAGCTAAATTACATGTTTAAAATTAGATTTAAAAAACTTAAGGAAATAATGTACAGTAATAGTAAATAGCGCTTTTTAAAGATACTGTAAAGTCTTCCGTATTTATTCACAATCAATAGTAATCGATGCTACGCTTCCAGCGCTGTAAAAATTTATAAATAAATTCTTTTTTCATATCGTAAAAAAAAAAAATTAACAATAATTTTTTGAGGGGAGGATGGGATAAAGGCGACGGAGTTCAAATATGTTTCTAAATAATCCCCCATCTTGTTTTTTTATGGTTTTGAACGCTCTCTTGCAAATGAATGCTTTATACCAGGAAAGCGCTTTGGAATAGAGAGTTTATATGAACATAAAAACGCATTTTTTTCCTTCTCATCTATGTAAGTTTATTGAGCTTAGGGGCGCATTGTACGGCCTTGGTTGCCACAATTGAAAATCCATACGTCTTCCTGGAAAAGTAAGACACTTTAAGGAACCACCTGACGTCCCAAATAAGCAACTACATTGATCTAACGCTAATAGACACGTCAATAAAGATGGAGACGGAGTGATTTACAGTAATGGCGCTCATTACCAATTGATAAACAAGTTTTTATAGTTGAAACACGTTAACGCAATAACGGCGGCCATTTTGTTTTACCTGACCAAGGAATCTAACGTTATTGATTTAAATATCTATTTTTTTCCAGTAACTTGAATCAATATTATAACAGGAATAGCGAATCCTCTTCCAGGAAAAGCGCTTAATTTAATTTACGAGTTTGTGTACACCTAACAAAGCTATATAATTAATCTACAGATACTTTGTTTTTAGAGATGTACTGTGTTTTTATGGTTTGTTCTTTAAGTAGCCTGTACGTGCTTGATCATAATTTCGATGTTGATTTAATAGCTTATGTTTTAGAAATTTACGATGCTGGAAAGTTGTTTTAATATCTTTTACTTTCTTTTCTCTAGAACTTTCTTTTAATCGCGTGGATAAAAAATAAAAGCAGGCCTGCAAATTCAACTACTACGTTATTCCTCTTTGTTTCGTCATGATTACAGTTCAGTTCATGAAAGAAGAGCTTTTGATGACGTAATTTCCTTATGGATTGATGTTTCCAGGACGTAACAGCGCCATCTATTGCTAAAATCCGTAACTCAATCTTACAAACATTACGAAAACTTTCTGGTTTTTATACTTTCTAAAGTTACGAATACATAATAATAATTAAAATTAAAATAATTAAAAACGTTCCACACTATTCCCCTTGCTTGGCTATGCAAAGTTTGTCCTTTCTTGGTCACGCTTATGCGATCACAAAACGACGCCATCTTGGACTGACTGCTCGGAGTTCAAGTTGATCACGTCATGACTGGTGACGTTGGTTCCAGACAAAATCGATCGCTACGTAATGACCATATATGGCAAACCCTTCTCTTTCGAAAAATACTACAGTTACTTTAATGACATCACATATCCTTCCGCCAACGTTCCGTGATCGGCGGAAAAAATAAAATCCAACATTCCCATTGTGTAATTAAAATTAATGAGAAAGAATTTGGCAAAATTAAAAGAAAACATTCAAATATCTACAAATCAATTACAAGTTTTGAGTTGGGATTATTTTATTTGATGAATTATAACTCATAAAAATTCTGCACAGCTTCGGTGAAATGTAGTTCTGTCATCTCTACGATGTCAGTCCGCATGGAATGAATCGAATGGTTGGATTTTAAATTTCTCAGCTTAAAGTGCTTTAAGGAAATTTTTATTCAAGTTTCATTAAATTGAATTACAAAAAATAGTATCATCATTTATTTTAGAACACTGCAATTCTTGAAGAGAAATCATCGAGATATTTGTCATGTTTCTTTCTTTAAATTAGTTAGTCAGCTATAATTAATTGGGTAAAATTCAATTAATTTCAATCGTAAGAAAGCGCGCGCAAATCAGCGGATTACTAAAAGGATTACTACGAATTGTTAATAAATAACAGAAATCCATTGTTTTTCCGGGGGATTTTAATTAATTTTTTAATCACTTTCACGCGACCACTTCCCGGCAAGAACCCAGATGCCAGCCGGGGTTCTTGCCGGGAACCCAGGCAAGAAATTACAACGGGTTTCTTCTCCATAAATGTGAATTCCGAGTTTCAGCGAGATCTGTTCATCGGTTCAGTAATTATTAGAGGGGACATAGATACACATACAAATCAATCCCACGCATACATACACATAAAAACTGACTGATTTTTGAAAACTATTATTCTCCAAAAGCAGTAATAGTAATAATAACACTAATAATAAAGATTTCTGTCCTTTCTTCGACCAAAATGGCTGACAGTGAAAATTGAAAATGGCGGTCTTCACAAATCAAGAACATATGAATGCTGAAGACTACATATAAATCTTTATAATCAATTTAAGTAAATAAATAGATGTAAAGTAATCAATAATAAAGATAAGTTTTAATATTATAACAGATCCTAATTTTAGTTAATTGAATGACACTATAAATTAACTGATAATCTAGTACTGTATATTGACAACAGAACTGAATTAATAATAATTAGTACTTGAATTCGTTATTCTAATATACAGGCTTGAATTTGTAAATGTGTTTATATCTACAATCTAATCAGCAACTCAATAAATCAATAATGCAGAGTTTAGGGTTTAATTATTGAGTTCTTGATATTTAAGCACTGTATTATTTAATAATTGATTTAACATTATATTGGATTCATTTTTAATGAAAAATTAAATATATATCATCAGCTTTAAGTTAAATTCATGTGTAGTCTAACTTTAATGCTGTTATCCAAAAAATGTTAATCTCAAAACACTTTACAAATTATTTAATTAATTTTGTACAAATTGTAATTATAATTATTATAATTATAAATTTCTGAAAAAAAAATGGACAATACAAAATAAATAAGTAAATAATAATAAAATCCATTTGTGGTCATTAGAACAATTAAAAATTGTTTTTGAATTTCAGCAGCTTATTTTCCGTTCCTGTTTTTTTATGTAATAAAATAGCTTCTAATAATATATAATAAAATAACTCATCATTCGAAAATAAAAAAAAAAAATAAAAAAATGCATTTTAAATTTTTTTATTCTGAATGTTAAAAATGTACGTTTGTCAATTAAGAATTATGAATTTTGTATACGTGAAGTATACACACTAAATATACATATAAAATGATTAAATATAATTAAAGTGATTAATATGATTAAGATGGTTAAATGTAATACTAAAATGATTAAATAATTATTCATTGTAAACATATGCTTAGGGCACCAATGGAATGGGAGCACTACAGAGTGCGGGTATCACAGTTATAGCCATCGCATTTTATGGAATTCCAGATTCATTGACAGGGTCTGGCGGCAAATTCTATGAGCAGCAAGGTTTTAGTATTTATACTTTATTTTAATACATCCACTCAATCATTTTACCTGACATCTGAGATAACTTTCTGACAGTCTTTGTCTCAACATTTAGCCTACGTAGAGTTAAGCATGTTTGACTGTGTTAGTGAATATATGTTAAGAGTTATTTGATATTAAGATTTTATTTTTTTTAAACGGCTTAATTATGAATAGTTACAGTAGAATAAATAACTAGAGAAACATTTATATGCCTTTAAATTATATTAAAGTTTCAACAAGTGTTACAAGTTAAATTACAGCCATTCAAAGTTACTGCGTCTCCTAAAAGTCATTAGATTCACAAGTCCATTCGAATCTCGCTTATAAACAAAGTTCATCTGTTCTATATGTTTGTTTCTATAATATCAATATCGATGAATACTTTAATTATGTGTTCGAATCACAAATTCTATCTCAGTATTATTATAATCACTAAGTAGAAATACTAGTCTAATAATTCACTGTCAAAACTTGTCTCTCGGGATAAAATATAATCTATATAAACAACACTTACTTGGATGCTTGTCATGGAAAACTAATACATCTATGACTTTATTACAGTAGACACACATTATTCCTTATCTTGAGTACCAATTCCGCTGTGCCTGTGTTCCAAAACGAATTTAGTCCTACGACTTATCCCCACTTGGTCGATCGGCTCCTGTAATTATTAATATTAAATTAATATTTGCACATCAATCACGAGAACTATCTTCTCATAATTATTCTCATGATTGAAAATCAGCTGCTAAGAAGTTTACTTAAAAACATATCTTTTCGAAAAAAATTAACTTGATCCGAAATCTTCTTGCGAGCAGGAAAACAACAACGACCGATCCGCTCCGTTGCCATCATCGAAGTCAAAAAAACTTTCTACATATCATCTCATTGTTGGGCTGCCAACAATCTATGCTCGTGGTTCTCGTTCGTACAATGCACGTCTTCACTTAGATTAAATTATTCAATGCTTATTATATAATTATTTCCAACAAAGTGTCTTACCAACGCTTGTCTGATTGACTTCAGTTTTATAATCATTACAAATATAACATATTCTAATATCTCACAGAGCAATATATACATTACCCAAATCTTGACACCAAACTTCTTCTACGTCTACTAATGTTTATAACATATTTTTAAACATACAATATTTCGACTTTAATAAATTTCCAGTCTTCTTCAGGTGTCATTTAGTCCTCGTCCGTTGACGAGACCAGTAAATAACATAACAAAGTAAGAATTCTTACTTTATGGTTGTGATTCTCTTACGTTCTTTGTTATGTTGTTTAATGGTCTAGAGCTCTTTGTTTGGCGGTTTTCCAGCTGAAGATGATCGTGCAGTTTTCCGCAGATTGAAACGTGCTGGCTTATGATAATATGTTTTATTATTTTTTAAATGTGTGCGATATTTTTATTTATTGTTCGATTTTTAATAAATATTCATTCCATACGTTAAAGTTGAATTTATAATAGTTTTATTTAAAAGAAATGCACAAAATAGCGATGAAAATTTCCTATTTCCTCTGAGATGTATTTTTCTCTGTTGCCCTAGTTATAATTTAACTTTAATTTAATTTTAGTTTTATGTTTTAGTTTTTATTTATAAAATTATAAGGGATTGATCGTACTTAATTGCTTGCTGTTATTTTGTGTCAAGTTTGTATGATAAAGAACATTTTATACTTAATATACAGTAGCTGTGTGTTCTGGCGTGGGGAAGACCTTGAAGAAAACTGCGTTTTTAATGTCTTACTAGACGACTACCCGTCGCTTCGCTTCGGAAGCCTCGCATATGTAATGAAAAATAATATTTTATTCATTAAAAAAAAAACAAAAAAAAAAAAAAAACAAATTACATCAAGTAAAATAAAAACTAAAGCTTTAAACTAAAAATAAATTAAGGTTACCATTTGTTACCAGTCGGAAATTTGCTCAGTTGAGTTGATTACAATGCTTTTGTTGCCTAGCAACGCGCGTGCGAACTTCAATTGTTGCGCAAATCAATTGTTGCTTACAAAGGCAGTGAAGATGTTTTTTTAATAATATGGATTTCACCTTCAGCACTTTGAGTCGTAATGTCTTGCCAGTTAAACAAAGGGAGGGCCGCGGGGGCACCATTATTGGCCTGTGCCTACGGCTTCAGCTGTTTAGAATCTGACCCTGAATAATAAAGTTCCCAAATAACAACACCTTCGAGGACTTGAGAAAACCGTTATTGAGAATTTTCCGTTATCTTGGATGATTTTTAATTTATATTTAATACATTAATACAGGGAGATCAGTAATAAAGTAGAGAAAGAAGTGAACCCTAAGTGGTAATTGCAAAGTATCTCTGTTAAAGGAAAATAATGTTTTAAAATTGAAAAAAAAAAAAAAAAAATAAGAATAAAATAATAAAATTATTTCAAATTTCTTTGGGATGAGTTCTTCAGCTATAGACTTCATCATCTTCAATTTTTTTTCTTTAAGAATTTTTTTTCTTATTTCGCTTTGTCGCATGGATGCTTATTATTATTATTATTATTATTATTATTGTTATTTTTGTTATATTATATATGTGTGTGTGTGTGTGTGTGTGTGTGTTTAAACATTTATGCATTATTACTTCTTGTATATTGAAGCTTAGATTCAATCTCGGGTTAGATTGAAAACAACCCGAGTTTTCCTACAACTGTATTCCTACAACTGTGCGACAACCCACGATCTTTAATCAATTGTATTGCTTTCATCTTCTTCTCTATCGGAACAAAGTGACTAATCTTAAATTTAGGATTTATAGACGGTTCAACACAGTTACCAAAGTGGCAGAGGGTGCGGTAGATTTAAGCTCTATTCCTGTGTCTTCCAGAATTATCTACACTTGCGAGAAGGGGTTTATTTCACTTAGAAGTTAACAATATGAATGTCGCACTCAGCCTTTCACTTGCTGTTGGTAGAGTTCACTTTCAAAATGGCTGCAATGAAAACAGTCTGTCGTTTTCTTTAATGTTCGACAATTTTTAAAAGTGCCACTTTTTCGAATACGCCTTTATTTTATATAAAAAAAAATGTTGTCTATGCCTACATGAATTGCTTTATAACCTACAAAAATATTTCATCCATAATATTTTCGTACAGTAATTCATTATGTAGAGATCTAAATAGTGTAATTTCCTAAGGTCGTCCGTCGTCATTGGAACTAATAAAAGTTATGATTAACTTATAAAAGGCATGTTTCATTTCATAACATAAAAAATTGACATCCTTAAGCTGTATTTATTTGTCATTTATCAAACTGCTTCCGCAAGGTGGAAAATCGAAAATTCCTAATTATTATTAAATTAATATCGCGATTATAAAATATAAGACTTTCGTGTGATTGTTGAGAGATGGAACTATGAAGAATGACGATGGAACTAAAAAAGATGGACAACAAGTTGGAACGATGAAGATGGGCTAAGTTTGATGAAGACATCTACAGGAAGAATGCCTTCATATAAAAGTTCTTCAGATTTATATTTAATAGAAGTTAGAATGTCGTTCATTAGCAGAAGTAATTATAATGCTGCAAACTTCTATTAATATGCATTATTGTTGAGATTCCTTTAGATCCGAGCTGTGTACCAGAATACGTTCGAATGAGTAGGGTTACTATATACCTAGAGAAAGATGGAGATTTCCTGTGCACCAGATCAACATTTAAGACACAAGAAGTACTTAGAAGAGGTATATTATATAGGATCGTTTTGTTTTCAGTAATTTCTTCAAGCAAGATAAAGTAAGTGACTTGTCTGATTATATAACTTTTCTCTTTTCTGCCGAGATCAACATGGAACTACGGATATAGTTAATGTGAACTACAAAGAACTATTTGATTACGTTAGACTTCATTTTAGAGCTCATCGAGAATTCCAGTGATCTTTATTTATGTATATAAAATACGAATTACTGAAATATCTACAAACTTTTTGAAATATCTACAAAAAGTTCATTCTGACTACCCTCAACTGATGATCGCCTAATAAGCGT
>JAFIDM010010028.1:24455915-24483136 GCA_023159025.1 Thereuonema tuberculata | reverse complement strand
GGCTTGTCTTGAGGTGTCAGATGAACATTGGTCTCAAATTTTAATGTATCTACAAACCACTTTAAGACTTTTATAGGAAAAGAACATTAGAATAATGAAGAATATTAAAATGATAGACTTACATTATTTTGAATTCATTACAAAGAGTGAATTTAAAGGATTCCAGAGACATGAACTAGATGTACTTGATAATTAGTTAATGATATAAGTGTGCTTCCAAGATTCTATTATTCAGTATCGCGAATAATAGAAATTGTTTGTGTAACTACAATTACTGAAAAGTAAATATTGTAAGAACAAGTATTTTACAACAAACTGTTGTAAAATAGATATTTTTTATTGACTATATATCTAAATACATGAATCACTTTTTCTCTGCTACAACAAACAATTATGTATAAATTAATTTTGTATTTTTTTTCACAAAATTTCGTGTTTCCAACTAAAGAGGTTTCGTAGATATGCGTATCCTGTAAGAATATTTTCTCCTCCCCCGCCCTCCCCGTTTACACCCCTTAGTCCGGATCCGGGTTTTCGTTGTTCACGCATTATTCCGGGAAACTGTATCAAAATTTGGTAAAGATTCGTTGAGAAATGGCGACGTTATTTCAAAACAAACACACAACCAGACAAACAAACAAACACTCGCCCTTATCATATAGATTTAGTATTTAGTCATTTTTATATTTTTTGATTAAATGGCTAAGGCCATCATAATTCCTATCTTTCCACAATCACAGATAGGTCCATGCTTAGCTTATACTAGTGTAACATACGGAGACTTTCCCTTATATTCTTTCACAAATGGAAAAAAAAAATAAATATGTAACCTATATTCAGGAACTAAGAACTTCAGTTCTTTTAGGAACTCTTTGTTTTTATGTTAATCAATTAAATATGTAGAAGATTCTTGAGAGAATTTCCGACGTCCACAGCATAATCTTCTTATCAAATATATAATTTTTAAACAAAAAGTAGAATATTTATAAAATTTCAGTAATGTTGAATACGCTATTGCCATTTTGGCAGTTAGGGTAATTTTCGTTCATCCATTTCTATTTATTTGAACTTATTAGGAGACTGGTCTCATGCGAGGTCCACTGTGTACGTGATTCTCTTGACATAACTGACACTTGCACCGTCAGATGTCAGTGCAAGTCATCCAATAATAAAAAAAAAGAACATCAAGACGACTGGGCAGCGTGTAGGAATTCCGCGAGATGAGCGGTCAATCTACTACTTAAATGCAGGAATTTAATTTACGAAATTCTTATGGAAAAACATGACTGGGAAAGCGCGAATCACATTCAGACCATTGTCTTAGAGCGGGAAGGAATTGGAAAACTATTCTCTCCGATTGAAGAACGTTCTGGAATCGAGGCAGCAAGTGAGGCGAGTGTAAAGACGAATTGGGAAGAAATACTGATACTGGTGAGGTTACTCGGAAGCCTAATTTCGGGAAGAAATTCAACTTACAACAAAGAGAATATTTAATAAAAGCTGAACTTATAATAGATTGCAAGCTCTTAAATGTATTTCTGAGTTCTTTATAACAGACACCTTTTCTTGATTTGATCTTACAGTATCGGGGGAGGAGGGATAAAAACAAAGGATTATCCCAATTATAATCTCTATTACAATTGGGACAATTGGCACTCATTCACATCACCTAGAAGCTCAGAAAAATCTGGAAATATTTAAAAATATTATACTGAAGAATGCAATTCCAGAAACCCGTCATGTTGATCGAAAAATACTTAATAATCCTGAAAGTTAAATTATATTTGATTAACACAAGACACTTAATTGGTTGAAACAAATGTTTGATCATAATGATCACACCATGAATGTGTACCGGGTGATTCATAAAGTACTGGTGGTTTTCACCGCCCCATATCTTTTAAACTACTGCTCATAAAAACCTGAAACTTTTTATATAAAATCATCAAACATATAAGAGTTATATTTTCATGTTATTAATTATTCATTATTATTGAAATTCATTTTGTTTGCGTTCAAACACCCCCAATATATCGAAATTATTGTCCAAAAAAAATTATTCGACTGTCTCCCAAAAAAAGTCATTTGTCAGAATGCATTTTAAAAAAAATATAGTTTTTTTTTTTGTTTTTTTTTTTTTTTAAATTAAACAAAGGAATTAATGACAAAAGTGTTTAAATTAAATTTTCCTAATTTGGTTTCTGTATCATTTGAATATTGGATCCAGACTTTTAGAGTTTAAAAAACATCACAACAGTTATTTAAATATACGATATGTTGGGGGTGTTTCAACGCAAATAAAATGAATTTCAATAATAAAGAATAAATAATAACATTGAAATATAACTCTTATATGTTTGACGATTTTATATAAAAAGTTTCAGATTTTTATGAGCAGTAGTTTAAAAGATACGGGGCGGTGAAAACCACCAGTACTTTCCAGTATTTTATGAATCACCCTGTATAGATGAACTGCTTAACAAAAATATTTTGAATGTCATCACGTGATCACTTTATCTTGCTATTACTATATATTGGAGAAAATAAAAGTATTAGAAAATAATAAAAAAAAAAATTTAGAATTTTTAGAAAAAAATAATTCCATGAAGATTTATTTTTTAAATTTAACTCAATATTTTTTTTAATTAATCAAACTGCATTGGCGGATCCTACAGACGCGGCTGTGAAGAATTTCTAAATATAAAATGAAAAATATATATATTTGAAGGCGGGATAAGTGAGAGAAGATTGATTGAAGATGCAACGAAAACCATCTAAATTTATTTCTTATTCATAAATTAAATTTATTTATGAGATACCAAAGCGGATGGGACATCAAAGAGAACTTTTCCCCTGGCAGTTATGTTTTAACATATTCATATGTTTACCAGAATCACGGTTCAATTCTGTCGAAATAGAATATGAAGAGATATTAGATTTTTTTTTAATGTTGTTAAAATTTACTACTAAAAAAAAACATTTTTTTTAAGATGGCGGAGGCCGCCATTTTTCGCCCGAAATTATGTTTTTCATCAGAAAATTTAGAAAGATTTATTTTTGAAAATATAAATTAAGATAAGGATTTCCATAGCTTAGTAGGAACTAAGCACAGAGCGATGGGGAGACGAAGTCAATATTGAGGACTTGGGATGGTGTGTGGGTGGATGAGTAAGAATCAAATAATCGTGTTCATTTTTAAAATTGGACCTTAAAAAATAAACATTGTATCAGTTTTAAAGAAATCAGTCTGGCCGTTTCAGCGAGATTAAAATAAATGTGCGTGTGGCTTAAGTTGAACCATAAATAAGCCGCGCACCAAGCTTTATGAAAATCCGTCGAGCCGTTTTAGCGTGATGCGCGTACAAACAGACGAATGGACAAACAGAGATGTTCAAGGGCAAATAGTTGTACTTCGCGTATTCAATAACTTTACAAATTTTGCATATTAATGATCAACACGCAAAAGTATTAAAAAGGGGAAAAAAATAATAAAAAAAAATTACAATTTTGTGCTAAAGCATAAATTTAAGGGCGACCCATCACAATAAAAAAAAAAAAAAAATAATAATAAAAAAAGGAAGAACAATAACGTAAGGAAAAATAAGAAACAGTTAGGAAAAAAATAAACAAAAAAGTTAGGAAAATAAGAAAAGGAAAAAAAAAACCAAAAACAAAACAACAACAGTAAATATACGGATTCGAACCGACATCCTTCAGCATATGAGTCGGACAACATATCGATCAGACTACAAGTGAAATGAGAGGGTCGCATTTTTGACATTTAAGCTAATAGCGGAAAAAAACAATTCGAAATATCTCGAACATAGGGGTCGTTGGCCCCTGAAAATACCCTATTCTTATGTTGTTTGGGCATCTGAGCACAATGATGAAAGCCGTTTGTCGAACCGACCTTCCGTTCGGGAGTTGTTGGGGGAGGGGGGGAGGTACAATGACAACAATGCCAAAATATCTCGAACAAGGAGGGACATTGGCCCCTGAAAATACCCCATTCTAACAGTGTTTGGGCCTGTGAACACGATCCTTTTGTCGATCCGACCTTCCGTTCGGGAGTTGTTAGGGATGGACAGACACGGACAGACGGACGGACGGAACAAGCGCAATAGCTACCGATTTTGGTCGCTATCATTACAGCTCCCAAAATGGGTCGTTAAAAAAGTAACCACTATGATTATCTTCACATCTTAATAATGCTCCGCAATAATTAAAACTGGTAATTAGAATTGATTGGATTGAAGACGTGCAGATATATCAGATTTTCAACAAAGGGAAATTTTGAAGTTAAGTTGAATTCGGCGGTTATAATAATTTACATATTGCAGAGATTTTCTTTGTATAGTTTTCACAACTAAGTATTGATAAGAAGTTTGAATGAACTTAAAGCCTACTTTCCTTGTCTTTTCCCACACTATTTTTGTGTGTTTAAAACTACAAAAGAAACAAACGAAAAGCCTACTATAATATAATTATTCCAATTATAATATCTACTAAACAGTATAAATTTTCTATTTTTAGAAAAAAAAAATTAAAATCCGTATTATTTGGTTAAATTTGTTAAATCGGATTAATTTACTCATTTCAAACCATGGTCAATGGAGTAAGGATTTAATCATCATTGTTTAAACACATTAGCAGAAGTACGAGAGAAATCCACGGTTTAGATTTCATTGTTTAACTAAGGGTTTTTGGCCGTTTTCTCGTGCTAATTATCATTTCGAACCCATTTGCAAAAGATTGAAATATAAACTCCTTCGAAACAAACTAAGGTAAAAAATCAGTAAACATTAAAAGGGTCTGAGAAAGACCTCCGAAAAAGACTCCAATAACCGAACCCTTTAATGTTTTTACCGATTTTTATAACAGTGTTTTGTAGGAGTTTGTATTTCAATGTTGATGGACACACGTTTAAATTGATGTTTTTAATCCTAAAAGCTGATCGTCGTTAGTCCTCGAATATGCTAACCAAGTTTCAAGAAGATCCAGCAGTTATTACACTGGACACGCACACAGACTAACTGATTTCTTACGCCTCCCTTTCCTATTACAAAGTAGGAAAACTTTTTTGATAAAATGGGAATTCACAATAGTTTAAGTAATATAGGTTTTTCAGGGACTTGATGTTTGCATTAAATCTCCAAAGGTATCTACGCATTGCTTCAGTCAATTCTTTCTTAAAAAAAAACAAACTTCAGTTAGTTAAACAAAAAAAAAAAAATATATTGATTAAGAACTGCTAAAACTTCAAAATGTAACCCTGACCTCAATTTCCGTGGCAGCAGACGAAGAACGAAGAAGAAAAGAGGAAAAAAAAGCTATCTGAAGAGGTAGGTGGTGGTGCGGAGTCTCATTTGTGGAGTATCCGACCTTGATAGAGAATCTGTGGCGGAACGAGTCGAGGATCGGGGTCAAAGGCCACCAACGAAAAAGAAGTCGAAGTCATGTGGTCAATTAAACAGCCATATTGCTCTGGCGGTGAGAATTTTCCCAGCAAGACCCGTTCCCGCCATTGAAGGAATTCGCCCAAAAGAGGAAAGTCACGATACGGAAAAAATTAAAACGAAAAAAACCTAGAAAAGAAAAGGAAAAAAACCAAAAAATTTCGAATCCTGAACTCTTGAAAAAAAATCGAAATTTTTATAACTTTAACTTAAAATAAAAAGTTAAAAAAAAAAAAAAAAAAAAAAAACTAAACACACCTTCAATCTTGTTTGTGCTCAAATTAATATTGAGTTTCGTATAAAATACTGTACTTAAAAATTTTGTTTACTTAATTCAATATTTCGAAATTCGGTTAAAAAAATTAAAATTTCGTTCCGCATATTCAATACTTTTGTTGCTTCGTTTAGATTATTCAAAATTCCGTTTAAGATATTCAGAATTTGGCCATGTATTAAAACTGTCCTAGAATAATATGATCTTAGCGACGTAATCCTTTCCATATTAGGTAAATATAAAAACAGAAACTCACACAATACTCCATAGATAACCGAATTTTCGGCGATTTATTTACTCTCCAATCGCCTTCTTCATAGGTTTACTAAATGTTAAAAAGAATGAAAATTACAATAAAGTTAAAAACAATATGAACACACTATAATGCGTATGCTACATGAAAACAATCCATTACCGTCAGAAATTACATATCAACAATAAAATTAACAAGTTGTAACCCATTTATTATTGGTAACAATAACATATTTAAATACTAATAGCAATACAATGAATTACTTTGTTAGAAATTTCTTCAATTTAGGGCATTGTTGTTTTTTAAATTTTAATCTTTCTTTTTGCAAAAAATATGCTCTTGATACGGTCACAATCATTTCATCCAAATTTGCTTCTTCATATCTATTTAAACTTTCAATTGTATTTCTGATATACATAGCCTCCATATCTTTTC
Organism: Thereuonema tuberculata; assembly: GCA_023159025.1. Lineage (NCBI taxonomy): Eukaryota > Metazoa > Arthropoda > Chilopoda > Scutigeromorpha > Scutigeridae > Thereuonema > Thereuonema tuberculata. The sequence goes on along the minus strand of JAFIDM010010028.1, from coordinate 24,476,718 downwards.
TAATAAACGTATTCGATTCTTTTTCCAAGATCGTATGTCAGTGGACGGTGAATGTCCGAATCTGATGCAATGATCTGTAAGCTCTGAGATCTCAATTTCTAAGAAAGTGATTCTTTGTATTGCTATTAGTATTTAAATATGTTATTGTTACCAATAATAAATGGGTTACAACTTGTTAATTTTATTGTGGATATGTAATTTCTGACGGTATTGGATTGTTTTCATGTAGCATACACATTCTAGTGTGCTCATATTGTTTTTAACTTTATTGTAATTTTCATTCTTTTTAACATTTATTAAACCTATGAAGAAGGCGATTGGAGAGTAAATAAATCGCCGAACATTCGGTTATCTATGGAGTATTGTGTGAGTTTCTGTTTTTACATTTGTCCTAGAATGTTTACAAATTGTATACTTTTTACCCAATATTTCATTTTCAAAATTCAAAATTTAGATACAGTATCTGAAATTTCAATTTACGAAATTCAAAATTATGTTCTTGTACTGAAATTAATTTATGAATTAAGTAGTTAAATAGTGGTTTCCAAACGTATAACAATTTAAATATAGATTTTAAATAGATAATGATGAAATGACTTATCCTATGAATCATGATAAAAAAAAATCTTAGCGTTCCAATAGTTTTTCATTGTTGCCCAAGGAGGATTATTGGTATTAGCTGTTGGACATTCGTTATTGTTATTGTTGAAACTGATAAATCAATTTTTTATTTTGTCTTTTTCAAAAATTTCATGGTATTTCAAAAAGGTGGAATTTGTTTTAATTTCGTGAATATTTCACGAGTCTTTCTAGTATCTATATTATTAAACAAGGTAATTAATGCTTTTATACAGTGTCAAAAGCAAAGCGGCTCCATAATATACACAATTTTATAAACACAATTTTGAGCGAGACCGTTCTTTACGCAAGCGTGAAGCTTCTCGCTTTGCATCAGCATTTCGTTTTTCCGCACGTCGCCACACTCACATTTATAATGCAGCTCTACAATCATCACAACAATGACACTACACGCAACAATTGCGCCTTTTGCATTAGCAACATTCACATTCATAATAATACGGAAAATTAAAACAATACCAGGTTTCTTGGTTTTTAGCAACCCATTATTAGCAAATCACTTATTACAGCTTGCCTGTAAAACCGCTAGAGGACAGCTCTTGCTTTTATGCTGACGGGATGGAGCACTTATGTAGCGGCCAAACGGTTAGAGATATTTACACCACGTATACAAAATCAGACGTCTATGACCACTCCCTGACCCTTTCCATGGCGTACTCTTTCTTTGAAAAACGTCTTTAAAAGACAGAAAACGCCTTGGAGGGGTCAGGGAATGGTCCTAGAGGTTTGATTTTTTACACGTGGTCACCTACTTTTTGATGCTGAACACAAGGGTGAAGGTTTCATTCTAATATCTCTAACCATTTGGCCGCTGCAGAGTGTGACAGACAGACAGGATAAAACCAAGAGCGGTCCCCTAGCGGCTTTCCAGGCAAGCTGTAACCTTGGGGTCGCTAAAAATACAGGTTGCCCGCAACCATGGAATTTCGCATGCGCGTTGCCAGATAACAGGAGTATTGCTGCATGGTCAACTCAACTGCCGAATTTCCGACTGTTACAAGAGGATTTCGATATTGTATTGCATGTATGTTTTAGAATTTAAACCTTAATTTATTTTAATTTTTGTTTTTAATCTAAACTGTGCATTTGAATAAATAAAATTTCTGTTACACATGCGAGGCTTTCAGAGCGGAGCGACGGGTAGCTGTCTAGTAAATAAATACAACAAAATTACGTATTATTAACAATGGTCACTAATAATTTAAATTTGCACGCGATTTTTAGATAATTAAAACTGATTGAATTAAAGATTTGCAGATGTAATCAATGTACAACAAATGGAAAATTTAATAATAAATTGAATTTGGAGGTTATAGCAATTTGAGGTTACAGTGAGGATTTTTTTGTGTGTGGATTTTAAACTCTATTCTTTAAAGCAAAGAAAAACATTTGAAAGACAACAGACTTTAAGTTCTGTCAGGGACTTCTGTTTATAGTAAATTGGTAAACGATTGTTAAAAAAAAAAAAAAATGGTTGATCGACTCGAAAGATTAATGACACGCCTGAAACATTTTCTTTTTTTTTTGTTTGTTTATCTTTTGAGAACGACACATTTTGCTTTTCTCAAAATGTCATCCCAATGTTGACACAGTCCCAATAGCTTCGTGTTGTTGCAACTCGGAATCTTTCGTGCGGAGCGCGAGCATTAAATCAACAACTCCTTTCGAAACTTGCGAAATATCTTGACGATTACCCCCTGGTGCGCTATATAATGGCTGCGAACACATGGAAAAGGAAACAAGAGTGGTGTTCAGCCCTTCCCGCATAAACCAACGTAATATCATAATGACAAAATGGACTCGTCGGAGTTTACACATCTCCGGCAAGTGCGTCATAAAATTGTCATCAGCCTGATGAAAATTGTCCTCCACGTCTCCGCGTTTGCCACCTACGACAAAATTTACACAACCAACCCACACAAAATGTTAAAGATGGAATTCGTCGTTAAGTTTCTGTCATTGCGGGTTCTAATCGAAAAAAGCTCCTCATTTGCAAATGCAAGTTGAACAACAGGTTCCAAAAAGAACTTAAAATATACTTTCTATAAACTGTCGTCCATATTTTTTGAAGTTGTGAATCTTAGATTTATTTTTAATTTCCAATATCTACATATTTATGTATATTATTTTTCATGTTAAATTTGATGCACGTTAAATCTTATTACTTATTAATAAAGAAAATTAATCGTAATACAACTGTTGCTGAAATCATATCGTTGCATATGATAGTGTAATGATTTTTAAGTTGTGTAGATTTTTATATTCATGTTTTATCCATTTATTCTATTTATCCTTATATATTTTTTGTAATCTATTGTAAATTCAAATTCTACTGTTAACCGTTAATTCTGTTTGTTTATTTTCAAATTTTCCCGTTTTCCCGTGCTTTCCCTCTAATCGTTATAATTTAAAGTTTCAGTTAAAAGTCAGTTAAGGACCACGTTGTTTTAAATCCCCCAATTAATTGTAAAAGCACGCCAACCAATCGCAGCTCCTCTACAGGTTATTTAAACCCCTGATTCCCGGAATACAAAAAAGTTCAGTTAGAGCTATCACTCCCTTCCAGTTGATATCTCATTCCACGAACCAGACCCAAAAACACCACCACCATATCAAAGCGCGCGAAAATTAATAGATTATTAAAAGGATTAATATGCATTATTAAAACGTGATTGTTTCGGTTCCAATACTTTTTATCGCCTTCATGCGCTAAATTCTCTAAGGATGCGTCCTTAAACTGATCGCCTCTTTCTTAAAACTTTTAAATGTGGAGGGATAAAAAGATGAATATTTCTAATATTTTTACATTTACACTGAAGTACCAGAAAAACTGACACTATAAGCCACCTCAGCCCCGCAATAAATGTTGACCCAGCAGTCAATCTTTTGCAATTGAAGTAGCTATAAAGGTGGATAGCTCTGCAATTCATTTGTCGTGTAATTCGCAGTAATAATGGCAGCGCTAACACAATTTGACCGACTTTGAACTAGGTGTGGTAGTAGGTGCCAGAGAGATAGGGTCACTTCATCTCCGAAATTAACACGAAATTTGGATTTTCACGTGCAATTTCAAGGGTGTATCGCGACTGCACAGCATCAGGGAATTCGTCCAGCGTTCGATACCGCTGTGGATGAAAAATTGAGGACGATTGTAGTCAGCGTCATCTGGAACGCATTTTAACATCCGACATTCAAACACATAACAGAACAGAACAATTCAATGCTGGGGTAATAGGTGTTTCCTTCTGAGGGGTACAGGAGCTAATAGTCTCTCGCAGGGCCGTTCCGAGGGTGGTGCGAGCGGGGCAGTTGCCCCGGGCGTCGCGGCTTGGGGGGGGGATGCCACGAATTAGGATTTTTTTAAAATTATAAAACATTTTTTATTTATTTATCTCCGCAAAGAAAAGAAAATATTTATCATTTATAACTCTTGTAAAACCAATTTTTAAGGTAAGATGTTGAATGTCTGTAACTGAAGGTATAGAATAAATCTTGGCAGAAAGTCATACTTGCATTATTGATGGAGCGGGGGGGGGGGAAACCGCCATGAGACGTCTCGCCCTGGGCGTCTGCAGCCCCAGAAACGGCTCTGGTCACTCGGGTACCTTGCTGACCCGACAGCAAAGGGTTCTGCGCCTCGCCTAAGCTCATGAATGCCGCCACTGGATTCAAAACGACAAGAAAGGTAAAGTTAGTCGGGGTTCCAACTGTCTCGGGCCAGATGGACATGGTGGATAAAATCCTACGAGTCAATGGCTTCCGCTTGCCAACAAGGAACAGTCCAGGGCGGCGGTGACACTGTTTTCAACTGGCGCGCTGTAGGATCCCTAATACATCAGCAGACATCATTGACCGGCGGACGCTGTATTACCATTCTTCAGGTCGTACCCCTTCATGTCTTGCATTAACTCGAAAGGAAGCGGACTTTTTCAGCAGGACAATGAGACAGGTTCTCAGTCACCATATTATGGCTGGACAAGCATTCCACTGAGTTTGGCATCACGAATTAGCCGACTCGTTCGCTGCATTTGAACCCAACTGAAATCAAGAGGAATAGGGCCTACATGTGGGATGAGGTTCAATGTGCTGTCAGTGCCAGAATTTCACCAATGGCTAACATTAGGGAATTATGGACCAATATTCAGGAGGCATGTAAAATACCTAACAGTAAGTTACTTCAAAGAGCTCCTAGATTCCATACCCCGTCGTATTGTTACGGTAATTTGATCGAAAGAAGGACCTACGCATTACTAGACGGTGTCTCAGTTTTTCCGGTATGTCAGTGTACTACAAATCTTTATTTTTGTTTTAATCAGATACTTCTTAATATATATTAAATACAGTAAATACATCTCAGGAAAGGACATATCGATGTGAACAATGAATATAAATGGAAATGAAAGTTATTCTATAAATGCAAATAATAAATCTGCGTTGATTGCAATACTTTACGCTATCCTGTATTATCTCCTGTATTATTTTATCCGTAAATGTACAGAACTTGTACAGTTTTCTTTTATTAATTTACCAAATGTGTGTTTGTTTCGTAAATTTATATCTAGGACGAAAGAAAGTTTTGTTTTTCGTTATTGGGATAACAAGTATGAGTGTATATTGTAACTTGTATGTACTGTAAGTATATAATTTTTATTTTCTAAAATTATATAATCTTTGTCTCTTTCATTTGATCTTTTTCATATAATTAAACATTAGAAGTACTTTAATTTAGTTAATTTAAAAGTATTTTCGATGTAACCGGCCATTTTTTCAACGGTCTAGCATCCGGTCCCAAACTGAACAGTTAAGAGGGAGTCTAGTGTCTGTAAATTGCTTTTTTTATGGTTGGATAGCTGATGATGGGGATTTTTGGTTTTATCCATCCTTTGAAATTTTGAAGACTTTTTTTTTTTTTTTTTATGTTATGATTCACCATTTAACTTGCTACTACTACCACCTCCCCTCCCCCGGACCACTCTCTATGTACACCCGTAGCGATTATATTTCATAGTTAGAATTTATTATAATTCACGTCTTGCTTCATTTCCGACGCGATTTGAAAAGTGTCTTGAGCTAAACGTAAACACCACTGAGTGTCCCATTATTGATCGTAAATGCAAATTCCTGTCCCTTATCACCCGTCTTTGTCTTTCAACACGACACGATGATCTTTTGGTGCAATCATCAATTCGTCCCTATCGCCTATTGTGCAATTGGTGACCCTCAAATCATCTGCAGCAAATGGCGGCTTTCCCAGCGGCGGAAGAGGGAGAATGACGTCACAGCGTCCCAAAATATTTTTATTGCGTGAGATTGTTGAACGCCGAGGGATTTCAATTCATTGTTCTTATTACTGGTGATGATTAGTGGTCGTGGGCGGAACTGAATCGAACTGGACCAAAACAAACAAACCTTTGTTCACTTACTCCGAATTTTTCACAAATAAATTTCTCAGAATCAGGTTTACTTCATAAGAACTTTATTTTTTAAGAAATGAATCATCTGTTTGTATCAAGAAATTATTACTGCGCATAGCTGGTTTTACATTCTATCATTTTTCAAAAAACTTTTTTTAGTTAATACATTGGTTTGGTTGAATCACTGTCAGAGGTCAGTGCTTTCGAAAACAAATTTAATAATGTAATTATTAAACGTCGGAACCAATGTGGAGCCCGCAGAAGTTAAAACAAACAATAAAAACTCGCCGAAAGGACAAAAGGAGAGAAATTCATGTGCACGCTACACGCGGCCGCTATGAATTTTTTTAGCGCATAAAAATCAGAAAGTTTAGAAATAATATTAATAATGGGTGAGACCAAGTTGTACACAAAATGACATCCTACCATGGCCGCGTGTAGCGTGCAAATGAATTTTTGTATTAACAAACTTTTGTAAGGCAATAAATTATTATTAATTACTATTATTATTATTAATTAATTTAAATAGTTTTGGATAATTTTAAAACAATAATTTGAGTTAACAGCATTAAACTAATGAATGTATTATCGTGCAACTATAATAAATATCAATCGACCGTTTGCACAAAATATTATTAAAAAGATTAAAGTGAAAAACAAAACAAAACAAGAATATAAAAATCAAACAATTATAAGTTTATAAAAGCTGTAGCGGCTTTCACAACAGATTGCAAAAATTTTTGTAGTCTGATGATGAAAACCGTACAGGTTTTTGAAGCTTGTAACTTGTTTTATTTTCATTTTCCTTCAATCTTTTTATAATGTTTTGTGTAAACGGTCGCTTCATAAGCATTAAAATAATTTGCCTAATATTATAATTAATTAATATTAATTTAGTACTAAAACAATTTTGTTAATTACAATAAAAGATAAAGTAATCATACTAAAATAATCTTGATTAATTTTAACTGAATAACTGATAACATCATTACAATAATTTTAATTTTAAAAAATTAACCTTCCTTAATTAAAATAAAATAACTTGGTAAATTAATAAGATCATATCAAATCATTAAAGTAATTTTGTATAATTATACTAAAACTGATTGTGATTAATTGCATTAAAGTAACTCTAGTGAATTGCTATAAAATCATTTAATAAATAATTAAATAAAATCACCTGTATTGTTATTAGAAAAACTTCCAATATTATTAATACAAAAATCCTAGAATTTATAAAATTTCGATTTTAAATTTGATTAAAAACAATTTTCTGATGGAAATGATTCACGATTACAATAGTTTTTTTAACCCAATGTTTAGATTTATGAGTAATTATTCATCAAAATTAAAAAGAATCTTCAAAATCAAGAGCAAGGAAGAACTTATCATTAAATTCTATAATATCCAGATTTGTTAGCAACAAAACGCACTCCACAACCGGAGAGGTATGCATCATCACACTGAAGTTTGAGTTAATTATAGCAAATACTTTTGTAAGCTAACTTAGCTTTTTCCAATAGATAAAGGAATGTACTATTAAAATGAAATTCCTCTTTTCTTGTTGGTGATGGTGTCTTTTTTTTTTTAGGTAGGTGCGTCTGTACGTCTGCGTTTATTTTCCCTTGATACCATTGTCTTTCATTCTATCAATATTTCAGAAAAGTTCTTAGGTTTTTCTATTATCCTTGTGGGATTGTTTTATGCTGTTATTCTTTCTTACAAGCACGCTTATGTTTATTTCTTAGAAAACGTTTATTATTGATCTACATCTTAAGAAAATCCTGTCATGCTATCAACGCCCTTTCAGTAGAATAAAAATACTATTATTGCCTCTAAAAATCTAAACGTCTGAAAAAAAAAAAAAACCAACAACAACGTGTTGCGTTTATATCTGTTGGTAACGTGATTGCAAGAGCCATTAAAAGTTATTTAAAAAACGCTTCTGGCTGTAAATAAATCATCCCCCGAAAAAAATATATAGTTTAGTTAGATCTGTTTCATGTATTGAGCTGCCATTGAATTGCAGAAATTTATCACCAGGTGGCGCCATAGTACAACACATCTTGATAAATGTCCAATAAATGGCATCAAAGGAACTATAAATCAAAAATCACCTTCCCACATTTGTAGTCACAAATTCATCAAATTAAATAATTTATTTACATAATAAAAATATTAAAAAGTGAAACAAAATCGTTGTATTAAGATAAAAATTCATAATAAAAATAAATGTATAAATTTTAGTTAAATTTCTACCGTCATTTTTTATGAATTTGAAGTGTGAATTACGTAAAAATTTAATTAAACATTGATTTTTTTTTTAAGCTTTCATTATTAGAAAAATTTATTTTCTTCTGTAACATATCTGGAATATATTTTCTTTTTGTTATACATAAGCAAAAAATATTTGATCACTGCATTAAAAAAAAAAATGGCAGAAATTAATTTTCTGAATATAAATAATTAAAATACATTTCATCTGTTCTATTGTAATTATGAATATTTTGTTTAAATTTGGTTTCAAGAAATAATTAATATGTTTAGTTTTGCTATTCTGAAATTAATTATCTGATTTTTATTTTAACAATTTTCTCCTAAGCTTTTCTTTAATTATTAAAATAACTAATCTCTTAACAACATACTTTAAAATAATTATAATTTTGATCATTTTAGGGTATTGTTATAGTGTACTTGCTCTCCAATATATAAATTAAAAATATTACATTACACAATTGCATTCTTGTTATTTTAATAAATTGCAAGTTATTTATATTTTTGGTCTCCAAACTATGCTAATGGCAGCGCGATTGGCGTTGTCACATTTCTGAGTAAGGGGTTATCTCAACTCTCAGTATTTTGTGGGTTATGTGACGGTGGAAGATCCGCGCTGGGCAGGTTTTCTCAGGATTCTCCCGTTTCCCCTGCACTTCTCCTACCACACTTTCTCAGTCTTTCTCTCCATCTGTCGTTACTTCTGTGGGTTAGTACTGTATAGTTCTATAATAGATCTATGGTCGCAGTTCATTGCTTCTCTGCCACCCACATTCACCACATAAACATAAACATAAAAATTATGCTAATGAAAATAAGTAATTTTAGTAATCACAGAGCACGCTGTGAGTCTCACTATTCCACTTGCACTTTATCTTCTGTGTTTGTCCCTTTGTCTGGTTCACTACGTTAAAACGGCCGGACGGATTTCTATCAAATTTAGTACGTAGCTTATTGGTGGCCTAACTTAAAATACGGGCAGCATTAATTTGGTGTCCACCCACTCTCTCGTCATCAAAAATTTACTTCCCAGCGCTACATGACGCACAATCCCACTATGTGATGAATTGATTGAAGATGGTTACTATGTAAATAATATTATAAATATACTTTAGTAACAGTTAATATCAATAACAGCTGACAATATATGCTGAGCCTTACAATTCCATCGGAACATTTTTTTTTTCTTTTTTTGACTATCTGTTATGTTCAAACGGTTCGATGATTTTCCTTATAATTAAGTACGATATTTATTTATGGTATAATTTAAAAATTGAGGTGAAATATTGTGATTTTCATCTTATCCCATTCCTCAAAATGGACTTCTCTTCCCCATTCGCTGTTTGCTTCGTTCTCACTGTGCAATGGATACCTGAGTATATTCTTAATAATAATAATAATAATAATAATAATAATAAGCCCCCATGGACCCTACCTCCTCGCGGTGGGGGCGGGAACTACACTAGTTTTAGGGTAGGCTAAAGGGTCCAACCATTTATGATGAGAACACGTTCTAATATAGATCATGCTGCATCGGGTGTGGCGCAGGATAAAGTCACCCGCGTTCGGGGGTTAGGCAGAGGCCTCCGTTCGAAAAATATACTACAGTCTCCCGCAGGTGGTGGTGGAGAAAGTGGCACCCCATCCTGTAGTATGGCTACCACAATGCCCGGGCAACACCATCCAGCCCGAACAGTCGGAAGTGTTTCGTCTGTGTCAGAGCAGGCGACCACCAAGACTGGGAAACCACGCCAGCGCATCCGATGATCACCACAGATGAACCAGGATCTTATGCGCGACTTCTTCACTGTTACAAAGTTAGGTACTCAACTAACAGGATACAGACAGGCACTACACCAAGCTTTCACCACACGCTATCCATCGTTAGGGCTTAGCGAACAGCGGGTAGCGGATCAGCGACGTTCAATTGTAGTAAACAATCTTATTCTCCCATGCATACTTGCACAAATTAAAGAAGAAGTCGCTGAATCCAACCACAGGACACCAAACCACACCCCAACAGAAGACACCATTATGGAAAACACAGAAACAATCTCTACCCCTCAGTACACATGCCCCAACAATATAACTAATGAAATATTACGTGCAGCTCATGATCATTTCTACACTGCACTTGCACAATACACAGGCACAGACCCCACACTCAGGCCGCCACTCCCCAAAGTACACACATCAAAACAACTCGCCACAGTCATATGCCATCTCAACACACACACTATCCCACAACACCTTGACAACATCCAAACATTAGAAGACATACATACAACACTCTACTGTGCTGCACAGGGAACCATTCGGGCACTTGGAATCAAACAACACAACATACCTCCCACTGCCCGGACACATTCGGGCACTTGGAATCAAACAACACAACATACCTCCCACTGCCCGGACACAAGAATACATCCCCCCTTGGAGACGTCGCCTTGAGGGCCGCATCAGCGACCTTAGAGGAGAGATAGCCAGGCTCACACAATACTGTGCAGGAAACAAAACAAAGAAACTTATGTCCCAGGTTAGAAAGATATTCAAATACATAAATACTCGCCCTTCACATTCAAATCATCATACCCAGGTTCAGGAACATCTCGACACACTAAAACAAAAACTCAGTGCACTTGCAAAAAGATTACAGAGATACAAACAGTGCACTCTGCGCAAACAACAGAACAACACTTTCCAATACAATGAGAAAAAATTCTACAGATCCCTTACATCTTCCTCTACTGCAACTAACACAAACACTCCCAACAACGAGGCTTTACATGAATACTGGTCGTCTCTGTGGTCAAACCCTATCCCCCACAATGATAAAGCACCATGGATAACAGAGGAACAGCAACTCACTGAACACTTACCCTGCATGTCCTTCCATGAGATTACTCTCGCAGACATACAGACAGCACTAAAACATGCACACAACTGGAAGGCTCCTGGTGCAGACGGAGTCCAGAACTTCTGGATCAAGAGGTTCACGTCCCTGCATGGAAAACTAGCGCTTACACTCACTGACATAATCCAACACCCAGAACATATGCCTCGTTTCCTCACACAGGGTGTCACATACCTACAGAGCAAGAACACTGAAACAGCGCAACCTGCAAACTACCGCCCAATCACTTGCCTCCCCACACTTTACAAACTTCTCACCTCCTGCCTCGCAGACAAGATCTACACACACATCAAGACATATAACATTCTTTCCGAACAGCAGAAGGGCTGTCGCAGGAATTCCCAGGGTTGTAAGGAGCAACTACTTATTGACTCTGTAATCCTGCGCCAGGCACGCGCGAAGAATAGGAGCTTACATATCGCATACATCGATTACAAGAAGGCATTTGATTCTGTCCCTCATTCCTGGCTCCTACACACTCTTCATATCTACAAAATACACCCCAAGATCACGGCATTCTTAGCTGCCACGATGAAGAGTTGGAACACAACATTACACCTACGCACCTCTAACACCTCCATCACTACAGATCCCATTCCCATAAGGAGAGGTATTTTCCAGGGAGACTCCTTGAGTCCTCTTTGGTTCTGCCTCGCCTTGAATCCACTGAGCCATATACTAGATAACACAAAACACGGTTATAGGCTTACCACAGGCACTGTGACACCATATAAAATCACACACTTACTCTACATGGATGACATTAAACTCTATGCCACAAACAATGCACAACTTACTAATTTACTACAAGCCACCACACAGTTCACCAAAGACATTGGGATGGAATTTGGAATTGACAAATGCCGCAAGTTACACATAATACGTGGGAAGACTTCGAATTTGGAGGGTTTTGAACTGGACCATGGTTTGGCCATCCAATCCATGGAAGAGGGAGAGACCTACAAGTACCTGGGCTTCCAGCAAGCGCGCGTCATTGACAACGCAAACATCAAAATTGCACTGAAGAACACATACCTTGCTCGAGTTCACAAAATCCTCAAAACACAACTCAACGCCAGAAATAAAATTAAAGCTATCAACACTTTTGCCGTTCCCACACTAACATATTCGTTCGGCAAAATTCCATGGACAAACACCGAACTCGAAGCACTACAACGCGCAACACGCACTACATTCACGAAACACAACATGCACCACCCCAAGTCCGCTACGGAAAGGATGACTCTTCCCCGCAAGGAGGGAGGCCGAGGACTCATCAACCTCATCACCCTACACGAAAAACAAGTACATACACTTAGGGAACATTTCCACCAAAGAGCAGAAGACTCCTCACTTCACTCAGCCATTGTCAAGGCTGACACACACCTCACACCCCTTAACCTCGAAAACTCTTCTCCAACACTCACCACCCCTGACACCCCCACTCAGCAGCTGCGTGAATCATGGGCTCGTAAGGAACTCCATGGCAGACATCATCACGAACTCAGCCAGCCTCATGTCGACATGGAAGCGTCGAACAGATGGCTGACGAGTGGTGAGCTGTTTGGGGAGACCGAAGGGTTCATGATCGCAATACAGGACCAAGTCATCTCCACACGCAACTACAAGAAACACATTCTACACGATGCAAACACACATGACGACAAATGCAGGAAATGCCATACTACACATGAGACGATCGACCACGTAATATCAGGCTGTCCCCTTCTCTCTCAAACAGACTACCTCCACCGACACAATCAGGTAGCATCGATCGTTCATCAACAACTAGCACACAAACATTCACTTATTAATAGCACGGTCCCATACTACAAGTACATACCACAAAGCGTATTAGAATCACCCTCATATAAACTATACTGGGACCGCCCCATTCACACAGACAAAACCATACATCACAACAGACCAGACATCACACTTGTTGATAAGGTCAACAAACAGACCTATCTAATTGATATTGCAGTGCCTATCAGCAAGAACATGCAGAAAACTCACGCAGACAAGATCAGTAAATACACTGATCTAGCACACGAGCTCCAGAAGCAGTGGAGGCAGGATCGAGTACGTGTTGTACCCATCGTTCTGTCTGCCACTGGTCTGGTGCCTCACACATTGCACCACAGTCTCAGCACACTAGGACTTCACAAAAACACTTATGCACAACTGCAGAAGGCTGTGGTACTCAACACTACACGCATAGTTAGGAAATTTATGGACACAAGCACACATCCCTAATCATTCTTGCACACATCTTTACACTTGGCAGTATGTGCTTTGGTCCTTGACCCGCCATATTGTTTTTGCTGGGGAAACCCAAGGTTTGAAACATACAAACATAATAATAATAATAATATTTTTTTTTTATTTATAATAAAAGCACAATACAGTTCTGTTAGGGATTTACGATCTTTATCAAACGGGTTCTGGAAGTTAGTAATCCTACTAATAACACTTTTTTCCTCTTTTTCTCCTTTTTTACATTATAAATATAAATGAATATATAATGTAAAATTTAACAACAGTTCATTATACACAGTATAATTATACAGTATATATTATTATTATTATTATTATTACATGTAAACTATCCAAAATGGATTCCCTCAAGGTTCACAACTCGGCCCTTTGTTTTTCTTACTTTTATCAATGATCTATTTCTATCTATCTATTTTTATTCACGTAATAAAACAATGTTACATACATATTTAAGCAGATGATATATTGGTCTACTCGAATGAGAACAGTACTACAGAAATAAGAGACAATTATAAAAAGACTTAATTAGAATACAAAACTGGATGGATGACAACAGACTTCAAATAAATCAAGACAAGACAAAATTAATGTTACTAAGTCCAAAAAAAAAAGACTAATAAGAGGTAAGCCAAAAATCTTTTTTCACTATCAGTAATGTCTTCGTAACTCCCCAGATGAGTGTAAAAGCTGTTCAGAATTAAATTATACAAAAACAATTAAGTATCTGGTCTTAATTATAAATGAAAAATTTTCGTGGAATAATCACATTAAAATGTTAAACAAACAAATTGTCATGCACATTCTATCACATAAAAGATATACTTCCAGCAAAATGTTATTATATAACTCTTTATTCGATTCGAAATTAAACTACGCAGCTAACATTTGGGCCAACACCAATGACAGTTGTTTAAAACCGATAATTAATATGCAAAATAAAATTTTAAAGTTAATTTTCTTCAAGGCAAATGTAAACGTTACAAATATAATCTTAAAGAAAAAGCTTCAAGAAAGTATACTAAATCCCAAACAAAAATTCGTATACAACATAATACTAATTAATAACTATTATAAAATCTTTGAACACAAGAAAGAAAAACAAAAATCCTCATATAATCTGAGAAACAAGAAAAATATCCATCTTCCCTATCCATCTTATATTATAAAAGCGTTATTCTGTCTGTCGTAAGACTTTACGTTTTTCCAATTTTGTGACCAAACTATAAGAGATAGATTGGTCATGTAAATGGATAAAATGTAGATTTTTTAAGACAAAAATGCTACAAAAATCTTTCGAAAAAAGTTTTTGGTTTCCAAGATGGCGTCTTTTAAAGGGTCAAATTTTGACTTTTTCTCAATTTAAACGAAAACTATAAAAGATGGAAGAGAACATTATATTGAGAAAATGTTGGTATTTGAAAGTTCTATCGAACGAGGTATCACTTATTTACAAATGCTTCAGGGTTTGCAAGATACATGCAGAAATGTGAATTTTCGGTGTGTGACGCCGACCCGCAGTACATCCGAGTTATTCGGAGAAGCTACAACAGGCTGGGAAGTTATATATTCTCCGACGATCGCAACATTAATTTGCTAAATAAATAAAGTTTGTTTTTTGAATGCTATACATGTAAGGGTTCCGGAGCGAAGCGACAGTACTCGACTATTATTATTATATATTATAAAAACGTTATTCTGTCTGTCATTCTGTAAGCAAAATGTTAAGTAGCCCGCACACGAGGGAGCTTTTGGCCGAGTTGCATGTGCAACTTGATGCCTAGAGCGGTTTTTTGAGCTGCATGGGCCAAGTTGCATGGAAGTTGCATGGAAAAAAAGCTTCACAGAACGGCGGTGCACCACGGAAAGTTGCATGGAATTACCCAATCACAGTGCAGCATTTTTATACGTCAGGCATGACGTCATGCTCAAGTAAGAAACATGGCGTCGAAACATTTTTCCTTCACTTCAGATGGGCGAATCGCGAATACAGCAAAAATATCAGATTATTTCGAGTTTCTTTCACACATAAATACAGTTTATATGTAAATGCAGTAATTTAATGCGGCAGAATGTATCAGAACGTTTCAAAAACCTAGTTTTTTTGAATATTTCACATCGCAAGCAGAGTTTCGCTCATTCACCATTTCCGGAAACTGCCACATGACGTCATTGTTTCAGTGAGCAATGGATTATTATTGGCTGTTGGTCGTTGTTATTCGTGAATCGCATTATTGCCATCAACTGCGATTACATACAGGCTAATAATATTATAAAAATATTTCTCATATGTTTAAAATAAATCACAAATATTTAGTTTTGGAACGATATCACAGCAGTATCCTTGACGTCATGTCCAGTGATGTCATTCAAATTCGTAGTGTGCTTCGTTTGTTGTACGCACGGCGGCGCTAACAATGTTGCATCGTTTGCGCACTGATAGTTGCATGCAGCTTTTTCTGTGCACCTCAATTTCCTCGAGTTGCACAGAAAAAGCTCCCTCGTGTGCGGGTAGCTTTAAGTTACAAATTACTAAAATGTTACTAAAATAGAGAATCTACTCATAAAAAATGAAAATATATTAAACAACTGTCCAACTATATTGATTGGCGACGTAAATATATATATTTTCAAAATGAACAAAAACAATGCAGTACAGAAATACGTAAAACTTATGTGCAATAATGGTTTCAAAAATCGTCTTTACGGAACAACAAGAAACAACTGCACAATTCATGGAAATACGAAAACAACTATAGATCATATTTTCATAAATAAACATGATATCAAAACACCAGGAATAATATGTAAAGAACTAATCAGATAAGAGTTGAAAATGAGAAAATAACAGATCCAAATATAATCTATAAAGAACTAATCAATGATGTTAACAAAACAAAATTCATGAAAATCTACATATGGACTGCTCAGAAGCCAATCAGTGTACAGTATAACCTCGATTAACCGCAGTTGTCGGGACCGGAACTCCGTCGGTAACTCGAAAATTCCGCATAAGAGAGAGCACAAGGGGATTGGAGGGGAAGAAATTGTTTCTTTACCAAAAAAAAATTAAGGAAACCGACGTCGGTTAAACGAAGTTCCGGGTAAAACAGTGTCGGATAATCGAGGTGCTACTGTAAGTCATTTTTTTTTAAATTCAAATATTTTCTGCAAATCATACTCTAATGTTTATATTTTCGGTTGACAAAGTGCCCAAATCACTCCTCCAAGTGTATAGTTACGTTATCTTTCAATTAAAACTTCATTCTTCAAATTTACAAACGTTGTTATTGTTTGGTACATAATTTTCAAAAACCTATTTCATTTTGTGGTTTATTGACTTACACTGATTGGCTTCTGAGTACTCCATATATAAAAAGAAAAGTCCTGACTCACTCACTCACTGACTCATCAACGCCCACCCCAAACCCTTCGACCTAGAAAGCTGAAATTTTGCACAGAGATTTCCTTTATGATGTAGACAAGGAATAAGGCCGGATTTTTCGAAATTCTTACGGGATAGGGTATAATTTGGCAAACTGACGATGAAGTGTATGGCGGCAACCCCAGATGTGTGGCGCCAACCCGCAATACACCTGAGTTAAGTGGAGAAGGCCACAACGGGCTGGGAAATCGTATATTCTCCGATCTCAATATTTGCTAAATAAATAAAGTTTTTTTTTTTAATGCTATAGATGCAAGGGTTCCGGAGCGAAGCGACGGTACCCGGCTAGTTTACATATAATTATTACGGGAAGAAGAAGTTCAAGTATATAATTGAAAATATATTCAACAATGTAGATGAAAAAGAATTTTTTTTTTTTTTTGTCTACAGCTTTTTCCCATTGCAGCGTGGGGTCGCTGATGAGCAAGGCGCACTTGCTCAATATTGGGATTTGGCTAGGGGTTTTACAGTTGGATGCCCTTCCTAACCATAACCCAAATCAGAGGGAAACCCAAAGATGCCATAGACGGCGAAAGAAGGGAAAGACGAAGGAGTAAACAACACAGGAAAGAAAGCAAACATCCATGTCCAAAGCCGGGATTTGAACCCGGGTACCGGGAAACTGGTCGCAACGGCAGACCGTCGTCTAGATCGCTCGGCCACGATGAAAAAGAAATATACCTGTATAATAAAATGGAAGAATATCCAATGTGAAGAAACTATAAAAAAAGTGGCTGATAACATGTAATTATAATGAATTTCTGTTGTTCAATTATTATCAATGTTATTGTAAATTCTATACGTTATACCTTACTTAATTGTTTTGTTTAATTCTGTACAATGTGTTTTTATTTGTTGTTATTAGTTCTTACTTTTTTCGATAAAAATAAGCTAAGCATGGATTACTTTATTATATAAACTACATACATACATAGAATTAAATCAAAAAATAAGTTTTACTCTTAAATTATGTTACCGCCTAATCTTCTACGGAAAATTAGCACTTAGCGGTCTTCTGACAAAAATCAGTTGAAAAACTATATATTGATGTAAGTCATTTACTGCTTTTTAACATTGTATAAAAAATATTTGTATTCAAAATAAATCACATAATGATAGTATATCTATATTCAGAACCTGTTGATAGGAATTTGTCATTCCTAACGGGACTTTAACTTTTGTATTTCGAAATAATAATAATAATAGGCCTAGTAATTAAAAAAAATAATTAATATTTTTAACAAAATATTGAGATAACTTTACATTTTCTCATGATAATTAATTCGTTATGTTATTAAATAATAAATTCTCGATACGAAGTTACGGTTTGCTCGCAAGCTCCCGCTTGTCAATAATCATTTATTATTTCAATAAATAATATATTAATATTAGATTTGTAATTAGAGAATGACATTCGTAAATGGAAATGCCGTAATTTCCTAGGTCCGTCAGACGAACAGTTAACCTAACTATGAATCCACATTGTTGAAATGGCGAGCTTGTTTTCAAGTTCAAACACAACGCCTGTATCCTCTTTCGAGCAACGTAGGAGATAAAGACTCCTGCAATCAGTAGAGGAACTGTGAGGCCTAAGGACAGTTCGACTTTTGACCGTCCCAATTCGCAGGTAAGACGCCCGGTCGATACAGAAGGTTGTTGTGAACCGTAGGACCAGACAGGAGAAGATGCAAACAGGTAAAAAAAAAAACCCCTCTGCTACTGAATCAGACTGCTGTATCCTGTAGATAAGCGCGTTACCACTTGAGCCACCAGACCCTACGAACGAGATTCGGCGAGAAAGAGGAAAACTAATCATTTCAGTTTCCTACATTTTGGATCAAAGTTACGAAGGAAAGTTTGGGGATTCTTTCTCCACAGAGATATTGTGTGTGAAGTTGGCGGAAAAATTATAAGTCCTTGTACTATTCAAAATAGGAATCGAAGCTCAGCCAATCAGAAGACGATGTCTGAAAGAGGAGGAGTTTCGATATGATGCTGCCCTTTGAAGACCCCGCGCGTGACGTTAGCAAAGATCACTTGCCCTTCCTCGTAACAGAAGAGACTACGCAATAACCTCAGGCGTAAGGTTTATCGTTGGGATGTAGTCAATTACGAAGAATATATATTTTTAGATTCGCTGTAAGGGATGAAGAGACAAGAGAGACGGGGAGAGGGGGTTGGTTTAAGGAAATACCAGCTGTTTTGCCTTTGGTGGGTGTGAGGGTGGACGGGCGAAACAGCTGTGCGCAAAATAAATGCAAATTTAGGGGCCATAAACGAACATTTTTTGGACTTTATTTGAAAAATTCTTGAGAATCGCATTCATGATATCAATAATAATAATTCATTAGAGATGGAATGAAATAAAAATAAGGCTATAACAATTCTTGACCATTTGAGTTATGGAAATAAAAAGCAGAATTAAAAAAAAAATAAACCCTACGTTCCTGCTTTTCTCTTTAAAACTTCTACAACAATATAAATTAAGGAATCAACTTTTTGCAATCAATAATAACAACAAGGAGTTCTGAAAGAACTTAGAGAAAACTTTCTTTAAACTTTCTCTGTTTTACTTCTTTCTTACAAAATCTGCCGAAAACAAATTGTGTAAATTTCCAAATGAATGAATACATTCTATACCTACAGTATTTTTGAAAAAAAGAAGGTCATTACGTAGCGATCGATTTTGTCTGGACAAACGTCACCAGTCATGACGTCATCAACTTGAACTCCGAGCAGTCGGTCCAAGATGGCGTCGTTTTGTGATCGCATAAGCATGACCAAGAAAGAACAAACTTTGCTTAGCCAAGCAAGGGGATTAGTGTGGAACGTTGTTAATTATTTCGATGTTAATTATTGTTATGTATTCGTAATTACAAAAACCAGAATGTTTTTGTAATGTTTAGAAGATTCAGTTATGGATTTTAGCAATAGATTACATGCTAAAATCCTACTATTACGTACTGGAAACATCAATCTATAAGGAAATTACGTCATCAAAAGCTCTTTTTTCATGAATTGAACTGTAATTAAGTGTTAAAGATGTAGGCGAAAGTGACGGGCGGGCAACAGACACCTCGCGCTGTTTAGTCAAATAGATACAAAGTTGTATCAGTAAAAAAAAAAAAAAAAACTGCGGAAAATAGACAATCACCGTAATTTCTAGTCAAGAAATAAAATAAAAAATAGAAAAATGAAGTGTTTTAGATTAATTCGTATTCATAATTTCTAAGTACGGGTTTCTCAACGTAGTTTCTCTATTATAAAAAGAAAAAACAAAACAAACTAAACATAAAGATAGTGTAGGTGTATCAACTTTCGAAAGTCAGTATGGCTTTAGGCCTCTCTGTCTCTCTTGGATTGGTACGAAAAATCAATGGTTAAGTTTCTTATCGTAATCAAAACTTATAATGTCAGTTTCCTGGGATATGGAGTTTTTGAGTTATCTTGATGACAGACGAAAAGCGAGAAGAACAATTTTTTTTTTTTTTTTTTACCTAAAGAGAAAATCTAAAACTTATAACCCTTTTTTCTTTATCTCGATCCGTATTAAGAGGAATAAAAAAGGTAAAATTAAAATGTTGGTATCCTATAGCAGCCAGTATAAAAAAAAATACAAAAAATTAAAAAAATTAATTTAATAAATGGGCTACTTGACTGGTGGCGCTTTGGGTATGTATTCAAGAGAAGATGTCACATCCTGTATATCGCAGATTGAAAATGAGGTTTCGGTATGTGTTCATGAGAAGATGTGACATCCTGCATATCGCGGATTGAAAGTTGGGCTTTCGGTATGTGCTCATGAGAAGATGTGACATCCTGTGTATCGTAGATTGAAAGTGG
>JAFIDM010010028.1:24444401-24455017 GCA_023159025.1 Thereuonema tuberculata | reverse complement strand
GCAGATCGAAAGTGGCGCTTTCGGTATGTGCTCATGAGAAGATGTGATATCCTGTATATCGCGGATTAAAAGTGGCGTTTTCGGTATGTGCTCATGAGAAGATGTGATATCCTGTATATCACGGATTGAAAGTGGCGTTTTCGGTATATGCTCATGAGAAGATGTCACATCCTGTATATCGCGGATTGAAAAGTTCATTTGTGAGAAAAATATTCTTAAGAAGAGCGCTAAAAAGTATAAGAATTTTTGAGAAAGGTTTTTGAATCTAACGATCGCCTTAGGGTTCCCAAATCGTTGAACTGTCAGAGAGAAGTTTAAATTCCTGTGCGTTTTACATGGGAATTTGGAAAAAAAAAATCACTTTGATTAAAAACACCAACTTATTGAGTAAAATCCGGATTACAATCAAAACTGAATAGAAATCGGAAAATTCTAGAAGTGCCTACCGGCAAAATTCGATGACAGAAAATATTTTTGCAGTGGCATTATCGGAATATCGTTTTAAGAGCGTCGATAATAAAGGTGACTTATTATCAGATAATTCGTTTACAGTATCTGATTTTGACGAACAGGTCATGTGTTCGTTATTCGACCACTTAAGAGTCAATTTCCTTCAGGATAGAATAAACAAAATTGAAAGCCCCCCCCTCCTTTCCATCTTAATTTAAGTATGTGACCAGAACAAACAGTATGAATTAGTGAATGAACTGAAATCCTGCTTTCAGTAAAAAAAAAGTTTTTTTGACTACTCAACGAGGAACGCGAGGCTTAAGAAATCACTCAGTCTGCCTGCGTGTCTCTACACCTCTTCGAATTACTTTTGAACTGCTGAATGATTCTTTTTTTATTTGGAAGAATTTTTCCCTTGTATTATTATGATGGATGGCAGCAGAGGTACTGCCTTATCCAATGGTGTCAAATCCGAACCTTTCACCATCACTACTGGCTTAAGACAGGGAGATGCTCTATCTCCATTGCTCTTCAATCTGGCTCTGGAAAAATATATCAGAGAAGCAACCAAATACCGGTACTCAAATGGAACAATCATCCTGGGATATGCCGATGATATCGATCTAGTAAGCGACAATCCAGAAGATATCCGTTGTATCTTTCAAAATCTTAAACACTCCTCAGAAAAGATTGGGCTTCAGGTGAATCAAACCAAAACAGAATATATGATGGTCTCAAGATCAAGTACAAACGACACAGATTTCAAAGTTAACAATTTGCATTTCAAAAAAGTAAATTCATTCAAATATCTGGGATCACTTATAAGTAACGATAATAGAACAAACAGAGAAATACAAGCAAGAATAAATTCGGGAAATAAAACCTACCACTGCTTACAACATCTATTAGGGTCATAAGCACTATCTACAAGAATTAAAACAGACTTATAGAGAACTTGCATTCGACCCATCGTTCTCTATAGGGCTGAGACCTGGAATACAACAGCTTCCGATGATAAATTACTACAATACTTTGGAAATAAAATTCTCAGAAAAATATTTGGACCCATTAAAGATAGAGAAAATGGTGAATGGAGAAAAAGACACAATAAGGAACTACATGAGCTCTATAAGTCACTTTTAATTGTCAATGAAATGAAAGCCTCAAGACTGAGATGGTTTGGGCATGTTGAAAGGATGGAAGAGGAAAGAAACGTAAAGACAGCTTACACCTACATCCCACCAGGAAAGAGACTGAGAGGACGGCCTAGACAGCGATGGAGAGACAACGTCATCAATGACCTACAAGATCTGGGAGTGACGGACTGGAGTGAAAGAGTTGGAGACTGATTGGAATGGAGGAAGACTATGTTTGCAGCCAAGAGCCTTGGAGGTTCATCGAGCTGTGGAGTAGTAGTAATAGTATCAATATGACGATTAAAAAAAACGAGAAATTAAAAAAAACAAAAAAAATAAGCAAGATTTTACGGAAAGGAGGTTTCAAGTTCTTTGAGGAATTTCTGGTTTGCTTTTTTTTTTAAAGTTTTAATATAAAAACAGTAGACATTTCTATTTTCTTACATTAAATTAGCATTACTTAAGCAGTCCCAAGCCAATTAACTTAATCATATCGAAATTACGCGCAAATCAGTTTCATTCGCTGCTTAAAGACTGTTGCTTATGTTGTATTTCAGCAGAACAACACAGGAACTGCTACAGGTGGAATACCAAGGCAACCTACTCCATATTCTTCGAAGAATGCGAGATTCCCCGATTAGTCACTGGAATGTTATTAAATGCGTACAGCAAATATAGATAAACTTCGGGAGCCCTTGGAGTAGTAACTGTAAAGCTCTTTCATCCCACAAAGCATGATGTAGATCAATAATTGTTATTAAAAACTTACTACATTGATAAATACATCTAACGCAATATTTCATAGAGAGAACTTCCGCTGTTTCTGTTAAGCCTAATGAAGGTCTCTCTGCCAAATATTCTTTGAGGAACTTCTCGTTTGCTTTTTAAAAATCTAATATCAAAAACAGTAGACATTTGCTATTTTCTTAAATGAAACCAGCATTACTTAAGCTGTCTCAAGCCGATTAACTTAATCATATCGAAATTGCGAGCAAATCAGTTTCCGAATAAAAGGATTAATTTTAACTGTTTTTTAATGCTTTTCTATAGGAAATTTTTGTCATTCTTCATACCTCGACAAGGAAGAAACACAAAAGAAACTTCCAATACATAAAAGTTAGATTGTGGCTTGTACTTAAATGTACATGCTAAGTTTCAAGAAGGAAAGCTGGTTTCATCCAGTTGTTTAAAAGTTGTTAGGACATACCTGGATAGACAGAGATATCAGATTTAATAACCTCTTCTTCCGAGAAAGGAGCCCTAAAAATAAAAAAAATAATAAAATAAAATATATAAAAAAAATTGAAATTAAAAATTAATTTTTAAAATGCATATTTAATCAACTTTGCTGAAACCATTAGCGAGTTGTTAAATGCCAACTGCACTACATCATAAATTATAAATGGTTTGCCGTTATTTAGAAGATATTTTAATAACGGGTAACAAATGAGTATAAACCACATTGTTGATTTGAATATATGATAAGAGTAAAAGCATCGTCCAATAACCATCGTAATAATATACCACTAATTTCTAATGGGGTTTATCGTTTTGTAATTATTGCGAGACCGAGACAAATATCGAACTTGAATAATGGTAATTTAAATATTATCAAAAAAAAAAAAACAAGTTCGAAAGCACTTTATGCCTACTTTCCATAAAATGTGATTCTTAAAATTTCTTTCATTTTTTTTTTAAATCGTTAAAACGACAAAAACAAAAAGCCTACATTTATATTCAAATTCTAATACAAACAATATAAATTGAATTAATATAAATTGTATTGTATAATTGTAATGAATCAATAATTGTATTGTATTAATAATATTGTATTTATGTTATATTAATTAGATTAGATTAATTGAAAGTGGGTGGCATGACTGCCGAGCACATCGACCTCAAAGATCTTTTGTACTATCCGACGGAAAGAAGGACAGACGGAGAGAAAGACTGAGAAAGGATGATATGATAAATGCAGGGAAAATGGGAGAACCCCGGGAAAACATGCCCAGCGCGGATCGTCATCATCAACGAAATCCACATGAGAACCGAACCCGAGACTCAGAGGTGAGAGGCCAGTGTCTTAGCGACATCGCCAACCGCGCGATGTGTGTGTTGACCTTTTGTTCAAATTTCACAATATTTTCAAACGTTAAATTGTTTTTAATATAAATTTTCAGTTTTCTAAAAAAAAAAGTAGAATTAAATCTGTGTTTTTTACTTCAATTGGGTTAATTGCATTAATTTCAAAAATATCAAACCATGCGCAATAGTTTAAGGACTTAATATTTATTGTTTAAGACAATGAAGTATTAATAGAAATAGGATAGAAATCCATTGTTTAGATTCCAATCTACGGGGATTTTTGTGTGCTCATTTCTCAACACAAAGTTTAATCGTCGCTAGTCCTCAAATATGTACACCAAGTTTGATGAAGATTCATCGAATGGTTTAAAAGTTGTTAGATATGAACACACAGACTGAGTTGATAAACCTTATTTTCCCATTGAATAAAAAATAGCAACAAAGACTTAAAAATTCGTGGTTAGTTTCGTACACATCGCAATAGCATTGAATAAAAAATATTTTAATTTATTAATTTGCTTTTTGAGATTAAACGATATAAATATTCAGATCTGTGACTCGGAATTCCGTCGTTTCAATGCAAAAAAAAAAAAAAAAAAAAAGGCAATATTAAGAGTGGACAATCTTCTTTGAAGTAGCATTAAGTAAAAATGACGTAGTACCAGAAGTTATAATTCATTTACTTATTTTTAAATGTAAATAACATACTATTAAAATTGCAATTTGAGTAGAATCCGTAAAATACAAATACAGTTGATGTCATCGATCTATAGCTATTATCATCTTTAGATTTACTTACATTTACTTACATAAAAGTTATATTTTTCACATTTCAAAGCCTGAGTTATTCGAGCTTATGTTATATTTCAGCAGAAGAAGACAAGAAGTGCCACAGGTGGAATACCAAGGCAACCTATTCCATATTCTTCGAAGACATGCAAGATTCAACGATTAGTCACTGAGATGTGATGAAACCCGTAATAAACAACTATGCATCTAATTCCCGCTTTTTGCCTCTGCACTACAATCATTTTTATCTACAATAAAGAAATATCGAACTTCCAAATATTAGTGTTCTTATTGGTTTCCTGTATATTCTGAATTTCATACATTGCACTTCATTTTTTTGTATTTTTCTGCTTCAACAACTCTTCTGTTTTAATTCGAATGCTAATTTCTGTTTCATTTTAAATTGTAAAATGTAATAACTCAAGTTCAAAGAAGAATCAGTGTATGGACAACAGCAGTTAATCAGCAAATTACCAAAAAAAAAAAAAAAAAACTGTCTACGGAACAATATTCTCAGAAAACTCTGATCATCACCAGCAGCTCTACATCTTCATGGCGCACTTTTCGTTGTAAAATGACCACATCCAATCTCAATACATTAGCTGGGTTTTTCACCAATCTTCGAACCATTTTCCATTTCCATTTCATGCGGTGAAATTGTCTTCTTTTATCGACAGCGGTCAACTTTGGACTGTGAGCTAGCCTTACCTGAGAACGTCAGGGTGAGGCTAGGAAATTGAAGAAGGGGGGGGGGGCGAGATTCACATATCGGCTAGAAATAACCCTGAGATTGTAAGTCCCAGGGAGAAACGGACGAAACACAGAAGAAGAAAGAAACAGCCATGCCCAAGCCGGGATTCGAATCCGGGTTCCCACACATCGACCACACGGGTTGATGTCCGTCTAGATAGTCGTCTATACCGCTCGGCCATGGCGGAATGGCTGTGAAATTGTCTAATTATGTAGTTGTTGTTTTTTTATTACAAGCCCTAGTACAAATTTCAGTTCAAAAACTGAACTGGTTCAAATCCTCCTACTTCAAAACAGCAATAGCAATTCTATTTTGCATTTATTCTGTATTTACTTAATTTTCAACTGACAACTCTGCATTCCGAAGTGTTTCGATACTAAACAGCAAAAGAAAGCCAAGTTCCCGGTTCAAATTTGAGCTCAATTTTTAAACTAGTTCAAAATCTCTTAAGTTCAAAACAGAAGTGACATTTACGAGACTTCGAATTAGCAGTTTACAATTGGTCTGTGGGTTTCAGTTATTTGAATCATTAAACTACTCCCTTCTAGCTAATAAAAGCTCTTTCGCTATCACTGTATGCGAGTCTAGAATCTACAAAGAATTCCGAAGGTATTTCGGGGAACGTTCGTGGAATTTCCAAAGGCCGAAGCAATAACAGAGCCGAATGTATTATGTCCTCACTGGAATATGACTGGCGTCAGAACCAACCCAATGCAGGCACGATTTGCATATTGTAAACCAAATAAACCCAGCTGTTGATCGACTATTCCACATTATCGACATCCAATATCTGCAGCTAAATTAATGAGACAACTTTATTTTCTAACTTCTTGTTTTGGTCGACAGTTTTATGGTGGATTCTTTTTTAAAAAAACACATTTAAAATCATTAAATAGATTTCTTTTGTTTCTGTGACGTTTTTGAGATAATGGCGGTACGAATCTAGGTTTTTGTTTTGTACAATCATCATAATTTTCCAGTCTTAATTTTTTTAACATATTTTACGAAAAACAAGAATTGTTCAAAGAACTTAAAACCTACTTTCCTTCTCATGTTCCTTTTTTTTTTCTTTTTGAGATCACGAAATCTGAACGAAAAGCGTACGTTTGCTTTTTTTCGAATTAACTCGATTTCTTTTTTTTTTATTACTATTTAATTTTTCTATTACACTTTTCACAGGTGATGCTACGGACTACGTAAAACGCGTCACCATCTGGTGGGGTCTTTTGGAATTAGTCATTACCACTGAATCTTTACGGAAACGAAATTTCTACTCCCTTCGACGGCCCATAGATAGCGACAACCAAGAAATTTGCGTTAACAAAAAAAAAATAATCGTCATAATAACGATAATCAAATGCATTTAATAAGTGCTACGGTTTACCGTGCATGTTTCTCTCTCTCTCTTTTTTTTTTTTTTTTTCTTGCTATGACATCAAATATTTACAAAAAATCTGTGCAATAAAACTTAGAAATCTAAAATGATAAAGCCAATAACACTCAATTGCTAGGAGATAAATGGGCCAATTGCAGTATTCTATTAAAAAAACATATGTAATTATAATAACTATCCACTATAAACAATATCTTCAACTTTTCCATTTCCTGAAAATCTATTAAATCCTGAAACACATTACTGAAGTTATCGAAATCTCATGAACTTCATATCAAAGCAGATGACAATGCATTATTATGTACTAAACATATTAGGAGGCATTGTTAGATATCTAAGAAAAAAGAATACTGTTTCACATCTAATACTTTTTATGGGAATTTTTCAATACATTCAAACTACATCCTTAAGACCAAGATTATAAGACTCTTTTTTAATATGGGACGATTACAGTAGGTTTTTAACTATAATTTGTATTTTACATCTTACGATTAAAGTCATTACAAGCCGTTCCATCATAGCCCTGTGATCAAGGCGGCGGCCTTTCAGGGGCAGATGTGTCGAAATCTGACTTCGAATTCCGACCTCGGAATGGATGCTTATCTTTCTTCTTCCTGTTTCGTCTTTTTCTACGGGTATAATGTCACTGCCTCCTACAACTTACCCTGGACAACGATTCTTTGACTAACCTCCCAATTCTCGTCCCTTGTTGTGGCCAAAGAAAGAAATTCTTGCCTCTTTTTGTGCCAAGAGCCCGGGCGTACGAAGTAATAATAATAATAAAAAAATAAGTAATTCAATAAAAATTTAACGTATCTATCGTAAACTAAGCAATAAACCAAGAAGGCACCAAAGGTAAACAAAAGATTTCGCCTTTGAGCTATCAACAGTGGGAGAGTGTATGACGGCCGTTTGGTTCTCTTTAAGGACTCATCAGCCACACAAACCCTCTGTCGAAAGCTCAGATCGTGAAACCAAGTAAGGGAATCAACCCACTATTCGCCAGTGGGTTCCCAATAAAAGCAAAACAAAAAAAAAAAAGCTCTGGCCTGCGAATCCGTCAAGCACAGAGGAAATTGAAGTAATTATAATTTAAACTGACAATTATCCCTCTATTATGTAATGTACGGACACAGTAATTCATAGATGAAATAAATACGTTCCAATCACTTACAAATCAATACGGGGGAATCACGATTTCAATTCGCCGGCATTTCTATTTCTAGGAGGAAACGCCACAGACAAAAGTTTAATGATTTAAAAGAAAAAAAAACCGTCGTTCACTAATTAAAACTTAGACAAATTCTAATTTAATATTAAGAAAAAAAAGCTTATTACAGTCATTCGCTAAACATGCAAACAGACACGGCGATTTTATGTACTTTTTGTTTCCAGAAAGTAGGTAAAAACAAAGACAAAGTAAATGAATAAATTTAACTTCGTTTTTGAGAATTTACGAATAGCTTCAAGATTTTACAAATGTTTGTGTGAAAAACAAAGAAGTTGAATCGTCCATGTCTGAGACAAGGTTGACAATTTTCCCGCCTTCACTTGTGATCCCTTGTAGCGTTTAGATCGACGTTCCATCTAACTCTCACGAACAAGGAGCTCATCTCTGCGATCGAATTTATTAACGCATTGCTCGCCTTTAATTCCCCGGCGAGTTATTTTGCAGTAACACGGGTGTAAAGCTCTCAGCAGCCTTATCTTTATTACCACAGAGCCCTGAGGAGGCGAGCCGAGAAGGTATTACTCTAAAATCAATAAATAGCACTTTTCCCGCGGCTCCGACGCTACAAATTACTTCTTAAAATTTTCTCCTGGAAACCAATGTTGCCGGCGCTGAAGTATTGGAGTGTTTTCGCTTTCTCTACGTGTGGGTGGAGTGAGGGCTGCTGCAAACGATTGGGCACGTAGGCACTCGAGAAAGACCGTCAAAGCCTCAACACGTGGATTCGCACACACCCACGAACCGAATCAGACAACATCCAAGGCACTTCTAATATCTACTTCCGCTTTCGAAGCTTCCAGAAAGCGCAAGATTAAACAGACACTGGAAGACATGACGATACAAAGACTGAAGTATACAGAACCTCCGGAAGGCGACTCTCAATGTGTTTCAGATCTTATCCCTTATGGTTAGTTAAGTAATGATTCGTGCATTTTACTCATAATTATAATTAATCTTATAATCCCAGTTTCTTATTTATTTCCCACTTAAGTCTGAAAGTCTTAAGTCTAACCTCTGACCATTGAATCATGGGAAATAATGCGAAATGTTTGATCTAATTCTGCCCTCCATTGCGGTCCTTCGGAAGGTAAGGGAAAACCATCACAGCAATCTCATTACATTTTTTTATCAAAATTTTAACAACGTCAATGAAATGTAACCTATCTATACTGAATCAACTATGCTGAGAACGCATGTGATACCTTCGACTCAAGGTAGCCACTTCCTCAGAGTCTCAGATACCAAAAGGAAGGTGTAGACATATAAAATGAACATATGAATGAGTGGCCTCGTGCACTCGACCTTTGAATTACAACGACTTCAATAAATGAGTTTTGCGCGCCAATCAATAGTAGCGTCACTAGCGTAATAACGTAATCGTTTGACAGATTGCGAAGTGTACGGGATCAGTTTATTTTGGGTTTATTACAAAACTGTGAATTGACTTGTTCCCTTTCTCGATGCATATCAGGTGCTCTGTAAGCAACAAAATAAATAAAGAAAGAAAGAAAGAAAGAAAGGTAATCTAACGATATACTTATCCCTAGTAACACTACTATTACAGTAAGTACATTTGTTGATTGCTTTTGATCTCCCAGTTTTACATAAACACAAAGTATCGCTGTGGGGGAGTGAAGCGATGCATGCAGATGGGGTTATTGGATGGTAGAACGCTGCTAGCGATTGTGTCAACGGTTTGCACACTCGATCGACTTCATTGAAAAGAGAATTGATTGGATTTAAATATTGCCTAATATTTAGTGAGCCTCGGTCGAGATGGACACTATGTGTTGAAGGCTTTGTGGCGAAATATGCTGTGACTGACTACCTT
The DNA here is from genome assembly GCA_023159025.1 of Thereuonema tuberculata. Taxonomy (NCBI): domain Eukaryota; kingdom Metazoa; phylum Arthropoda; class Chilopoda; order Scutigeromorpha; family Scutigeridae; genus Thereuonema; species Thereuonema tuberculata. Next base: position 24,445,351 of record JAFIDM010010028.1, on the reverse strand, counting down.
CTAAAACTCTGTAATAATGAAAAAACAACCGCAGATTTATTGATTGGGTTATGTCATCTCCATTCTGCTGACGCTGCAGAATATTGTTTGCTGCTTGTGGTGAAGGTAACATTTTAATAGAGGGGAGGGGGGAGGTGTTTTTTGAAATTAACTATCAGGAAAGGAGAGACAAAATGAGTTGAAATATAGGAGGTATAGTAATAAAGTGTCCTGTATTCCTTCAGTGTTTATGCTTTACTATATACAGTAGACTCGATTATCAGAGGTCGCATTAATCAGGGCGGTAAAAAAAAAATCTGATAAAAGATTTTAAACTATTACTTAATAAACTGAAAATTTCTCATAATTTTTTTTACCGCCCCGGTTAATCCGCATTCCGGTTAATGTTACTCCTGTTAATCGAGAGTTTACTTTCAATATATAATTATAAATATATATTTGTCCGCCCGCCTTTAACTTTCGGGAAAGAAATTCGGTATCCGTTTTACAGAGGGCTGGGTAGACTCTAAGACCCGTTTGGAGGAGAAAGGAGCGTGGAAAAATCCCCGCCCTCCGCCGAGGCCGGGGATCGAACCCGCTTCCTCCAACCCGCAGCCGAGAGCTCTGATCACTTGGCCACCGGACCCACCTATCTTCTATGTACTTCCTACAAATTTATAAGTACATATATAACCCTCAGTTATTTAATTCAGAAACTAATTTTTAATCTTCAATGTAACAAAGGCTTGAAGAAGGACAAGCGTAAAAATTCTTTTTCGAAAATTTGCTATATTAAATAAAAGTACATGCAATTCGAGAGATGAATTATTCTTTTAATAAAAATATGAAGGGAAAATATGGAAAAAGAAAATATGAAAAATATATAAGAAGAAAATATGGAATCTTTATTTGTTCAGGGAATTTTCAATCATCCTGTGTGTGAGTGTATATAAGTTTATATATATATATAT
>JAFIDM010010028.1:24402631-24444301 GCA_023159025.1 Thereuonema tuberculata | reverse complement strand
TATATATATATATATATATATATATACATACACACTGCTGTTTGTAAAAAATGCAACACCATGAAGGAATCATCAGAATTAAATGAAATTTGCAGCAAATGTCAATTACAGGATGTTATGCAAAGAGTAAAGTTTCAGAGCCACCGCGCCTGCGTGGCGTGCGCAGCGCCCTCTGAACTGATGCTGAAAACGTATAAATAGAGGGCTGTAGCGGAACGTTAATGATTATTTATTAGTGGCGAACGTTTAGTGAGATCCAAGTATGCCTCTACGACGGAAGAAGGAGAAATTCCAACAACTTACGGAGGGTTAATGAAGTAGACGCAGACCAACCACATCCCACACGTGCTCAATAGGCGAAATATCCGGCGAATAAGCAGGCCAAGGAAGAAGTTGCATATGTTGGGCTGAACAGAAGTCTCGAATAGTCTTTGCAGTATGTGGGCGTGCATTATCCTTCTGAAAGATATCTCCTGGGATGCCTTGAAGGAAGGGAACGACTTCGGACTGTAGCACTTCACGGACGTACCTGTTGCTATTGAGATTACTCTCAATTCGTGGCAAATTGGATCGTCCATGATACGAAATCGCACCCCAGACCATAACTCCGGGTATTCGGCCACTATGTCGTTCGATAACGTACTCTGGAAGGCAGCGTTGACCGGTATAGCGTCTAACACGAATACGGCCATCATGGTCCCACAAATTGAAGCGTGATTCATCTGAAAAGACAACTTGGTGCCAATCAGCTTGCCAGGCTCTGTGCTCATGAGCCCATTGCATACGCAGCCGTCGATGGTTTGCCGTGAGGGGGATCCTGTATAAAGGCACCCTTGCACGCAGTCCACGGTTTAGCAAACGTCGACGAATTGACGAAGCCGACATTAGTACACCTGTAGCAGTAGACCAACGTGCTGCCAACTGCCTGGAGGAAGCTGTACGGTCATTCAGCGCCATGCGGAGCAGGTGTCGATCGTCGCGCGCTGACGTCACCTTCCATCGTCCTCTGCCAGTTTTTCGAGTTGTTCTGTGATCGTCGGTCCACTGCTTCCAAATGGAAGTGTGCCGCTGCACACGAGCTGCTATTGCGCGATAGGAAAATCCTCCTTCTTGAAGGCCGATAACTCTTCCCCGTTCAAACTCTGCCGTTCAAACTCCCCGTTCAAACTAATAAGTTGTTGGAATTTCTCCTTCTTCCGTCGTGGAGGCATACTTGGGTCTCACTAAACGTTCGCCACTAACAAATAATCATTAACTATTGTAAACGTTCCTCTAGAGCCATCTATTTATACGCTTTCAGCATCACTTCAGGGGGCGCTGCGCACGCCACGCATGCGCGGTGGCTCTGAAACTTTACTATTTTGCTTAACATCCTACAATTGACATTTGTTTCAAATTTCATTTAATTCTGATGATTCCTTCATGATTCATTCAGTATATATATATATACATATATTGTATTTTTGACAACATTCAGTTTTATTATATAAGAGGCAAAAAATAAAATTTATTGAAAAACGGCATTTTTTTTTTCTATGCACCATTCGAGAAAAGTAGAATGACTTGCTTCCTAACAGACTGGCCGATCGACAGAAAGCGAGATGGGGGTCGAAACAAATTAATAACTTTCTCAGGTTTCTTTTTTTTTTTAACAGCATTTTGAAAAAGAATTCTGTTATTTAAAATTTTTTGAAACAACCCAATGCATGCTTTCTTTAAACTGTTGTATTTTTATTTCTATTTGTTTTTAAAAATTGTGATAACAATATAAAATAAAAAAAAACAAAAAAACAATTCCATATTGTAAATTATATGCGAACTACATCATTACTTCCTACATCATTAATATTTAAAAGAGTATACTTTTATGGAAATATGGTATTGTAATAGATTGTATGTAAATATTTTTAGATATAATTTATTCATATTTTTGTAGAAATTATTTATCTATATTTTATTCATTTTAATCGTTACCCGTTATTTATTGTAAAGAATTTTTTTCCTATTTTTTAATTACTGATATTCTGTTTATTTTTAAATTCTTATCGGTTCAATCAGTTAATTAATTTAAGTTCGTTATGTTTTTATCATGTCATGTTTTAGTCATTTTTACATCTTAAAAAAAAAGGAAAAAAAAAAAAGAACTTTTTAAGAAATAGGAAAGTAGGCTTTCAGTTCTTTCGAACTTCTTGATTTATCTGTCGCAGCCCAGTCATTTTTTATTTTTGTTTTGTTTTTTATTCTGTATTATTAATAAGACTTCAAAGAAAAATTGTTTAAGAGTAATAGCGTTTTCCCATTACCAGTTTGTATATAAATATTTTTAGAAATCATTTACTTATCTATATATATATATATATTATTCATTTTAATCGTTAACCGTTATTTATTTTAAAACATTCGTTTTCTTTTTCCTAATTACTGATGATCTGTTTATTTTTAAATTCTTTTCCGTTGCAGCCATTGAATCAGTTCATTAATGTAAATTCGTTATGTTTTTATTCAATCACTTTACATATTTTTAATTATTTAGCCAATCAAATGAAATTATGTACAAACTATAAAAACCAATGTTTTTCATTTAATAAATTCATTCAGTTCAGTTCCAGAACTTGACTTGTTGTTTTTCCATCTCAACAACTCTCCCACAAACACCAGTACACTATGATGTACATCAGAGTACTACTGTATGTGTTATTTACGTTTGAACTTCCGAAGTTGTCTCTACAAACTGTTCATAAAAAAAAAGAATACTTTAAATTATGCTGTTATATTCTTGTAAAAATGCTATTTATTTTAATTACAGCCTCCTCGTGAAGGAACAGCGTTCTTTTCGGGAATTCAATTATTCTTAAATGAAATTGAACCGAAATTGCGTTTTTGGTTTTACTTTAAGGACGTGTGCTTGAATCATCTCTCCAGAGAGTCCAGAAGAGATAGACAGAATCTTAAGACGAGTTCCTTGAGGTTTCCCATTTCTAGTTTTTTTGTGTGTGTGTCTGTGTATCTATCATCAGTTGTCGTAGTTTTAAAGTTGATGGAGCTGATCCCATCTTCCGTTGTCTCAGTTGCTTGATCTTCATCTTGACAGTTAGGCTTATCAAATCAGACTAACCCCGTCAAAGCAATAGTATCCTATTATTCTTCAACGCGGCAGGTGAGACACCATGGAACGCAGTTACTCCCCCTGCAGGATTAACACTTCAATCTCGTGATACGACAAAAAAAAATGTAAGTTATTCCAGGAGATTATTTTCATATGTACTTCACGAGTGGATCGTAAGACTTATTTATTAACGAAGATATTGAGTACACAGCCCATTTCAAAAGCACCATTAAAGTCAAAAGTTGTATTAAACAAACCTACTTTTTCTCTGGGCATGTCCAGTCTTGTTACTCAGCTTGGACATATGGTAATGGTGTTTGTGAGAGAGTTGTTGAGATGGAAAAACAACAAGTTCTGGAACTGAACTGAATTATTTTATTAAATGAAAAACATTGGTTTTTATAAATTGTACATAGTTTGATTTGATTGGCTAATGGCCGTGTGCACCAAACTAGAATTAACTTTGATGGCTGCATTATGGACGTAGCTAAAATTAGTGGGGGGGGGTGCCTTTGTTTTAAAATTGTGTGAAATGAAACAAATATGTTTAAAAAGAAAATTTATTCAGAAACTTGATAAATTTCTTTTATACATGTTTGTTTCCTTTCACACAATTTTAAAACAAAGTCTAAAATTTTAAAACAAAGGCACCCCCCACTAATTTTAGCTACGTCCACAATGCAGCCATCAAAGTGAATTCTAGTTTGGTGCACACGGCCATTAGTAATTTAAAATATACATAATGATTGGACCAGAACATGATGAATTTAAATTAATTAACAGATTCATCGGCAGCAACGGAAAAGAATTTAAAAATAAACAGAACATCAGTAATTAGGAAATAGAAAAGGAATGTTTTAAAATAAATAACGGTTAACGATTAAAATGAATAAAAGATAAATAATTTCTAAAAAAAATATAAATAAATAATTTCTAAAAATATTTACATACAAAGTGCTAATGGGAAAACGCTATTATTCTTAAACAATGTTTCTTTAGTCTTTGGAGTCTTATTAATAATACAGAATAAAAAAACAAAACAAAAATAAAAAATGGCTGGGCTGCAAAAGATAAACAAGAAGTTCGAAAGAATTTCACATACTGTACTTTTCTATTTCTTAAAATTTCGTTATTTTTTTTTTATTTTTTTTGCTTTTCAAGACGTAAAAATAACAAAAACGAAAACCTACTTTTCTATTCAATTTACAATAGCTACTCGCTGAAGCTGATGATGACGTCGCATTTCAGCGAGTCGAAACTGTCTTGTGTTAATTACATGTTTTTTCGATTTTTTATCAAGAAATTTTAAAATGACTCCTTTTTAATCTGTGACAAAATTTTTAAAATGCTCGTTTGATAAAAAAAAGATTTTTTTTTTAACCACACATCAAGCTAATATATTGATGTAATGAATACAAACAGTACAAATTTGTTGTTAAAATAAAGTTAATCTGCAATTATTATGAGGAACATGTGCATTGAAAGAGCGACTGTTCAAGAACAATTAATCGCTATGTGCGTAAGTGAACTATTATTGTTTAAGAGTAATTGTCGAAATAACAAAGAGTTGACCACTCGCGTTCAAGAGTTGTGTTGTGGCTTTTCGACTAAGATGGTGACATATTCCGTTTTGGTAATGTGATGACTGGAAAAGGAATTTCAATCCACAAGATGATTAAGACTAGGGAAATCCATAAGTATTCGCTGTATTGGTGCAATTAAATGATAAGGATATATTGCACAATACACATTGATTCGTTTGCTGTGAGAATTAAGATTTCTAATTTTGAATATGTATCAGACTCTAATTTTCTTTTACAAATATTTTGCAGGAGATAGTTGTTGCTAGGCAACCCTATGTACAAAAGGAATTGGGTCTACGAAGGACGTTTATTTTCAGAATCACAGCATATATACTTCAGGATTACCATTAAAGATTATCAGGATCTTTGGCATTAATGATTTATATCTGGAACTAACGTAAGTAGTGTTTTTCCATTTATAATTAAAGATCGCAGAAACATATGGATTAATTCAAGTCACCGAAAGGTTAAAGAGTAAAGTTAAAGGTTATAGACTCAGGTGCGAAACTATAGACATTACCTTCTGTACGCAACTAGACTTGGTACAGGGATGGTACGTCTCTGACGAAGCATCTCTTTCAGACCATAGATATATTATGTTCAATTTAGGATGTACACTAAAACCCCAATCGTATCGTAATCCTAAGAATACAGATTGGCAAGGTTTTTCTGATGAACTTGAAGCCATGGTAAAACCATTGGCAAAAAAAGTCAACACAGCACTTGACATAGAGCAAGTAGCTTCTGCATTAAATGAAGCTATAATGGAAAGCTTCAAAGACAACTGCCAACTTGTGGAAGGATCCCGATCCTCCAACATAAAATGGTGGACAAGAGATCTAGACCGAAAGCGCAAGGCAGTCAGAAAACTATTCAATCATTCCAAGCACACTGGGGACTGGAGGGAATATCACACAGCCCTCACAGCCTTGAGTGTTGCAATAAGGAAAGAAAAAAGGAAATCATGGAGGGAATTTACGCAAGACGTAGATAGCCTCAAAGAAGCTGCTAGACTTCATAAAGTTCTTGCAAGCAAACCTATTAATCCTGTTGGTTCACTACGAAAACCTAACGGAGAATGTACAACCTCAGCAAGGGAAACGCTTGAACTTCTCCTCAAGACTCATTTCCCTGACTGTGTTATTACAACAGATAACGAAACTAGCGGTTTCAGCATTACTGGCAAAGACCCAAGGCCATGGGCCGCCAGATCGGACTGGAACCTTGCAAGGCAAGTTATCACAGTATCTAAAGTTAGATGGGCTATCAGTAAATTTAGCCCATTTAAATCTCCTGGGACTGACGGGGTGTATCCTGTCTTGTTGCAAAAAGCACCTCAGTCAGTCCTCAAACTCCTCTGCGAACTATTCAGAGCTAGTGTGGCCTTAGGGTACATTGCACGGGCCTGGAGGGTGAGCAGAGTGGTTTTTATTCCCAAAAGGGGTCGCACAGACTACTCCTCTGTGAAGGCATATAGACCAATCAGTCTCTCCTCGTTCCTCTTGAAGATTATGGAGAGACTGGTGGATAGACACATCCGAGATAAGGTGCTGCTTGGACAGCCCCTTCATCGGAATCAACATGCCTATCAGCCTGGCAAATCATGTTTATCTGCCCTTAACGATCTTGTCTCAAGGGCAGAAGATGCGCTGGACTGTAAGGAAATAGCACTTTGTGCATTTTTAGACATCGAGGGTGCTTTTGATAACATCTCTCATGATACTATTATACGTAGGGCTAGAGAACGAGGCATACAAGCCACTGTTTGTAGGTGGATAGATGCTTTACTCCAAAGCCGCTACGTCAAATCTACCCTTGTGCATGATACGATTGAAATCTATACTAGCAAGGGTTGTCCACAAGGAGGCGTACTATCACCCCTATTGTGGAATTTAGTGGTCGATGACCTCCTTACTCAAATCTCCAATACTGGAGTTCATATACAGGGCTATGCAGATGACATAGCTCTAATGGTTACAGGTAAGTTCTGTGAGACAGTGGTTGACATCATGAATGACAGACTCCAGAAGATCTGCACATGGTGCGAGAGGGAGGGACTAAAAGTCAACCCCTCAAAAACTGTCATAGTTCCATTCACTCGTAAGAGGAATTTAACTGCATTAAGCAGAGTTAAGCTGAATGGAGTCCAGTTGGAAGCTTCGGAATCAGTAAAGTTCCTCGGCGTGACCTTGGACCAAAAACTGAACTGGAACGCACATCTGGACAATGTCATTCATAAGGCCAAATGGGCGCTCCTTACGACAAGACGTGCCATTGGGTCAAACTGGGGACTTAAACCAAATATAGCTTATTGGCTGTATGTTTCGGTTATACGTCCTCAGATACAATATGGATCTATAGTCTGGTGGCGTAAAGCCACACAGAAGACTTCTACTAACAAACTAGCTAGTCTACAAAGAATGGCTTGTTTGTATATTACAGGTGCTTTTACCAGCACCCCAACTGCAGCACTGGAAGTGCTACTAGACCTAACACCTCTAGATTTGTTTTTACAGCTAGAAGCTTGGAAAACAATCTATCGATTACAACAAACAGGTTTGTTGAGACATGGTCGATCTTTTAAAAGTCATACCAAACTCAACAACAACCTGACAAAGTTATTTCCAGTTCTCTATATGTCTTCAGACGTAATGAAGAGAACATTTGTATTTACAAAACCATACACTGTGACCATTGAATCACGGTTACTTTGGGAGACTAGGAAGAAAAATCTTCCAACTAAGGAAATCGTCTGGTACACAGATGGTTCTTTAATTAATCATAAAGCTGGATTCGGGGTGTTCTGTAACAAGCCTCGAACCACTATAAAAGGTAGCCTGGGAAGTTATTGTACTATTTTCCAGGCAGAAATAATAGCTATTTTGGAATGTGCATATCTTGGGCTTTTAAAAGGCTACAGGAATGCAAACATTTCCATTCTTTCAGACAGTCAAGCTGCCCTTAGAGCGCTTGACACCGATGTGGTAACATCTAAATTAGTTTGGGAATGCCACCAAACACTTTGTGCTCTTGCCCAACTCAATGCAGTGACACTGGGATGGATTCCAGGGCATAGGGGGTTTGATGGGAATGAAAAAGCGGACCAATTAGCAAAAGAGGGAGCTGAAACTCCCTTCATTGGTCCAGAACCAGCTTGTGGAATTAGCTGGTCTCTAGCTAAAAGCACAATGCACAATTGGGCCAAAAGAGAACACCAACTAAGATGGAATCTCTTTCCTGGTCAAGCCTTGGGGAAAAAACTAGTGCAAGGACCTTTAACTTCGTTTACAAAGTCCTTGACTAGACTTGACAGAGCTAATCTTCGATTAGCCGTAGCATTTATCACTGGACATGGCCACTTCAGGAAACATCTGACAGTAGTAGGTCTACTTCAAGAAGACATCAGCTGCAGATTATGCGGGCAGTCGCCGGAGACAGCCAAACACTTAATCCTGGACTGCGAATCCTTGGACCCTAGGAGAAGAAGGGTATTTGAGGGCAAACAGCCGGGAGATGAATTTGACGCAAGATTGGGAAGTAAGATACTGGAACTTATAAAGTTCACCGGTATTGGAACTCCCTAACAACGCGAAAATGGGAGCACAATAAATCTTTTAGGTTGACGTGCACGGGGTCTGGAACCTCAATCCCAACATTAATCTAATCTAATCTAAAGTTAAAGGTTAAAGTAAAGGTTGATAATCAAAGATTAAAGATTAAAGACTATATCTTTCAAGGGTTAAATTGTTCATCGTGGAACACTCAAGTTAAAAGTTAAGATGTTATTACCGGATACGGTTTAAAGTAAAGAACTGTTCATTAAATGATGAATGTAAAGAATCTTGAACTCTCATTAAAGTTAAATATTAACATATGAACATTTATCGTTAATATTTTGATACAAGTTAAGTGAATCATACAAGTTTGAAAAGTATATGATTTCAGAAGAAACTGGTTGATTGTAGAAGAATCTTTTTACCAAGTATTAAATGTTTGTTTCTTTGAACCTTAAGTTTTTGTACTTTATCTGCTCTGCACTTAAGTTAAGATACAGGGATTTAAGTAATTCTTCAAGACAAATTAGACTAATATTTGTTTTGAGAAGATGCTCCTATTTAGTTTTTAAAAGATTATATTAATTAATAGTAAGATTTAACTCCACAAATAATCTCAACAAAATTTTATGGTATTACGATACTTACGAGTGAGATATTGTCTATTATAACAAATCAGTATCACATATTTAAAATTCTAAATTTCCCGATTAACTTTAGTTTAAAAGTTTTGATAAAAATTTAGAAAAACAAATACTTATCAACAAGGACAGTTTCAACCCGCACACTGCTGAGTCATCATCAGCTTGACGAGAAATTAGTGCGAAAAGTCAAGCTGATGATGATCCAGCAGTGTGCGGGTTGAGACTGTCCTTGTTGCGAAGTATTTTTTTTTTAATTATTACCAAAATTTTTAAACTGAAATTAATTGGAAAATTTAGAATTTTAAATGCGTCATATTGATTTTTATATTGTCGACGTTTGTTATAACAGTAAAAATTTTCCATTTTCTGAAAAAAAAAAAAGAATTATTCTGCATTACTTAGTTAAGTTGGCTAAATCGGATTAATTTTAATCGTATCAATTTATGAACAATGGATTAGCTAAAAGGATTAATTCCTATTCTTAAGACAATGAGAGATTAACAGAAATAAGATAGAAATCCATTGTTTAGATTCCAGTTCTTTTCAATGGGAAATTATGTGTCCTTCTTGCGCTAATTTCTTGACAAAGACCCATTGGGAAAAGATATCAAATGTGAAAGTTGGATCGTCCCTGGTCCTTGAATATGCATACTAGGTTTCAAGAAGATCCATCCACTGATTTCAAAGTTATTACGCGAATATACACTCACACAAAGACTGAGTGATCTGACGAGTCTGATCTTAAAATTCTAAAATTAATCTTCGATTAATAAGAGGAGATGTAAAACATGCAATTCCTTCGAAGAAGAAACATCCAAACCTCGCGACGGGATTCGAACCATATTCTTACCATCTGCCTCTTGGCAGGTCGCCGCTTACAAGGTAAGTGTGTGACCTCGCACACTGAGAACTACACGAAAATTTGCTGATAATATAAATCGCTTATGCCAAAAACAGTGGTATGAGTCATTCTCATGCAAAAGTGCACGTCTTACCACGAGAGACATTTGAACGATCACCTGTAGTGGATTGTATGATAGGAAATTAGAATCCACGTGTAAAGTGTATTTTAGGTTACTTATCTTAATTTCCCTAGATATATTCATTCTGCACTGATAATTACAAAACGGTTCTTATAAAGTGAAATAGGGTTAACTGCCGGTGGAAAATACAACAGTATGAACGTTCAACAAAAGCAAGTGCAGCATGCAAAGTTCGCATGTAATTGTTGACGGGACAGATGCAATGCTCTGTTGTAAAAGGAACAACTCAGGGAGTTTCTTGACAACTGCGATGGCAGAAAGATGTGTAAATTCAATAGTGCTAAAAAGCAGTTCCTGTGATATGTTTGTGCCGATCCAAATGAGAGGAAAGAATTCTCCCATTTAAGTTATTCAACTCTGAATATAAGCTCTAGGTCCAATGCCTATATTCGGTGCCTATTTGATGAAGTGTTTCATCGGTTTTTGTTTGTGAAAATCGAATTTTCACAAGCAAGAGGCAAAGTTAGTTTCCATGACGACGGCAGTTACAACATGGCTACCCGAATAGGAATAAAGGGCGCCATATTGCAGCAAATAGACTAATCTGAAGCAAGACAATTCAAGATTAGGAAACCAGAAGAGATTACAGCGCAATTCTTCATTAACGCGTTCGTTCTTCGATTTCTGTGAAAACTGAAGACCGAAGATATAATTCATTTTTCCGTTCTTAGGCTGGGCGAACGACAACATCGAAGAATGAAGATTCAAGCCAAATGAACTGTAAAGATTTAACGCTAGTTAATTTAATTGGTTATGCCAGTTTGATGCTATTCAAAGAACCTTGTGAATTATTGCTTAATGTAAATCTAGCTTTTGAGGTTTAAAGCTATTTTTGAACTGATTTAGTCAAAGAACTCTAACAAGTAATTTAAGTCACAAGTCGTGACATAATGTTAGTTTAGCCAGATTATCGATCAGATAATATTTTTTTTATTTGAATATTGCTAAGTTTAATTCAAAAGAATTAAATATTTGTCTTTTTCCTTATTTAAGTGTGATTATTGAAGTGTTCGCAATACTCTTAAGTTCTCTAAACTGTTTAACTTGAGGTTTTTCTCACCAAGCATTTGTTCACTCTGACACCGCTTTAAAGGGAGGCGTTACAAGAAATAAATTATCCCTAAAGTGAAGGTTGGGTGGTTGTTATTTAAGTATACTCCCATCCAATTAAATTATTTTACATCACCTATTGAAGGTCCAAGAGAGGAACTTTGATAACGCGAAGAAACAAAATGTCGATATAATAGGACCAAAAACACACACATTTCAATGTCGTGATATATTGCTATAGTTCTCTCTGCTTAAAATAATTACGCTATCTGAACAACAAACTTTTCCTACTGACCTGATAGTGTTGCATAGCTATTCAATCTTCAAACTGCAGGTCTTACAAAGTGCGCTAGCAGACAACAGCTGAGTTTTGCATGGGAATGACTCATATCACTGTTTTTGGGATGAGCGATTTATATTCTAAGCATATTTTCGTGCGGTTCTCAGCGTTAGAGGTCACGCACTTTCCTTGTTAGAGCGTAAGGCTATGCCGGAATGGCAATTTCTCTTTCATAAATAAAACAAATAAAATAATAAATAAAACAAATAAAATAATAAATAAAACAAATAAAGTAATAATTTACATATGTACATCTGCCTGTTACTGTAATCCTGCTTGATGTAATTCCATCCAGCAGGAAAGCTTGGAAATAAAATGAAATAAATATTATAACATTTAAAGATTAGAATTGGAACTTTATTCTGTGTGACTGATATGGTCAACCGCTCTTTTTGTGCCTCTCGTACCATTTTCTTGTAGATTTTCCAAACAGAACAATTGAAAGAAAAAAATGAAATTTTTAAAGTTTATTTATTATTAAACTTGTTATCATAGTTATAATTCTAAATATTATATTGAACAAGTTATTGTAATTGTTGTATTCACGTAAAGTATGTATAGAAATTATTGCAGATTGTTACAGTACGTCTACAAGGTTGTTAAAAATGAAATTCTAAATGTACAACGAATTTTGAGGAAGAGGGACTTTTTCTGTCCTCCATCACCTCAAGAAGTTTTCTTGCTTAAAGAAAACGAAATATAGTGATTAAATATAGATTATAAAAGGAGTTTATCGATGTTTGTTAGTTTTGAAATGAAGAATTTGGAGTTTTCGGGATTGTAATTTTTGAAATGGATAACATTTGTGGAAAGCCAACCCCACTTTTACAGGCCACTTAGATGAATGTGTAACGAGCAAAAAAAAAAAAAGATGTCATTTTACATGAAATATTTACCACCGTGTCAAATATTTCTTAAAAGATCAGGACCTGCAGCTTCTTTTATTAGGAGGCAAACACTAGATCATTTAAAATGTTTGAAAACAGTCTTTTACGATGGAGTAACATAACCATGTGTGACTTTGAGTATTGTTTTGATTAACGCCATTCTGCGAAATCTTGTGACAGCAATTCCGAGACAGCTCGTTCCGCCCACATAAACAACTTAATGGTGGTCGTCCACGAAGGGAACTGAATCCTACGAACGACGCAATTCGACATCAACACTCGGTGTTTCAATGTAATGGAAAATAGTTTGGACAACAATAAGACGTCTTTGAAAGAACTGAAAGCCTACTTTTCTCACAATGTTGTCTTTAAATGTTCTTTATAGCGATCCTGTACACAAAGTGTGAAGAAGCTCTTGAGGTTCTTCCGTCCGTCTGTCACCATTCCTGCAGCCCAAACTGTACGTCGGACAGATATTGTGAAACCTTATTGGAAAGCTTGTAGAGGTAGGGAAAAAATACAAGTTCCGATCTGTTGTTACTTCTTGTTTCACAGGAAGACCAAAATCACCTATACTTGGAGTTTGGGCGGGAGATCCATGTCACCACCCCAAACTGCAAATCGTACAGACATTAGTACACGTTTTTGGAACGTTTATGAATTGTGGAGTTGGGGAAAAAATATAAGTCTGTGGTCACTTCCTTTAACATCGAAAGTGTTTCAAAATGTAACGTGTAAAGGTTATAATATGAAACCGGATTTTTAGTCTTCTGATACAAGTATCAGAAGACTTATATTCCCGTTTTTGAGGACAAGTATCATTAAAATCTCATTAAATTATCATTAAGCAAACAATCACAACAATCGCAACAATTGCGTCTTTCGCAGTCGCAACAATCACATTTATAATCAGCTCTACAACAATCACAATAAACGCAACAATTGCGCCTTTTGCATTCGCAACAATCACATTTATAATAATGAAATTAAATCAATATCAATTGTATTTTCTTATTAGAAGATGTTGCGAAGAATTGTGATTGGTTTACTAATCGCTTTCCCTATCTTGTTTTTTTTCCTTGCTTTTTTTTTTTAATTAGCAAATGTGAGATACATTGTATTCGGCGGCTGTAAGAATTTACAAACACCAGACAAGATTTCTGGAATTTTTATAATGATTTAATTAAAAAAACAAACAAACAAACAAACAAACTCAACCTTTTCAGTTCTTTTGTTTAACTACATTCTTGCAAATTTGACTAAAGAGCGATTGATTCGGAAAATTTTACATTACATGTTTAAGCTCAAATTCAAAACTAAAAAATAAATTGAAATATACTATACTACTGTACTGGGTGAAACAGTCAATTTTTGAGGAATGAGTGAATAAAACTGAAATGATCGTAATGTTATTTTTAAAGGAGCCATAATGTAAAAATCGTACGAAATGTTAAGAAAATCCGTCCAGTCTTTATAGCGTGATGCAACAGAAAGAAGATAGAGGTTGAAGTGAAATAGAAAGATTTCGTATGGTCAGGCAAAAAACGTAATGGAACTATAATTATAGGTAGGTGTACTCTTAGATCGCTTACGGGGACTGAGCATAGGCCTGTAGGAGTCAGTCTTCAGGACTGAAGGGGAGAGAAGATTAAAAAAACCGTACTTATATTTTATATTGGACCATAAATACATATTGTATCAAAGTTCAAGGAAATCACTCTAGTCCATCTTGTGAGGGGGAGTTCGAGGTAATTTTTTGAGACAAACTGAAAAATTGACCAGCAGGTAAACAAATGAGAAGAAGAAATCTACTTCAAACGTTAAAAAGAACTTAAAGCCTAATAATTTTCCTTACTCACTAAACAATATTTCGAAAAACCTTTCCGGTCTTTCTTCATCAAGTTGACAAAATAAAAAAGAAATACACTATTTTGTCAACCTGATGAAGAAATACCGGGAAGGTCTTTCGAAATATTGTTTAGTGAGCAAAGAAAATTATTATCAGGAAACTTTGTTTATTATCATACAAGATAGGCCTAAATATAAATAATTAACTTAAAGCCTACTTTCCTAAAATCTTATTCTTGAAATTGCTTTTTTTTTTTTTTTATTTTATCTTAAAAATAACGCAAGCGAAAAGCCTACAAAAAATGAACACTTAAAATTTTTTTAATTTTCAGATAAAAAAAAATAAAATTGGAATATTTACGTTTTTAATGTTTTTTTTAATTAAACTTTTTTATTAAATCCATGTTGATTAACTAAGATTTAATCTTCCTTATTTAAGACAATAAAATATTTACAGAAATGGGATAAAAATCGTTTGTATCGATTCATGTGCTAGGAGACTTTTGTTAGATCTTCCTTCCTATTTCTCGAATGGGATCCATTTGGAAAAGATTTCAAAAATAAAACTTAAATCGTCCCTCGTTTTCGGATGTGCATACCAAGTTTCAAGAAGATCCATACACCGGTTCAAAAGTTATTAGGAGAAACACATGCAGACTGATTGATTTGATGAGCCTATTGAAAACCAGGATGAAAAAATATTCAAGTTTGGAACAGTAAGAATATTTTGCAGGTCAGACAATTACCATCATTTCCAACTTCCACAACTAAGCAATAATGTTGTATTTATTACTAAGAGTCTAATTCAAACCTCTTCTTTATAGTAATTATTTTCTGATTCGTTTAAAGGCTCCCTTTACAGATGCTATTGACCGATGGAACTCGTATCCACACCCTTTAAGTCGAGCCAAGCACTTAGCTGAGGGGATGTTTGACGAAGCGATTCGGTCGGAATTGCTCCTCTACTCGACGCCCCCGCGCGCTTATTTGGTGTTGGGCCGAGATTGAGAGGAAGCAGAAAAGAAACAAATGATACAGCCTCCCACTTATCTTTGGTCATTACAGGGGGCGCCACAGACTCGTATCGCAGTTCCATCAAATCACACCAACTGAACAGAACTTCAGCAGCTTTGCCGGTTTCATTTCGTCATTTTTCAAAGAAAAAAAAAGAAAAAAAAATCCAAAACAATCATTTGCTGCGTGTTTTAAAGTGTTCTATCTTTGGCTATACCTTCATCTTTAAATTCTATCGTGAATAAATATCTGTAAAGTAAAGATGACTTTTTTAACGCTGAAACGGTTAGACAGCACCGTATTTACTCGCATGTAAGCATCGTTTCAAAACGCACGTAAAGGTTTGCTCTAATGTTTGGAATATCCCTTACTGAGCGTCAGAAAGTAAAAAGGATTATAACAAAGTTTTCGAATGAAATTTTAAATTTACTTCTGTCCGTCCGTCTGTCCATGAGCACGATAACCCAAAAACTATTAGTACTATAAACAGAAGCTTTAGGTTCTTATAGGAAAGACCCAAAGTAATTTTGGAGGACACTGAACCCATAAGCAGTTTTGGGTTAAGAAAAGCTAAAATACGTTGTTCAATTCCAATATTGGGAAAACAATGTAGAGTTCCCTTCATTACAAAAGAATATCTTCTCCACCCCTCGATTGATATTTGAAAGCTAATTGTTTCTTTCTCCTAAATTTTCATTATAATCCAAACGCCTTCTTCTAATTTGCTACGTTCTAAATTTGTTTTTTTTTTGTTTTGTTTTTTTGTTTTTGTCACTGAACAATACCACCAACTTTTCTAAAACTTCTTTGAGAAGAGCATTTAGAGATTGCCGTACATTTATCATAAAGGACTGATATCTAGTAACTGTCTGAGTAATATTTAATTAATTAATAATAAGTAATTAATAACAAACTATTCGAAGTAATTGCTCCTTCCGCTTTTCCTCTTATTCTGCTGTGAGTTCCGCTTTCATTTGCATGAAAAAGCTAAAAATCAGCCAAGAGTTGATATGGCAGATTTGGTGCAATATGGGACAAAACATCATAGGATACTAATTGACGATTTAATAAAAAAACATAATCGATTACATTCGCTAATTGAAATTAATGAATATTATAATTTAATAATACAAAACTCAAATCACCTAATATTATTATCTTAATAAATGTGAACTTAAAAGTCTATTGTTCACTAATCTTAGCTAATCCATCGGGAGCGGTTTGAAACGATTAAAATTAATCCGATTTAGATAATTTAAGTACTTAATGTTCATTTAAATAATAATAAAATGACCAATAACGTACAATACATAAAAAAAAAAACATATTTAATAAAATGACATGTTTCGAGATGCCCGAAGTAAACGGCTCTCTTCCTCAGATACAAAAAAAGATCCGTTTGTATCTGAGGAAGAGAGCCGTTCATTTCGGGCATGTCGAAACATGCCATTTTATTAAATAGGTTTTTTTTTTATATTGTGCATAATTGATCATTTTAATATTGTTATTTCCCGCACGTTAATAATCTTGATCATTTAAATAATTTTGACAGAAAATGAAGTTTTACTGTTTGATAAATAAATAAATAAAATAAAATAAAATTGAAAAAAAAAAAAAAAAGTTCGTCGTACGTTTTTGTCTTTCTGTTTAGTTCTTTTTCTTGTTTAACTTTCGAAAATGAAATCTTGTTCCACTATTTACATTTCAGTGAAGTTAAATAAAGCGAACATTTAATTTTTGTTTTTAATTCTATGTTGACAATGGGAAAGGAGAACAAAACTATATCTTGAAAAATGATTTCAGTGGAGAGATTAAAGAAAACTTTCGTTTCCTTTTGATCAAAAAGATTTCGGAAATAAAAGATTTGTAGAATATCGGCAGTGATATTTTCAGATCTTTCAGTAAGGTTCATCCAATCGTTCTGTCTGTGTATATGTGATCTCCTAATAACTTCTGAACCGCTGAATGGATCTTCTTGAAACTTGGTATGAACATTCGAGAACCAGAGACGATCTAAACTTTTATATTTGAAATCTTTTCCAAGTGGATCCTTGCGGCGAAATTAGCACGTGAAGACGATAAAAATTCCCATAGAAAAGCAATGAAATGTAAACAATGGATTTCTATCCTATTTCTATTATACTCCATTGTTTTAATTGGAGTATAATAGAAATTAACAATGAGTTTTAATTCCATTTTAGCGTTATTAGCGCGTGTTTGATATGATTAAAATTAATCTGATTTTCGATAACTTCAGAAAGTAATTACGAATTTAATTTATTTTCTCCAGAAAATGCAAAATCTGCATTTTGTTTATTCAGTGGATCTTAACGTAGATTTTTTTATTTAAAAAAGGAATTCTTTTTAAGACATTTTAAGAAAAAATATGCTTTAAGCCTATTTACTTTATTTTATACTTTAAGTTCTTTTAAGTTCTTTTTTTTTTATTGATTTTAGTGACTTAAATTTATAAAATTCTCTTAACTTTATCAAAATATATTGAAAGATATATTTAATGAAGTGAAGCAAGAATTTAGTATAAAGAATTAGAAAATTGGGGATTGACTTAAATAAAATTGTCTCTGACAATTACCAAATACGGTAGGTAAACAAATGACTTCACAAAATGTTTTGGCAAAGAAGTTCAGCATCCAACTGTGCACTTCCACTGTATCTTGCA
Organism: Thereuonema tuberculata; assembly: GCA_023159025.1. Taxonomy (NCBI): domain Eukaryota; kingdom Metazoa; phylum Arthropoda; class Chilopoda; order Scutigeromorpha; family Scutigeridae; genus Thereuonema; species Thereuonema tuberculata. The sequence goes on along the minus strand of JAFIDM010010028.1, from coordinate 24,426,552 downwards.
CCAGAATGAAAACAAGTACGGTATGAAGTCCTTTCAAAGTGTACTCTCGGTGGTAACTAAAATTATGAATTTCATATGTACCAGTTCATGTAACAAAATGTTACATGAGGTGGAATTACAATAAGGCCGCCTCACAATAATTTTCGCTGGCTGAGTCGTGGACTCCATAGCTTTGTCGACCTTTTGGATAAAAATTCGTTTCTTAAAAGAAAAGCACCAACAATTCCCAGAACTCACGGATCCAATTAGGCTGTGCGATTTAATGTTTTTCAGTGATTTTGACAGCACTATACAATGATTTGAGTAAGGAACTTCAAAGAATGATACATGCTGCAGCTAGATTGTTTGAGATCTATTATAAAGTCATTTAAGAGCAAACTTGAAGCATTCTTCAGAGGTTTTTGAAACAAAGATGTTTAATTTGTTTGACCGATCTGAAACGAATTTTGCTAAGTACTCACTGCTACCCTGTGGAAAATACAGGCTTCCTTGGAACCTGCACACATAACTCCCCCCCCCTCTGATTTCATCCCCTTCACACACATTGATAATAATAACTGCTAAACCGCTTTAGTTGGAAACACGAAATTTCACATGAGTGTTCTTTGTCAAAACGAAAAAATGCTATTTGATCGAATTTTCGAAATTCGGGCTCTAAGGGGTGTAAACAGTGTGAGGAACCAAACTTTCTTGAAGGGTATGCATATCTCCGAAACTGCTTGAGATGGAAACACGAAATTTGACGTGAATATTCTTTGTCGAAATCGAAAAGCTGCTACTTAATCGAATTTTTGGTATTCGGGCTCAAGGGGTGTAAACGTGAAGGGAGGAGGAGGGGGGGTGAGAGGATGGGCAAACTTTGTTAATGAATTATTACTAAATAAGAATATAACATTAATTTGTAATGATCACGTGATTTTTTACAACATGAGGAAGGTTTGAAGTGATAGAGGTATGGAGAAGGACAGAAATGGGTGGGAGTCTTATATTCTCCGATCTCGAAATTGATTTCATATCTAGGGATCTGAAGTTATAAAATACGAATATAACTCGAATACACTGTACTTATCACGTGAGTTTTTTTACCAATTGGAAAAGTTTCGAAGTGATCTCACAATTTCAATTTCTTTCTCGTTCACATCAGGACGTCTATTTTTTAGTAACCGGTACGAAGAACGGATATTTCAGCTATTACTATACAAAGTAATTTAGAAGTCATAGGGGTTTCATAACAAAACACTAATTTACAAAAAAAAAACGCAAATAAGAGGTGGAACACTAGACAATTGAAAGCAATAAGCCAAACTTAAAGTGACACATTAATCGGAAAAAGTTCGCCATCCCTGATACATAGTACGTATATATGAATACACTTTTAAAATATTTTTCAAATTAATTATCGATATGATATTTGATATCAACATTCATTCCGCTGACAGCGCAGTCTGTTTCTTGTGCTATTGAGCAAGACATGAGACCTCTGCCTGACTTAGCCTTCGACTATGGACCACCGTTGGATGCAACTCGAATTGTGCTAAGGAAAGATCGATGATAACCTTCGTCGTAAGTGCGAATGATCGTAAGTCGTAATCTGCAGAAAGAAATATAAATTACCAGACTGCTCCTGAAAGCAACAAAGAGCTATGATCCGAAAGCATTTCGAAATCACGTGATCACTTAATACATCCTCATTGTTAGGTCTTATTGTTACGTAATTTCTTGTCAGTGCAATTTTATTTCTTGAAACTACAAACATCAATTCTTAGTATAAGAGTTTACTTTTCGAATTTTAGTATAAATATACATATGTATATAAAATATGTTAGATAAAAGCTTAAATTGCATTTAATAGAATAAAAAATCACCAAAACCACCAAAAATTGTTATAAAGTTTTTTTAATAAAGATATTTAAAAATACAGTACGGAAAACCAAAAGGAGAGGTTTCGGAATCTTGTGCGATTCCCTTGTCAATCAAATTATGATGAAGTGGTTTAGTTTTAAGTAGGGAAAATAATAAAAAATCTGTCCAACCAGAGTAATTTTGAAGGAGACATAGGCTTGACAAATGGCAGGAAAGATGCAAGTTGAAACAATCTGATTGGATAGATTTTTTTATTATTTTCCCTATTTAAAACCAAACCACTTCATTGACAAGGGAATCGCACAAAATTCCGAAAGCTCTCCCTTTGGTTTTCCGTAATGTACTTTTAACAATTTTATTATAAAGACATTTTAACAATTTTTGGTATGTTTGATAGTTTCTTATTCTATTAAATATATAGAAATGAAAATTGTATTTCAAGCATGTTTTGTTTGGTATGTATATGAAAATAAATAATTTATATAGAAAACCCAAAATACACATAAGATATTAACATGCGATTATGAAATAACTTAAATACAGAGATATTTATATTAGGCTAATTCTCTTGGTTTTAAAGTAAGAGAAAAGCTCTTTTAATATTATTTATATGTATTTATACATTCAAGACACTTAAAAAGAAACAGCTTAGAAATGAAAGTAAATAAATTAGAAGCTTTCTTACAATGTGCAGGATAGAAAATAATCTAATAATGTGAAATATTAAAATACAATAAATTTATAAGATCTCAGTTGTTAGAACAAAATGTTCTAACTCATAAATATAAATAACTCTTTAACATAATCAATTATCCGCTGGAATCAGTGTAGTTTTTACTGTATTTTACATTCAAATCTTCCCTCAATTCCATCAATAAAACGAAAATTTTCATTTCTTCTTCATATAAATTTATTAATGCAATTGAAATAATAATTTACTTCTTATTTTAACTCAGTTTATTTTGTTTTAACTGAAAATTAAACAAGCGTTCTATTTTTAATTAACAATAATATTTGAATAAATTTTTTTTAATAAGGGCATTATTTTTGCAATTAAAATGACTGAATTCAGGTTAATTTTTGTGAGTATTTCATTGTTGTTTTCATTTTACGTCATTTGCCTACAGCATCGCGACATGCAGACTATCCAATTTAGAAAGTTCAGACCTTTTTAGAAGAGCACAACTTTCCAATAAAATTCAAGGTAAATATTTTATTATTTAAAATGTCAGACGGTTATATATTTTTTTTTTTTAGCTTAGTAAAGCAGACAGGAAGTTTTGCTGACGGTAGTATTCAGAAAGACTTATCGCTTACAGAAAGCGATATCTGTACTTCAAACTTCAATATCAATATGAATTTTGATAGAAAACCATTTGGAAAATCACTGAAATATGCTTTTTACATATTTGAGAACTTTTTGGCACGACGGAAAGTAAAGTTAAAGCTTCAGTATCAGCACAGTTGCCTGCTGAAACTTCCTTCGCAATTCTTTAGATATTGTTAATGAAAGAAATGAAGAAAAAAACACCAAATGCTTTTTCAGCACTCAGTCAATCTTCACAGGTTGAATCCAAAATAATCTATCTTGAAATTTGTTTTTCACAAAGAGCTTTTTTTTTTAAAAAAAAACAAAAACAAAACAAAACTCAGATTAACATAAATGAATGAAAATTGCTTATATACTTCAGGAATAATCACAGAAAAGATATGTTTGGTTTACAAACCACAATCGTTGCTTCGCTGCAGTTTGTCAGCAAGATGGCAGCCTCGGCATTCCGTTTTATCTCCATATATTTCTGTTACGTAAAAATACAGAAGCTGTAATTGCAGAATTGTAGGAAATTAGCAGTTTGTTTGTCTTGCAAGTTAATTTAGTGCTTGACGTCTCAGCAAACCACTTAGCGTCCTAAATATTAATACTGTTTGTGTGACCAAACTTTCTGCAGTTACCCAACAAATTTTAAATACAGACAAAGGAACCTAACGTCCATATCTCTAATTAGTATACACAACATTAAAATTAAAAGTTATTCTGCTACGCTACTTAGTATTTCTGCTTAAAGAGGAAAGTATATAACATTTGATAAGCGTATTAGGCTCGTTCAAATCTATAGAGCAAAATTTAGAAAGAAAGAAGGTTATTTTGAGATTAGAGACAATATTAGTATTTTAGTTAGAGGTCGTCGCTGGACCAACAATCATCGATGCCGATGTGGGAGTGGTTTTTGAAGTAGGCGTGTGTGGCAAAGAGGTACCTTTTTATGGTTCTAGGCTACTGGCATGTATGCAGATACACTGCGACAAAGAAAAAAACAAACGACGACTGTAGCTTGTTGTCGAACAATTGCGAAACTTAATACACAAATACCTTATGAGTAGACATGCAAATTGTAAAAAAAAAAAAAAAAGTCGCAGCCAATGAATGCAGAGGGCAGCGCCACGGCGCATTTGAACTGCGCATTCTGGATTGCTTATAAGTAGCATTTCTCGCTTGCTTCGGCACTTCCGAACGTTATTGTGGTTGGATGCCATTCTGTAGCCTCTGAGGATCCCACGACAGATCATCCAACAATCGTATCAACCCGACTCTATCAAGCCCACGATACGCCCTCCGTCAAATTCACTCAATCGTGGGCTTGATAGTCAGGTTAACTATATCGCGGTGATGCCACAATAAGACGTTGTTGGCAGCAATGAGTCCAGCAACGCATACATACCCATCAGGAGGGCAGTGGTCAGCCGAGAGTAACTCCTACCAGACAGGATCATAGGATGGTGATATCATCCCTCAGAACTACCAACAGTTTCCATCAATGCCATCCCTATGCATGCATGTTAATTCATTTTAATTTGTGTGTTTACTTTTTTAAGCTTATTCAATTATTAAATGCCATCCGAAGAGAATTAATGGCATCTCCTGTTGTGTCACGGCGCACCATCTCCAGAAGACTAGCAGACTGGATTGCGATTCCGGCGTCCGTTACGAAGACTACCATTGATTCCGGAGAATCGCCATCACCGCCAAAAGTGATGTCGCGCCAGAGGAGCGTGGAATGAAACTGATTGATGCCATGTAGTGTTTAGTGATGAATCTAGGTTCTCACTTGGAGCCGATGACAGCCGAATAGGTGTGTAGACGATCAGGCCAGCGCGACTCACCTCACCTAACTTTGGAGCGTCACACGGCCGTCACATCTAGCGTCCTCGTTTGAAGAGCATATGACATCCGGTCACCCTTAGAGTACTGTCACAGCACAATGTTAATCCAGCATATCCTGCGACCTGTCGTTCTGTCTAGGCTGTGAGATCTTCTAAAAGCTGTTTTTTTTTTCACCAGGATAATGCCCGAACGTATTCGGCGAAAGTCTCTAGAGAGTGTCTACGTAGCACTCCAACAATTCCTTGGCCTGCAAGATCACCAGACCTCACCTATAGAACATGTCTGGGGTACGTTGGAACGGCGATTACAGTCACCCTGTGGGCGAACTCCAAGACATTTGGATGAATCTTGGAGGATACCATTAGGCATTCATTTACGCCAATGCCCGTCAATGCCCATCGTATATCCGCATGTATCGCCGCAATAGGCGGTCCTACAACATACTAACATGTATCGAATCTGGGCCTGTTGTTCCGAAATAAACAGCTGCATTGATCTCACTCTGTTATGGCGTCATTTTCTTTCCATTCTCTTTGCACATGTCGTGCTTCATCATGATCATATTATTTTTCCAAGTTTGTCGGGTTTTTTTTTGTCATAAAGCGTGTAAGAAATATACAAGTGAGATTTAAATACAAATAACTCATAGTAACTCCTTCTTCCACATAAAAACATCTTTAATCATCTATATTTCGATTTCTTCAGCAGAAATCTTCTTCATGGAAAAAACTACAGAAAATGTAGAGAAAAAACCTAAAATTTTCTCTAACATTTAAAACAGAATTCTAAGCATAAACAATCATGTAGTCATTCATGTAGACTTTCTTGTGGATGAAAGATCATTCAAGAAAGTTTGTACCATGAATGACTACATGATTGTTTATGCTTAGAATTCTGTTTTAAATGTTAGAGAAAATTTTAGGTTTTTATCTACATTTTCTGTTGTTTTTTTCATGAAGAAGATTTCTGCTGAAGAAATCGAAATATAGATGATTAAAGATGTTTTTATGTGGAAGAAGGAGTTACTATTAGTTATTTGTATTTATATACTAAAGAAGAATTTTTGTTTTTCATAATACAAGTGAGATATTTCCACTTCAAGCGTTCCACACCTAGTTACCTGATATCACGACAATGACCTAAAAATAGCACTGACAGGGCATGTAGCAAGAAGAAACGACAACAGAAATTCTATATAATGTTTTCGCGGAACAGAGGAGGTCAGGAAACCGTTCAATTAGCAAAACGGAGAAATTAAAAGAAAGATTTCAACCAAAAGCAGTGGAACAAACATACAAACAAATCTACATAGAGTTGAAAATGAAAATAGTGATAAAATAGAATAAATAAGGGGGGGGGGGGAGAATCAGAAAGTGAACTCTCAATTATAGGCTGTAACCATTATGAGAGTTTTTTTTTTACAACATTAGCACTAGCGTAGAAAACGGAAATTGGCAAGTGGACGATAGTGGTCATTCGAAGTCTAAACATAAGTGATAGAGTTATTATAAATTCATCTCAAGTTTTTTAAATGGAAAAGGATCATGTGATGTATCGAATAAGAGCTAGAATTCACTCAGAAACATAGAAGTAACGTTCCTTTTGTCTTACCTTTATTCCTTTGGGATATATCCGCTTATGAATTTGTTTTGTTTTTTGAATGTTGCACCAATATGGAATTTTGTTCTCGTGCTCCTGTCGCCGTGGGTTAACTTTGCAATTCCAACGACGCTGAATTGGTCGTCGGGACCGATGGAATGGCCTTCGAGATCACTTGATCTGACCCCACTAGACTTTATCTGTCACGGCCACTTAAAGGCCTTTGTTTATTCTGTTAGAATCCGTGATGTGAGGCATCACCATGAGAAAATCCGTGATGTATGCAGCTGTTTAATCTATGTGCTATCATGCAAACTAGCTAAAACACGGGTTTATGCAAACTAGCTAAAACGATTACACGTGTGCATTGAACGAAATGGTGGGCACATTGAACAGGTGCTGTAAATCCATGAACACCAAGTGCACGTTATCTTCTAAAGTAACAAAGAAACGTTAAATTGTGTTTCTGAATGACTTCTAGCCCTAATCGATATATCAAATAACCTCCTTTCCATTTAAAAACTTGAACTGAATTCAAGATGGCGACCAAGACGATCATCCCATCCCTCCTGCATATATCACCACTAGCCGGTCTCCATCAGTGGCCATTTGATTTCGATTCCCTCAACTTTTTCAACAATAAAAGGGTGTTTGTAACCTTTTGCCTCACCCTGTGTATACTGTAAATAAAGTAGATTACATTTTTTAATTATAATATCTTTAATGTGTATATTTTTCCTATAATTATTTTTTTTTTTAGTTATATTTCCTTCTAATCCTAATTTTTTATCCAATTCTTCTCTAATTATACACTTTATATTACAATAAATAGTCGTATTAATAATATTTTTTTTTAGCAGTTTTCAAAATGGCCGCTTTAGTTGCAGTAAATACGGTTGGATTCTAGGACAGAGTCGCTCTGTTTAATGGCCTCTGCTGGCTCTTCGTCATCGAATTTGTGGTGAGATCGATTCCGATAATATCATCATGATTGCAGATTTACTTGGCCAATTAATGGCTGCCTTAAATGGATCTAACGACCACCTGCTGATAGATTCTCTGGGAACCGTCAGATGGCGACAATTTCCCATAAACCCGCAGGAAAAAAAAATAAAACAAAACAAAAACAAAAAAGCACACAGTTCGTAACAATCTAACAGTAATTAAAATATCAAAATATTGATAGTCGTAATAATATTTGCCATTTAAACTTGTAGGAAAATGATGTCTCTTTCACCAACAATGTATTTTTTCTTTGGTGGATGGAGTTCCTGTACCAATCTTTCTTTTACCAAAACTATAATAGAAACAGACATTACTATTAAGCAAATAACATATTTTTTTTTTTAGTCATTAAAATTGAAAAAAAAAATAAATAATAAGCCTTATTCGTTTTAAAACAGCTGTAATTTCTTGGTGGTGTATTTGAAGTCATTGGAAAGGAAGAAAAGGAAGAAGATCCTGGCAGAACTTTAGATATTTTTTAGTAACTACTTACTTATTTATTTCTTTTCTAGTGAATACAGCAGATGGGACTTGTAATACTTGTAATGGACTTGTAATGTAATACTGCTTGTATTAGTAAACATTGTGTGCGGTCAGCTGTTATCGCTTAATGGGAACTGAACATGCAGAGCTAGGCCATCAATTTTATGAATTTGAAACCAAAATAACTGCGCTGATTTTTTTTAACATAAAAAAAGAATCGTACTCGGAAAAGTAAGGGCCGAACATATAGATTTCCTTTCAACAAATTTTTACGCAAAATTTCAAGATTACAACAGATATGTTTCGTTAAACTTCAATGTGTTTAACTTCCTCAATGTGGAGATACAGAACAAAAGATATCAATTATATAATCATAGATGAAAGAAATAGATCAAAGGGTTGAATGAACCCTGTAGATTTTGGGCCAATGATGTCTCCAGAAGTCCATTGGCAGGATCAATGGGAGGATGAAGAAATCAATGCGTATTCATTGTGTTGAACCAATTGGTAATCCCAGGCTAAACATCAGCAAACATCTCAATAGATAAAGCCAAATTAAATAATATTTATACAGTCGGACCTCTATTTAACGAATTTCTCTATTTTGCGAACTTTTCTTTGGAACAAAGAACATTTTGCTAATTTCTTCTTAAAATAACCTCCAAATAGTGCATTTTCTATTTAACAAACTTCTTCGAGAATACAGCTGAAGGAAAAAGAAAAAATTGACGATGATGTGCTGATTGATTTTTTATCTTTCATTTTTTTTCTTGAAGTTGAGACCTCGGAAACACCAACTGAATCGAATATTTTGGACAGTGTGAAAAATAAAAACAATACAGCAATGAATTGCGATGAAGATAAAGATGATGAAAATGGAAATGATCATTATGAAGAAATCAAAAAATCTTCGTGTGATGAAATGTTAAAATCATTTGAAACAATCCGACGCTGATTACAATTTGAAGAAAATACTGAAGGGATTTTTGGTGCATTGCAAAGATGCGAGACGTACTATGAGCAAAAACATTTCAAAAAAAAAAAAAACTCAAGACAGAATTAACAGACTTTATTAGTAAAATTTAAGTACCCATATGGTAATGAATGCTTTATGTCATTAAAATTACAGTAAAACCTCGTTAAGTCGTCACTAAAGGGACCAAACATTTTTGACGACTTAAGCGGAGTGACGACTTAGGCGGAGTGGGAATTTTTGAACAAAAAAAAACAAAACAAAACACTGATATACAGTATTTTTATGAATTGCTGTAGGATTCGGTGAGAAAAACAAGATTTTCAGAAATCAATACACGCAAATGAATGAGTGGAAAATAATAATAATAATAAAAAAGAAAACACTTTCTATAGTTACCAAATTTTAATTGTTTTAAAAGAAAGGCAATGTCTGTCTTTGAAACGTTCCAGCCAACAATTGTTGCCGCCGAAATCTTCAATGTTTAACTCCTTAACAATTTCCATGGCTTTTTCTTTAAGAATCACGGCAGAAATCGGCACATTTTTGCGATCTGACATGTTTTAGCCATCGAACTAAAACCTACTCGATCTCTTCCTCATTCTCTTTCGTTTGTCTTTGCAGTCAGCTTCTTCAATGACTTGTTTCAATGAAAGAATATCGTTTAATGTAGTCCTGGGAATATGATGTTCTTTGGCAAAAGCTGTTTTCGAAACATTTGATTTTTCAAAAAGTGCAATTAAGTCTTTTTTTCCTTTAAAAGATAACGAGCTAAGTTTTCGTTTCCCTAGCATGTTAAAAACGTAATCGAACCAAGAAATTGCAAGAGAGAAAGTAGCCCTTATAGCGGAGCTTAATCGCTATGAAATGAAGTCACACTCAGGAGCATCAAGAAAAACGACTACACGAGAATTGTGCTTTGAATGATTAGCAGCGAGATTCCAAGAACCCAAATCCTCCGAAGGGGTAGGAAAGGAATGAAGTGACAGGCGTGGTCGAAAATTCCCCGTAAAAGCTTGGCTTTCTTAAATTGATGAGGCGGTGCTGAAAAGACAACACGATGGCGTGCAAAATGGAGAAGAAAGATGCTTTTGGCCATTTTTGAGGGTGACGAGTTATTCGGAGTAGAATTAAATTTGGTGACGGGTAAAAGAAGGTTATTTTACATTATTGTACATGAGACCTTACCGGGACACCAAACGAAAACGACGACTTAAACGGAGTGACGACTTAACGAGGTTTTACTGTAATACGTTTATTAATAATATTTACTGTTTATGTATTTTAAATCTGTTTTATGTACTTTAAAGTAATTTTAAAAGGTGAATCTCTATTTAACGAATTTTCCATAGAGCGAACTTTTTTTCGGGCTTTAGCGACTTCGTTAAATAGAGGTCCGACTGTATTTACAATTTTAACTTCTTGTTGACTACAGAATCGTACTAAACAAGTTAGTAAAAAAAATCAACCAGAAGTTTTAGCTAGGGATTTCGGGTTCGTGCTTGAGGGGAGGGAGTAACTGAGTAAGAAATTAGAAGCTAATGAATATCCTGTCAATTTTATTAAAACAATTCTTTGCTAAAAAGAAAAAGAATGAATTGAAAAAAAAAACTAAAGAAATAGGACAAAATGATAATAAATATATAAGTTCACCCTTTGGTTTCAAAGCTGGTACAAATGTAAAGGAAGTATGGTTTGAGAATATAGTAAAAATTGTATACTATAAAGGCAATAACCTATTTAGAAAATATAAATTAGATAAAACCAATATACTTTTCAAAATGGATATAATTTATTGGGGTTAGAGTGTAGGGACTGCCATATCCCTAAAAGAACGTATTGATGAACATATTAGGGCCTTCAATAGTAATAATAAAGGAGAGTCAGATTGGGCAGATCACGCTTCAATTTTGCAGCACAATCCTGACCCAATCGTTAACATTATATACGAAACTAGCGATGAAGCTGAAAGATTTATTTTAGAATCTGGTTTTATAAACATGTCTAAGTGTATAAATAAAAACAAATCTCAAAAAATGAATGATATTTCTTTCAGGTTTTTTTTTTAAAAAAAATAATTTTTAATTTTTTAATTTTTAAATAACGAATAGTAACAATTATTAATTAAATATTATAAACAGAAATTAAAATTATAAAAAAAATTATACGTTATATTAATTTTTTTTTAATTTTTAAGTAATGTTGTTTTATTTTTCAATATGTTTTATAAAGTAAGAGCCAGTATATGTTTTACAATTTTAAATTTATAAATAATGATGATTTATAATCTAATATGTGTTGTAAAGTAAGTCAGTAGATTACTAGCAAATTGAACTACTATAATGTGTCTTAACTATGAATATGAAGTGTTTTTTTTTTTTTGACAACGTTTTTTATTGTATAAAATTAAGTTAGCAACAACCGTTGCATGTTATCAACAATCGATACAAGACTCATTAGTTAAGTTACAATGCATGGTTATAATGTATGTTACCAACAATCATTACAAGATATGTTAATTAAGCTACTATAATGTACATCAAAGTGTAACGTGATATTCAATTCATGATTGTTATTCTGTTTCTGTTTCTGATTTAATCATTCTTTTCTCATTTATGTAATATATTCCTGATGAAAACCTTTGATTAAAAGGTTGAAATATTGAAGTAAGTCTGCGTAGTACAGTATATATTTTTTCAGTTACTTAATTTCCGACATATGTTCATTAGACCAAGTTTGTTTCTTGTCCTCCCAAAAATAAGTTAACGAAGTTTGTCCCCACAGTTTAAAGCCGCCCAGTAAATAATAAATTTATCGGGACTGTATTCTTCTTCAAAAGCCATCAGTAGCAGAAATGTAATAGATTTCCATTGTAGGAGTTGAGATAATGTATTAATGTAACTTTAAATCTGCTTTTTTTTTGTTTTAACTGACCGGTAATGGGGTTAATTATTTCAGTTTTCTTAAAGCAGCGAAACGTTCCGCCGTTTTTACTAACTAACAACAAGGAAGGAAGAATGTCAGTATTTATTAAGCTTTTTGTTTTTTTTGTGCGCTGCGCATCTCGAACGGTTTGATCGATCTTTGTTAGAATCTTTATTCAGAACCTGGAATTGGTTTTAGCCAAATTGGTTCCGATTCGATCACGAGCAAAACAAAACAAAAAATAAATAAATAAATCGCTTAATTAACAGTAATGAGGCATTAGGAAACTGAGCAATGAAAATCTAAATTACAGTAAAACCCCGTTATTTACGCTCGTCAAGGGACCATGACCTACAAGCGTAATAAGCGGGATAGCGCTATAGACGGGAAATGATTTATGAGATGGGGAAACATTTAGACACCATTTTACAGGAAAGATACTTGATTCTGCAATATATATAATGCAAATGTGAGCTTATTTCCTATTAAAAAAATCTTTGATTGTGGTTTGCCGTGTGTGTGTGCTACTGTTATTAATTATGACATTTTCAATGCGGTTCAAGTAACTATTAACATCAATGATACACCACTAGGAGCAACACTAATATATTTTCGGAGCAGATTTAGTGCACTGCCCGCTATTTCACGCGCCTTTTCTTGAATGATTGGGCCACTTAATGGCACTGATGCATTACGGGACTGATGAATCCATTCAATTAGAATTTCCTCGGCATCTTCATATTTTCCTCACTTTACTTTTTTACGTTTGCAACCACCCTTCGCTGCATTGGTAATTCCATTCTTATTTTTTTTTATTGTTCTCAGACTGGATGAGGGAATTCCTAGAGATTCTGCGAAATCCTTCTGACTTAGTGTAGAATTCTCGTCGTACTTACGGAGAATTTGCAATTTTTCACTTATAGAAAGGGATTTCCGCTTCGACATTTTGCATTACTTACTGTATCACAGACCCGCACTTCAAAGAGTTCAAAGATTCCCTCCTACCAGGGAAAGAAAAGAATCTTTACAGTGTTACATTTCTGTTCGATACAAAATTTCCTATATAAAAAAAGCGCTACAAGCGGGATTTGAAGCGTTATAAGAGGGTAAAAGTATACAGAGTTACATAGAAAAGTCCAGGGACCGTATGAAAGGAGCGTAAAGAACGGGATAGTGCTATAAGCGGGAGCGTAATAACGGGGTTTTACTGTATTTATTTTTCGTCTTTCGAGAACAACCAGCGGCGCTATCATTAAACACAACGCTCAGTTCATTTGTTATTTCTTTGGCGCCTCCCGCTACTGTATTTTAAATTTAAATAGTTCGAAAATAACTAAATGGAATAACAAGTGAGTGCACGCTATTTGATTGACAGTTTCTAATTTTATATTGAAAACAATAATAATACTATAATGATGGTATGACTGAGTAAAAATTTCAAAAATATTTTATGATTTCTTACAAATTTACTTAACCCTTTCACTACAACTGGGGTATGTGTCCCGAAAGGTGATCAAATGTTGCTGTTGGGAAAAAAATCAATTATGACAGGCCAGAATCATGTCCCGCAGATTAAGCACAGCTTTGTTTGTTATAATAGTTCCTTAATGCTGGGCGAACACGTACCAATATGCGGCAATATTGGTGGACAATATTGGTCATTTTTATTGGTACCAACCGTTTCCAGCAATAAAAATGAACAATATTGCCCAATATTGCCCATTGGCGATTGTCGGAAAAAAAGGAACAATTTTAGTTGGCGAGAAATATTGCTGGTGAGCGAGCGAATCACATGAACGGATGAAATCACGTGACAATGGTGACGTAGAAGGAGGGCGGGACTTTGAAAATCGGAAAATCACTCACTCACGCCGGCCATTTTGTTTGAGAAACAAGGCGTAAAATCAGCAAAATGGGTCGGCCCAAAACAGATAATTCAAACAACAACATTTTGTCAATTGATAATGAAAGAATCTTAATTGATTTCTATAGAGGGACGGCGTTTAATACTATAGCAATTCTGTACGGAAACACGCTCTCTCTAGCTCTCCCTAGTGAGCAACGCCGTAACCAGGCCAATACTCGTAAAGGAAAACCTATGTGTTCGAGCACAATACCAACTGCCAATATCAATAATGACCAATATTGTCCACCAATATTGCCGCATATTGGCACGTGTTCGCCCAGCATAAGATACCAATAGATGTTTCTGGAGTTCAGTTTTAGTCTTTGAACAGGAAAGGATCACATGCGCTTCAATTTCATAGCAAAAATAAAACCAGTCAACACCTCAGTGCTGTGGTATTGCGAATGTAACTATATTTACTTAACATTTCATCATATTTATGTATGTAATGAAATACATGAAATCAAATATGTTTTAATAAACAATCATTTTTAGCTTATTTTGCTGTGAAATTGAAGCTCGTTAGATTAATCACACTATGTGAGTGTGTCTGTATGTCTCTCCCGATTCGCTGGATTGATCTTCTTGAAACTTATAATGCATATTTAAATACTACACACGATCTAATGTTTATATTTGAAATGTTTTCCAAGTCTGTTCCCCGTCGAGAAATTAGCGCATGAGAAAGCGATGAAAACTCCCATAAAAACCCATAGAATCTAAATGTTTCTATTAATCTTTTTTACAACGAGCCTTAATCCTTACATTTTAAGTAAATAAAGTGAATTTAATTATTATTATTATTGTTACTATTATTATCATTATTAATATTACATAAAATGGAAAGTTGTATAGTTTATATTTTGCAAATATTATAATCTATATTATTAAAATCTTTTATTTCTCTGTCTATCTGGCGCAATTTCCTGTGAGAATGGAACATAGAAATAATTTTTACAATGAAACATCCGCGACGGGAATCGAACCTGCAACCTTCTGATCCGAAGTCAGACGTCTTATACATTAATCCACGGTGACTACAACTCACTTTACATTGTTTTTTTGACTTATGTGTCTTTAATAATAATAGTAATAAAAAATAACTTTTTATAGAAAGAAGACACAGGAACATCTTGTTATTAATTTTACCTGTCTTAAAAATGAGATTCTAGCTGTAGTTCATTCGGAATATCTATATTTATCCACATAAGGAAGAACAAAAAAAATATTAACAGAAACCAGAAAGGCCAAGACTGAGAAATTTCCAGAACGCTTTAAAGCTTGCAGCCTTATGGAAGTGCAAGGATATGGCGGCAGTAACTGTCCTGTGTATATAATTGTTTACAGCGCCATCTATCGATCGTATTCGTCCCTCGCAGTGTTTGTCATATACAGCAGTCGGCTTTACACCCCCCTAAGCTGCATTAGACAAAAGTGGTGACCAAACGCGACCTCGCCGCCATTTTCGACTTGATGTCTGCTACTTTTATGCCGGTCGTAGAGGGGGGAGTTCTTCTCTTTCCTACTTGCCTCTTCGTGGGGGGGAGGCTTAGACGGAATTTAGTGTTATACAATTTTCGCACCGTAGTCTGCAAACTCCAACGAAATCGCCAGACCTCATACACCTCGCACGAGATTTGGATCTTCTCTAAAGATCATCTTCTTTTTTTTTTCATTCTACTCCCCCGCACGATATTAAAGCGTCCAAAGTTTTGCAGGACAGGAGTGGACAAAGAGAAGTCGCGACTGGGGGGGGGGGTCTTAAATTTTTTTTTAAAACAATGTATTAAAAATAATTTCAATTGAGATGATTTTATGATTTCTCCTCTAATAAATTTAATATTTATTCGTATTTATTTTTTTTATTTTTATTCGACAATATACAGTATGTCTCATAATTTGAGTAGCATGACATTTTAATTGATTTGGACTAAAAGCCAATGGATGAAAACTGCAAACTTAAAGTTGAGATGTAATGTAATATAATGTGGTGAGCATGGGTGGAAGATCTATTATGCACGGAAAGAAGGACAGACGGAGAGAAAGACTGAGAAAGGATGGTGTGAGAAATGCAGGGAAACGAAAGAACTCCGGGAAAACCTGCCCAGATATACAGATTCACTAATCTCTACATACATACATAATTCATTCAACAAATACTTGATGGAGAATAGCGTTAATCAATTATTTCACATCAATTATGAAGAAGCAATTTCATTAATATTGTTCTTCAAAAATCTTGACAATCTTGAGGAAACTTTTATTATGGATAAGAATTATCATGTGTTGAATTATACCGATAACTTCCGATTAAAGGCACAGATATATTAAATTTATTAGAACCGTAACTTAATTGAAGTTGTATTTTATATGATTTCACTCAAGTCTTCTATGCATACAAAAATATTATGCATTTTTAATTAATGGAAGTACAATTTTATGCAAATAGCAATTATCTGCATATAACAATTACATGCATAGAACACTAATGCTTATAACAATTATAAGTATGCATATATGTTATGTAACATAATTATTATGTTATTATACATATATCATTGGCTGAGAACCAGTCTGTTCTGTCTTTAAAATTCTAAATGATATAATAAAAAGAAATACATAATAAATTTGTTCTTGTGAGTTAAACAATAAGTGAACCTTTTAAGTTTAATTTCTCACTAGAGAAATTAAAGAACTAGAGATAGAACACACTGGTTCTCAGCCAGCGATATGTTAATTCACAATATTCTTTGTATATTATGTACAATACATACCAATTGCTGCCGACAGCACTATTTGTATATAACATTGTAAAGTACCCTGCCCAAATAACGCCACCTTAACATTTAAATTATTGTAAGTCTGAAAATAAGGTGTATCGAAACACGAAAATTATGACCAAGAATGTTTAATCATCTGTTTGAAGCATACCATAATGAAACATATGATAATTTTTACTGGAAAAGTATGAGAACTCAAATAAGAAAACTTTGCAAACTGGCGTTATTAGGAACACCTGTTCCAATTAACGCCATCTACTTTCTAGTATCTTAACTTATTTAAAATTAAGAATTATTTCATCATTGTAAACATTATTTGTAAAAAATTACAGTAAAAAGCAACTAAATTTGACTTTCTGTAAAAAATAATAAAAAATCAATAGAAATTAACACAGTCTTTCTAATCTGTAGCTAAACAAAAGAGGAAATGTAAAAATTAATTTGAATATCCCCTCCTTTTAAATGAAATGAGACAATAAGTCAAAATACCACAAAAAAACAATATTTTTCAGTTAACTCAAAAAGCTTTAGAGAAGTAAGCTTACAAAAAATAAAAAGTTTATTAGTTGCGTTAAAGTGGCGTTAAAGCGCTACTGAGCACATGGATCACATGATACACTTGTTTGTCTACAATTTCCGAATTTTAAAAATAACTTTATCTTATCTACATAGAAGAATCTTCAACAATCAAGAAAATATATAGTTTTATATAGTTAATCTTTGCTGAACATTAAAAAATCTATATTTTATCTTATCTTGATATAGTAGCAGCTTTTCAGAACCAGTCCTCGACACGAAATAGTCGAAATTAATTTCACTCGAAAATGTTGGTGGTCTGCTAATAACTCACTTCAACACTAGATGGCATGTCAATGCAAACTATTTTAGTGCAATACCGCCATCTCTTATGCTTATGAAGAATTAGATAGGTGGCGTTAAAGGTATACATGGCGTTATATGGCTAAGGTACCTTACAAGGATAATAATATAATATTTATATCACATATTTTTCTATAAAGAATAGTAGAATACAAGCAAAAAAAGAAAAAAGAAATACTCTAAGACCATACTTCTTCTTAAATTCCCATCTGCTTCTTAACATATTTGCAAAATAAATACTTATTCTACGCCTCTTACTATATTAAAACATATTTTTAATCCGAATTTTCGGAAGATCATTTTCTTTCTTCCTTTTTCAAGTCTGTTGGTTATAATAATACATTTCCAGGTGATATCATTTACATACACATCTTAGACATAGTTATTAACAATCATTTTTCTCCCTTAAATGCTACAAACATTTATTATTTCAATTAACTTTAATCACAATTGTTTGAACTCTTCAATTAAATGCTACAAACATTTATTATCTCAATTAACTATAATCATAATTTTCAGCTGTACCTCGAAAATCATCAACTTCAGAGATATGTCACCAATGGCTAGGGGCTCTAATAAATGTTAATAATTTTACTAATGCAGCTGAAGGGCCCTTTCCCGGGTCGTTCTTTTGCTTTCTCCAATATAAATTTTACCACAATTTTGGCATTCCAATTCATAAATTAATTCCATATTGTCGTAAAATTTATATTGGAGAAAGCAAAAGAACGACCCGAGAAAGGGCCCTTGTGCGTTTACACTGCATTAAAAATAAATTGAGAGAAAAATTAGACATAGTAGAACATTGTTGTAAAAAAGGACATTGGATTAAGGATGAAGTAAAAATTGTAATGTTAGAAAAAGATGGCAAAACTAGGAAGTTATTGGAAAGTCTGATTATAAGAAACACAAGAAATATAAATTTTAATAGAAGTAAAGGATTAGAGGTAGAGAATATTTTTGTATATTTGGTTAATGAAATGGTAAGAAATTCTATGAACAAAAGCAAAAAAGGCGAATAATTGAAGAGTTTAAACAATTATGATTAAAGTTAATTGAAATAATAAATATTTGTAGCATTTAAGGGAGAAAAATGATTATTAATAACTATGTCTAAGATGTGTATGTGAATGATATCACCTGGAAATGTATTATTATAACCAACAAACTTGAAAAAGGAAGAAAGAAAACGATCTTCCGAAAATTCGGATTAAAAATATGTTTTAATATAGTAAGAGGCGTAGAAGAAGTATTTATTTTGCAAAAAGAAATACTATCGGCTCATACCATCCAACCATAAACAAAAAAATTTTAAGCGTCCAACCTCATTCTGTAGCCACTACTATAAGTAAATTAAGTTATTATAAATTATACTTAATTATAATTTATACTTATTAATTATTAATTTGTTTTAAATAAAAAAGCAAATATATATGTACGTACTGTATTTATGAGTCTTTACTGGATATATTAAAATAAGAAGGAAATGTATTTTTAGAATCTATTTTAGAACATATTTTAGCAGAATAAGTTCTAAAGCTCAAATAGGTCAAATGCGAATTTAAAAGCGTAAAGAAACTCTTATTAATGAGAATAAATGAAATTGTAGTGTCTCCAGGCCATGAGAATCCGAGTTATACAGCGCCGCAAGCCGTGCTGGCGTGGTCGTGCGGTCTCGGCGGCGGTCAGCCGTGGCGACCAGTGCGCCAGTACCTGGGTTCGAATCCCGGTAGTGGCATGGCTGTTTCTTTCTTCTTCTGTGTTTCGTCCAACGCTGTTCAAGGGGTCACAAAGGTGACCTATGTCAGCGGATTCTTCTCATTAAATATAAATATACAGCGCCGCAAGAAATAATTCTTTGCAGTTATATATAATAGCGATTAAGTTATTCTTTAAGTGTTATGTAATAATAACTCTGTTCACAACAATGGAATTTCGTATTCGCGTTGCCAGGCAACAACAGTATTGTTGCGTGGTCAACTCTGTCCACAACAATGGAATTCCGCACGCGCGTTGCCAGGCAACAGGAGACGGTCATCTCAACTGGCTAAATTTCCGACAGTTACAAATGGATTTCAATATTCTATTGCATGTATTCTTTAGAATGTAAACTTTAATTTATTTTTAGTTTACTTGATGAAATTTGTGCTTTTGAGTAAATAAAATGTCGTTTTTCATTAAATATTCTAGTCTTCCGGAATGAAGCGACGGGCAACCGTCTAGTAGCTTACTAAATAATTATAATAATGTCAATATTATTTCTTTAGGAAGTTTTTTTTCACGTTTTTTCAATAAATGGATTCCATTAAGCCAATGCTCTGTAAAAAAAACAAACACACAAGATGATGATTTCGAAAACTCCCTCCATACTGGTTTTTTTATTTCGGAAAATAGGCTCTTACATTAGGCATAAAAGCCCCTCACCTGCCTCTGCTCCTTTATTCAGTTTGTACATTGGTATGGCCGCGTATCGATCCCGGAGCGGGAAGAGCTGAGAATGCAACAGGAGAATCAATTATTGATGATATCTCTCATGGCATGATTAAACGTGATTAAATAGTACCCAGGAGCAATAACAAATGCCTCCATCGATTCAACGCCGTGATTTTGGGGACATAAAATGTTTCCGCTTCACCAGTCAGAAACAAGAATTTATTTAAATAAAAAAAAAAATACATTACAATCACATCGACTCGGAGGTTACGTAACAATAGCGAGTGCAAAATCAAAATGATGTTTACATAGAAAAAGCGCACGCTCTAAATCAGATGATTTGTATTAAAGCATTGTTAACGAGAAACGAAGCCGTAAATCAATGAAGAAGCGAAAGCACTTATTGTGTTTTTTGTCCGTCTTTCCGTCCTTTCAGTTCACTGAAATGTAAATCTGCAAAATAACAATGTTTGTGCGATGATTTTTTTTAAAGTTAGTAGGGTTGTTACAACGCGCTAAGTCCAAAATCGTTACCAGAAGACCCCATCACCTAACGAGTATTCGTGTTTACGCTTTCTTATCTATGAGAGACACAGAAAAAAGAAGAACAAAAAAAAAAACACACACACACACAAAACAAAACAATAATTACATTGTTTTTTGCAAAGAAAATTTAAATACATCACTAATATTGCTGTTTCTATTTGGTTATATTTTTTAAGGTTTGTAGTTAAAAAAATATATATAGGAACAAATATTTTTGTTTTGATAAATTAGATGTATTTTCACAACTTCTCGATCTCACAATAGATGTTAGCCTAAAGGAATATCAAGATGCACTCACAGCAAGCAGTATACCATTTTCGTATACGTGTTGCAAATGCATTGAGGTTGACGGTGGAAGTTTTGATAATTTATTATAAACTGTAACGAATTTATCACTTAGCAACAGTATATAATATATCTGTCTTATCAATAATTTTGCATTCAAGCTGCTCTAAAGCGCATTGCACATTGATCCGAAAATCGGGCGACGGATCTAAAAATCGGACGTATTCCATTTCACTTCAGGGTTTCGTAAAGACGAACATTCATTTCGGAGAATTCACTGTATTTCAAACAACGGCTTCTGTGTCTTTATACTTTTCTTCTTAAAATCAAAGTAGCGTTTAGGTTTCCTTAAGACGAATATCCATTTCGGAGAATTAAAATAAATGAAAATAAAATTAAAATAAAATCAATGTTCACTTAAGGAAACCATTAAGTGAAATAGAATACGTCCGATTTTTAGGTATGCCATCCGATTTTCGGATCCATGTGAAACGCCCTTAACTTGGAATAGGATAAATATTCGTAAATACTTTTCTTCTTAGGAAGACTTATATTATGACCTCCCAGAATATTTTACCTTTTCCTCTATTCCTGTGTAATAGATACCTGTTATTCTTTGTTACAAAGTATTTCTTTCATAAATTCTGCGAATTATTTTATGGCCAAAAAAAACTTCAATAACGATAAAACTGAAAAACAAAATATTTAAATAAGTGCTTTTTTTTTATCCTTACATTTTCAATTTTATACGCTGAATACCGATATAAGACCGTGTTTTACTTATACTCCAATGATAAGGTTTTATACGTTTCGTTCAATGATTATAACCACTCTTTAAAGATATTGTAACAGGAACAGAGAAGAAAAATTGAAGTTTTATCGAAATATAATTGTAGAAATAAAATAGGCCAATACACATTAAAAAATTTAACACATTAAAAAGAGTAGCTACAGCGGTTTCGGCTCGCCTGCAAGCCGTTGACGAGTGATTTCCTTCAAGGTTACAGTGAGCTTATATATGGATTTGAACCAATAGAAATGCTGAAATGTGGGGTCATATAAACTAGAGTGACATCTGTTGAGTACAACGGGAAATTCCCAAACAGGAAAAACAAAAGAGCATCAGTAAGGAAGTGTAGTAAACGTATTACAGGATACAAACTGGGCCAAAACAATGAGATTTGTCTTATGTATGTTTGATGTACCTATGGTTGGTACATCAACTACATCACGTATTTATTGAATTTTGTTAATTTTCCATTTAGTTCAGGTACTCCTCACTTCACGATCGAGTTCCGTTCCGACGACAACGTCGTTAAGCGAATTGGTCGATAAGCGAGGAGCTTACACCGGGAATATAGGATCGTTGTAAAATTATAAAATTATAAAAATTATTCAACAAACTTCAAATTTATTCATCGAAAGACATGCTTATGTACATATTATCATTTGTTTATTTGGTTATCTGAAGCTGTAGAGCGTCCAGGTAACGGAGATGACGACGATGAAATAAAAGTTGTACCTTCAAGTGCGCTTTCGTAAGTGCGAGTGGTCGTCAAGCAGATAGGTCGTAAAGTGAGGAGTACCTGCACTCTTTTCCCAAGTGATTTGAAAATCTAGATCATTTTAATTAAGCTTTATGTACATTTCAGAAAAAGAACCGAAGCTGGTTCTCGAAAGATGTAATGATATTATATTAAAATGTTGTTAAATTGTGCAGAATTGGTCTACGTTCATATCTTCGCTATCTCCTGCTTGCTAAACACCGTAAAGAAATCACATATAACTCAAAAAAAAATACTTCGTATTTTCACCACATGATCAAGTTGGCGCTGCTCGCATCGTTTCACCAATCGTAAATGAGTGTTAATTTCTCGTAGATTTGTAAAAATCTCGGCATTAAGACAACTTTAGCGTGTTCACGACGCCACCGCAATTCAAAAAGCCTACCCGTTAAATCTAATTTTAAGTTCATGAATAATCAAGGGTGGCTAGCGTCAGGAAAAATAAAAGCGCTACTATTTCTGGCTTTCAAATCGACGGCGTCTGATACTAGCGCCTTTTCTTTATCAAAAAAAAAAAAAAAATGGTAAATATCTGAAATTTTCCTCATTAATTTTTATGCCCTACTGAATCTCTTCATGTCAAAAAGAATAACTTCCACGTAGAATCTCGCTAAATTGTCTTGTAATTTAATTGTAGTGACGGCTTCCCGCCAAACATCAAGTTCAATTAAGCAACTCATACATTCTGAAACATCGTGCATTTGCTTCTCAGCGAAATGATTCCTTGTCATACTTTTAATTTCTCAAATAACAGACGTAAAACATTTATTTTTCATAGTTATTCCGAAAATGAATTAGTTTAATTATATAAAGTTAAAGATTTATTAGTTAATAAGTTAAATCAGAAAGTAATATTTAAATTTTTTAATTTTACGATATTGAAATTTTTCGTATGAGCTGAAAACAATTTTGCGTTGATTATATGAGTTTGTAACAGTCTCTCAACATTTTCCATCGAAAATTATGTTTTCCAAAATTATAGTATTCACAATTTTATTTCTTCATTTTACTTTTGCATTCCACATTATTTTTTTTAAAAAAAGTTAAGGCTTTAAAAAAAAAAAAATTAAATTATAAAAATTCCTCTTTTTTTTACTATTAAAAAAAATTAAACTATTAAATTCAATCAAATTTCTATCGATAATTATATTAAGCGGTAAGAGATGTCAACTCAATTGGATGATCAAATCCTATAACATTCATCTACTATCATTCAAATATAAGTTCTAAGTAGTTTTAAATTATCAGGATTTACTGAACATTGACGTTTACGTGTTTTAATTTACAGGGTGAACATAATTAAAGTTCACATTTCGAAAGGATGTTAATGTAGAACCAATCAGCGGAACGACTTCGTGTTTCATATGAGGACGTACTTGGCGATGGAATTTTATTTGGTCTCCCAAAAAATACCTGCAAAGATGGCCGCTAGGGCGATATATGGCGCTGCAATACTGTTTTGGATACGTATGATTCGCTATGTATTATAACAAGGTTATGTTCGATATGGTTTCCC
>JAFIDM010010028.1:24383230-24402621 GCA_023159025.1 Thereuonema tuberculata | reverse complement strand
TCAAACGTCATATCTAGACGTATATAACTCCGAACGGACTAATAATTACGACGAGTCGTAATAATAACATATGTTCTGTGTAAGGAGATCTTTCTATAGGTGTATATCTTATCACTATACAGAGTGGGGCAAATTCCCATAGAGTTTGCCTTTAAATATGGTGCACAAAATTGCGAGAAATTGCTTGAAATGTGCTTCCCGCCTTCAGCACTCAATTCACGTATCGTATTAGATGCATTATTTATTGTACGTAATTTTTTTATTGTTTTCTTCTTTTATTATACAAACGGCTATTTCATTATTATTATTACTATATATATCAACTGGAGAATAATGAATACTGTATTGTACAGTATTATATCATTGTCAATATACACCGAAGATCATTGAGGCCAAAGCATACTTGCACGTATGCTTCGACTTACCCTATGTAGCTGCGAACCTATACACAGACCTAAGTTCGATAGTTGCAGAAGAATGAGAGATAAAAATATATTCTTATTACCAATTTATTATTTACTAAATCAGTAAGATTCTTTTTACTTATAAAATTAATTTATTGGTAATTGTGCCAAGTCGGAAAAATGTATACACATGTGCTTGACAAAAATTCTAGGATTATTACGGGGTAGAATAGGAGGCTGGAACTACTTTGAATTAGGGGATCTGGTCACATTAAGTAATACATAAGATCATCTCAGCTAATACTACGGGGTTCATTACATAATCTGAGTCTAGGATAATAACGGGGCCTTCAGGTAACCCAGTACTAAGGGGTCCACCGCCAAATCTGATACTGGGCCTAGACAGCACACGCTGGGGCTTATTGAGGAACTCATCAAAACAAGAAGCTTGAAGAACTCCAAGCCTACTTTCCTCACTTTTATTTCTTGAAATCCTTTTTCCTTTCTTTTAATTCGTGAAAACGACAAAAATCGAAAAGCCTACATTTAAATTTAACTTAAATATAAAATCTACTGAAATATCAAAAAGTACAAATCCTTCATTTTCTGAAAGTAAAAAAAAAAAATCGCAGTAGTTACCTAAACTGTTAAATAGCGTTGATCTTTATTATTGTATCAAACGTCGCGCAATGAATTAGCAAAAGAATGGTGTGTAATGATGAATCTTCATTGTTTAAGATAATCAGATATTAATAGAAATAGGATGAGAAACCATTGTTTAGATTCCAATGCTTTTCTATGGGAATTTTTGTCTCCTTCTCAACACGAAAAGACACTATACGTTTACCCGCATAGGGACGCGAAAGGCTCCATTTTGTTAAGTAAATTTTTATAAAATCTTATAATGTTATTATTTGTGTCTCTTATCTTTTTATTAAATTAATTTTAACAAATGTTAATTTTTTAAAATTATTGGAAATTTAATTAATTACAAGTTTTTAATCAATTAAAATGGGAAACCTATACAATTCAGAATAAATTAAAAAACATCAAAACACATTTTATATCAGATGATAATGATGAACAAATAACCTTAAATCGTTAGTTTAGTTTATTATCTATAATTAGTTTCAATTTAGCGAGAGTCACCGTTTGGAAGCCGTTTTATTCAAAATCTACAGTAGCTAGAAATATGAAATTTTGCAAGCCCATGTAGAAATCCATGTAGAAGTGCACAATCACATTTTCAACACTAAAAACTGCACATTTTATAAGAATTATTTGTTTTAAAAATTTTGGAAAATCCATAAGAAACGTCAAAACAGAAGCGCCGTTAGTTTTAAAATCGAAAAAAAATTGTAATTTCCAAGAGAACTCTACAGCTTCGTAGCATTAGACATTTTAAAGTTGCCAATGCCACGATGCTGTAGAATTATTAGAAATTACAAATTTTTCTTTGGGTTTCAGTACTAATGGACTTTTATTATGGCCTTTCTGACGGCTTTTACCAAGTCATACACTAAGTTATTTACTTAGTATTCAATGAAGTCCGTAAAGTGCGCTAGTGTATTCAAAACCCGGCTATTTGCTAATTTTAATTTCTTTACCATATAAACAAAATCTAACAGCATTTGTACTATAGATATACCTTTCGTAAATATACCTAATAGAACTGAGAACAATTAAAATACATATATATATATATATATATATATATATATATATATATATATCTAATGGCCAAACTCGAATATATATATATATATGTGTGTGTGTGTGTGTGTGTAAACAGTGTTACGATTTCTGCATTGGCATTTTTCAAATTTCACATCACTGTCCGGTATATATATATATATATATATATATATATATATATATATATATATAGTACAGTCAATACTTAAAGCAAGGCCTTTGAGTTTCGCAAAGCAAAGATTTCAATCAAATTTTTGCAATTTAAAACAGAATAGAATATAAGAATAAAATTAACTTATATTACTAAACATATAAAGCCGGACAGTGATATGAAATTTGAAAATGTCAATACAAAGATCAAATCATTGTTTCTATGGTGATAAAAAACAAACTTATCAACCACGTCATCAGCGGCAAATTGTTTCTAAAATTTGCCGCTGATGACGTGGTTGATTAGTTATATATATTAGTTATATTTATATATGTCACCACACAAAGAGGCTCTTCCCGCGGTAAAAGCAAAAAAAAAAAAAAACGTAGTATAAGGCAAGTAGACTTAAAGTTCCTTGAGGAACTCCTTGCTAAGGTTTTCAGTTGCCCTTTAATTCCGACAAACCCAATTTCTTTTACGCTTCTTTATTCATTGCGGGAAGGTTTCTTTAAACATGGAGACATTTTTAATAATAAAACAGGATTTGGGATGGAATTCGTCAGCGTCTCTGATTGGCTGTCTCCGAAGAATCGATACCTTCCTCCCCCACAAGAAAAAAAAAAAACAACCCTTAGAAAAATAATTTTTTGGTTTTAAAACTCTCGAGAAAGACGAAGGAGAAACCGTTTCGCCAGATAAATATATGAAAATTTTATTGATACAAACGGAGCGCGAGTTCGTTTCTAACCCCCATCCCCATCCCCTACGTGTATTGATATTTGAATTCAGCATCATTTATTAATGGAGCAGCCGCTGGCTTCAGGCAAAATGAAATTTCACTGATGCTATTCGGAATGCCCTTTTTTTCTTTCGTTTTTTTTTAAAGAGCTAAAGAATTAAAAATAATGAGGAGGAAGAAAAAAGAAGAAAGAAATTCGGAAGAACTGAAAGACTGCTTCTCTTAAAATCTTATCTTTTCTTCTTCGTCTTCTGGCATCTTGAAACCTCTATTTATATTCTTATTCTAATCTTTATTGAATAAAAATTGTACAATGAAAAGCAAAATTTAACGTCCTTAATAATTTACAAATTAAGAAAAAAAACCCACAACTGGACAGTAAATGTGCTTTCGCACAATGAACCAACATCAACGGGAATCCTGAAAGGCTGTTTCATCCTTTTTAGGGATTATTGTTCTGTTTTTCTTGTTATAATTAAATTCCTTAGTGCCTTTCAGTGAAAGGACATGGGATAAATATTGTGGATCGGACAAGATTATTTTTTATTTGATTGTTTTAGTTCTCGGGGGCCATTCCCGGGATCGAGAATGGTTTCTCCTTTAACTTTCGCGCAATCTGAGCCAAACATCAAGGGTAAATTCTGCTGATGATTCCTAGTAAAGATGAAACAGCTGTTCAGGATTCCAGTTGATGTTGGCTCAGTGAGCGAAAGCATATTTACTGTCCATTTGTGGGTTTTTTTTTCTTAATTTATAAATTGTATAAATTTTCCATTTTTTTTTTTTTACTTACTTAAATCGGATTTATTTTTAATTGTATCAAACCACTAGCAATGGAATAAGGATTTAATATTCGTTACTTAAGACAAAGAGATATTAATAGAAATAGGATAGAAATCCATTGTTTAGATTCCAATGCTTTTCAGTGGTGATTTTTGTCGCCTTCCAACGCTAATTTCTCGACAATTTCATTTGGGAAAGATATCGAATACATAAAGCAAATCGTCCCTAGTCCTCGAATGCGCATACAAAGCTTCAAGAATATCCACGCAGCGGTTCAAAAGTTATTGGGAAGGGGAGGGGGCGGTTCACGCAGACAGACCGACAGAATCTATTGAAAATAAACAAATTTTCGTTTTGTTTTTTGTTTGTTTTTGATTCCGTTGCTGTTAAGAAATAATTACTAGAAAATAACTTATTATTTTAATAAAAAAATTAATTCCGAATTATAAATCAAAAAGTTTTTCATTATTTCGGAGATTAGCCTCTCTAGGAAGATAAACTTAGGTCAAATGTTTATTTTTTTTTATTATTATTATTACCAAGATCTCGCAAATAAGATTCCATTTATTCTTAGTAAAGGGAATCTTATGAAATCACTCAAGCTGTACATTTTTGAACTGCTCGCGTTTCTTGGAAAAAAAAGCGTGTGCATTTAAGGACTAAAGACTATGTTATGTTATGTAGTGAATGTGGGTGGCAGAGAAGCCAAGCACTGCGACCGGAGGTCTATTGTACTAATCCAAGGAAATTAGGACAGATGGAGGGAAAGACTGAGAAAGTATGGTGGGAGAAGTGCAGGGGAAACGGGAGAACCCCGAGAAAACCTGCCCAGCGCGGATCGTCCACCAACACGAAACCCACATGAGAACCGAACCCGGTACTCAGAGGTGAGAGGCCGATGTCTTAGTGACAACGCTAACCGCGCGGCCGACTAAAGACTAACTAACTGATATTTGAAAATTGTTCTATCCTTATTTAGACAACTGCGCGCGAAAGTGATAAAAATTCCCCTCGAAAAGCAAGAACTGCAACAACGATGTCTAATAATAGATATTAAACGCAAAACAGTTCGTTACTAAAACAATTAATATTCATTCTTTAAGATATTGTTAGAAATCCATTATTTAGATTCTACTATTTTTTCTGTCTAAATTTTATCATCTTCATGGAAAGGACAATAACGGATCTATTATGGCCAGTCAAGTTTAAAGAAGATAAATCCAAGAATTTAAGAATTCTGAAGGGTAGACGACACACACACACAACTCACAGACTGACTGATTCGACTTAAGGAAAGAGGCTGAAAAAAGACCGTTCTGTCTGGCATCCTAGCTTAAGAACCACTGCTAAAAGTTCGCATATGTGTACAGATGAAAAAAAATCATTAATGGCTTTCGCCATAAAGTCTGTGGTGTTCAGTGAAAATTACACGTTAACGCTTCTAAAACAGACTTTTCATGATCAGACATAACTTGAGAGGTTTAAAAATCTACTAAAACTTGCTTGTTTGCTGTTATCTTATGTTCATATAAAAAAGTTTACTTCGTACAACGAAATAAACTGCTGATTTAACCATTTTTTTTTTCTAAATTACAATACGAAGTTTCATCAAAATCTAGTCAGAGTAATTTGCAGATGAACAGACATTAACAACGATAAAGACGCACGTAAAACCTGCTTCCATCCTCGACGTCACAGTGCTGTGAATGCAATTAACAGTTGCTCGCGCTTTTGCATTGTTTAACAATAAGAATCGAATGAAAATTGGAAGAACATTCGGAAACTGTCTCAATTACTCAAAAAGTCTTCAAATTGCTTAAAAAGAATTTTAATAATGACAGGATTTTATATATAAAAAGATTTATGTTATAAATACTATTACAGAATCGTAAAACCGTAGTGTATAAGTTTAACCAAATTTTTAATTTGCATATTTTTTTTATATCTTTATTTATTCGTCAATTGTTTACATTTTTAATCCTTTTTAAATTTTAAAAAATATCTATGAAATTCGTCATAAAATAAAAAAAACATCTATTTTATAAAACATTTATGTAATAAAAATATAAATAGATTTCAAATTAAAATCCATTTGTAACATTAATCATTAAAGAACGGGAACCAAATTTATAATTTTTCTTTCTCTTATCAGAATTTGTTATTTTTGGATAATTAAATTTCATTCTTTAGAACTAAAACCTTATTATTTATTCAGTTTTCTTTAAAGCCCTCGTAAATGATGAATTAGTTAATGTACTGATGAATGACATAAATCCTGAAAACAAAAGATAATGACGCTTTGACAAAAAGCACAAATGCTAAGCTGCAAATAGAACCATGCAATTCAAGCTCAATTTGCACCGAGTAATGAAGTTGTCTCTCTGACTTTGCTGACTCATAATTGTCCAAGATTTGCATTAAAATGTCCCCATTATTCACGAGCCCCTATCAACGGAAACGAAATTAAATAAAAATCCCCAAAACAAAAAAGTAGGACAAGATGGCGGAGAAACAAAGCTACAAATAGGAAGTGCGTTATGATTCCGTTTCTGTTCACTTAGCATCTTTACAGTGTGGTAAGGGTTGTTTTCATTTCATGGATGGGTGGGTTAACCCCCCCCCCCCCTCGGCTTTCACACAACATTAAACAGGAATGGGTTTGTTTTCCATCTATCGAGGGGGGGGAGGGGGAAGATGAGTTAGTAGTGACACCCTCACTCGATGTAATAATTTCAACCCCTTTAGGTCACGTGACGAAGATAAAGCAGCAGATATATCGCTCCACAAGCACATCTGACAGAATGCTGAAATGACGGCCAATTATATATCGAAATATGGACAAGGCCAGACCCCTATTGAAGATTAATCATGCGAATTTAGACAGCGCCACTACAGCAGCAGCGGCTAAATTATGCACTCACTCATTGTTCTCAATTAATGCTCATAAAGGCAATGACGCTTGTCTGTTGACATTATCTGCGCTGTCTTGCATATGTATACGGATATCAAAATCCCAGAGGCCTTCAAATATTGTGAACATAGGATAACACAAATAAACGTGATAAATCATACAGTACTTTTGCAATCAGCTTGCCAATACGGTATTTGTCGTGCATAATATATATAATTGGAAACATGAACTCCAAAATTTAAATAAAGTAAATAAAATTGAAGTACACTACGGAAACATTTGTATTTAACATTGTTTTGTTAAATAGACAATAATAGACAAATAGATAATGAAAAATTCAGTAAATCTTCGTTTGGATGGAGGATGATTGTAGAAACTTAACATCAGCGAACAAAAATATTATTTGGTTTTTAATATATATATTAAAAATTAAACATTACTTTTATTAAAAATAATGTTAACAGTCATATATTTGTATAAAAGTAATTTAGATAGATAAAAATAATTCTGTTATTATATGCATAAAGAATGATTAACTTTTAAAAATGAGGATTTTTACGACACAAATTTTGCAATTGAAACGATTATTTCAAAAGAAGTCAAGATTTTTTAAATGCAGCAAAAACGTTGATTATTAAAAATAATATTTTTGCAATAATAATAATAATAATAAACCAAGAAGTTCAAAAGAATATAAAACCTACATAAAAAAATTGTTTTTCTTTAAAATTTCTTTATAATTTTTTTTTTTTTTGTAGTTGGGAAAACAAAAAAATTAAAAACAAAATTATATATTTTTGTTTTTAAATGATAATGTTGTATCATATTATATCAAAATATAAACAGTACAAATTTTCCATTTTCTGAAATAACAATCAATGAAATTTTAATCGAATCAAACCACCCACAATGGATACTCTAAGGTTTGATAGTCACTGTTTCAAAGAATGAGATATTAACAGAAATAGGATAGAAATCCATTGTTTTGATTCCAATGCTTTTCAATGGTGATTTTTGTCTCCTTCACGCGCTAATTTCTTGACAAAGACCCATTGGGAAAAGATTTCAATTGTAAAAGTTAGATCGTACCTCGTTTTCGAATATGCATACCAAGTTTCAAGAAGATTCATTCAGCGGTTCAAATTCTAATAGGGGGCGCACGCACACATTTAGATTGATGGATGTGTGTGTCCCCCTAATAATAACATACCTATTGGAAAAGAGGTTAAAAAGGTAAAATCAGTTATTACCATATGTTGTATAGGCTTTCAATGTCACCGTAAGTATTACGAATATCATCTTATTAGAAATAATATTGACGGTAAGGGGTTACACGTAATCGATCTACACACACAGACTGACTGATTTCATGAGTTTTTCCTATGGGCTAAATTCCTATGATTTCCTATGGGCTTAACAGTTGGCGAAAGGTTAGAGCCAGGGGCGTATGTAGGCGTATCTCGGGAGGAAGGAGGGAGACAGGTTTGGAATGACCAAAAAAAAAAAGGTGTTTTTTTCGTGTGGACCAAGTTAGGAAATTGCCCAACAACCAAAAAAAAAAACTAAGTCATTATTAAAATTTCGAAGGGTAGGCGGGGGTTTCAAGAATCCTTCAATTTCCTATCAAACCTAAAAAAACCTAAAGAAAAGCGAAATTTTGAGATATCGGGAGGGTAATGGCGGGACACCTTCGGTTCACTCCCTGTTTACGTCATGATTATACAGAGCAGCTGTATCGTATCAACTGTTGTTCAACTTCTGCGATTACGATTTTCAGGATCGTTTTTGAAAACTGTTATTCAGTTTTTCAAAATGACATGGACCTGAAATGTTTTTAAATTCACCGTTTCAATCTAAATGGAACTGTAAATTCAAAGTGGTCATTTATTCCAATCTATAAAAAGAGACCAAAACGAGAACCAATTTGTATATAATTTCAATAAGTTTATAAAATTGTTTTTATATACCTATTAACTGCTATAGAAATAATTATAAACCATCTGAGAAAGAAGAGAGAACATTTATTTGTGTTAATTATAGTTAACATTTTAAAAACATTTTTCAAATGAGACGAAAGAGTGACTTTAATATTAAACATAAGATGTTTAATATTACAGTTATATTAATAAGAAAATAAGGCATAAAAACGCACACAAATTAAAGGTTCACTGAGCTATTTTTGGATACAGTATTTTGTACCGGGAACCCAAGACGGACTGT
This sequence comes from Thereuonema tuberculata, assembly GCA_023159025.1. Lineage (NCBI taxonomy): Eukaryota > Metazoa > Arthropoda > Chilopoda > Scutigeromorpha > Scutigeridae > Thereuonema > Thereuonema tuberculata. Next base: position 24,393,718 of record JAFIDM010010028.1, on the reverse strand, counting down.
TTCGAGATTCCTATCTCTCCTCGATTGGGTTCGCCCAATTTTTATTATTAATTTATATTTTGATGTTTTTTATGGTGATTGTTTTGTTCATTTGTCCTTTGTTTATGTTTCTTTTGGTTCCACTGAGCTATTAAGTACTGGGCGAACCCAACCGATGAGAGATAGGAATCTCGAATACGAACCGTCTTGAGTTCCCGTACAAAATTTCCAAAACTAGCTTAATTTGTGTGCGTTTTTATGCCTTATTTTCTTATCATTGTCTTCAATGCACATTAAGCTTGTCTATTGTTAATATTAAGCCCGTTGCACATGGATCCGAAAATCGATCGGTCGAATCCATGTGTAATGGCTTAAGGGGAGCGTTTGAGACCAAAATTATCATATTGAAATGAAAAAAGGTAAGGTGAATGAGGATAATTTGAATATGTAAATTTTGGACTGAATCATCTTATTTTTAAATTGTTTTCCAAATCACCCTCATTCATCTTACCTTTTTTCATTTCAGTGTGATGGTTTTGGTCTCAGGCGCTCCCCTTAAGCGCATTGCACATGGATCCGACCGACCGATTTTCGGATCCATGTGCAATGGGCTTTAATCATCAATTTCTTTAATCATCATCAGTTTTCCGTCACTCTCCTACTCTTTGAATCCATAACCATCTGATAGCAATTCTTAATTTTATCATAAAATTGTTTTGCATCATATATTTTTATAAGGATACTAGACGGCTACCCGACGGAAGTCTCATATATGTAACGGAAAACAATCGTTTACTTATTCACAGCACAAATTACATCAAGTAAACTAAAAACGTAAAAGTAAAACTAAAAATAAATCATAGTTTAAATTTTCAAAACTACAATATTGAATATAGTATTGTAATCCATTTGTAACAGTCGGAAATTTGCACAGTTGAGTTGAACGTGCAACAAAACTCCTGTTGCCTAACAACGCGCGTGCGAACTTCAATTGTTGCGCAATGCAATGGCTGCGGACTTACGCTCACACACACACATGAACACAACGCTTTTTTTTTAATAACATAGATTTTGATTGAAAAAAAAAAGAGACAACAAAAGAGAACGTTACGATAACAGAGAAAGAAAAAAGGATCCGAACAAAAGAAGAGAACATGACTTCTTTAAAAGAGATATACATTTTAGCGCTAGAAATAAGGGATTTCCCCCCCCCTCACATTTCTCACATTCATTTGCGATATCTTTCAAATTAACGAGAATTTTGTAAAATACGTTTACAGATGCGTGAATGTTGCATCAAATCAGCTCACACTGCAATTAACAATGAACCCACATTTATCTGTTGTAATAATTACTGAAAAACTTCAATTCAACAGACGGGGTGAAAAAATAAACGTTTTCTTCAGAATAAAAGTCCTCATTCGAACTAACCTCATTTCTACACAAGAAAAAAATCCACAATTACAAAATAGAGTCTGGTGAAAAAAAGCATCTGGTTATTGTTAAACTAGTACGCAAAGAATGACAGATTGCTGCACAATCTGAGAAGAACTAGCAACAGAAAAATATTCTTTATTAAGCAGAGAATCTCAGGGTTTTTTAGCGAACCATTTAGTGGATATTGTATTAGCGACCGAAATCGGCAGCTATTACGTTTGTCCTGTCCGTCCGTGTCTGTCCATCCCTTTACAACTCCCAAACGGAAGGTCGGATCGACAAACGGGTTTCAACATAGTTTCGAGGCCCAAACAACATAGGAACGTAGGAATTAAGTGTTTTCAGAGGCCGCCAACACCCCCCCCCCCATGCTCAAGATATTTGGCATTGTTTTCACTGGATTTCCGCTTTTAGCTTAAATGTTAGAAATGCAACCATCTCATTTCAGTTGCCAGCGAAAGTGGGAATATAGTTAAGAATGGACAATACGTGTGTTAAGACGTTGTTATGACAACAGAAAAAAGAAATTGAACAACAAGAACGGCGATGGTCGTAAAAATTTGTGCTCCACAAGTAGAATGGCAGTGCAAATAGGATATTTTCTTTCTGAAGAAGATATATATATTAAGACCGCGATAATCCGACACTCGATAGTCCGGTAAACCCGATAGTCCGGCACGCATCAGAAATAGAGGGTTGCCAGATTTTTTTCTCCCTGATCTAGCAGGTCGGTCTAAAACTAGCACTATACATAACAATAAAAAGGTACGTTTAACGGTGCAAAATTATAAGTTGCGTTCTATTATCCAGTTAAGGTAGTTAAGTAAAACAACTAGTTTAACTAAAAAAAAAAAACGCATGTTCAGATTTGTTAACCTATAGCGAGGGTAATTCAAATGTAAGGTAAGAGGGAAGATAAGATTTAATAATTCTTGTGTAGTTATCCGCAGTTTTTTAATAAAATTTTATTAATTGAGTTGTTTATGATGTAAAATAAATCACAGCACACAAAAATAATATAGAATTCTTTTATTTAATTTACTTTATGTAATACTGTTTAAATTTACCGGGTTCCGCAGTTCACGAGTTCAACTAGCAGTATTACTTACTTTTAATTTTTGTTTTGTTTACTGTAATGTTTTCTGTTGTGTTTACTAACAAGTAATCGTTTTTGTATGTTAAAACTGTAGTTTTTATTTATATACCCTTGTTTAAACTAGGGTTTTGAAAATGGTCTTGATAATCCGGCATATTTGATAGTCTGGCATTGACAGATCCCCGAGCATGCCGGATTTTTAAAGGTCCTACGGTAATAATGTGCATAATACGTATTCCATCCTGAACCTGAATACCGAGTTTGGCTGATTTCCATTGAGATTCATTCGTCTATTTTCCAGTGTATGACTGAAATTAACTTCCAAGAAACCAAGTTAACATATCTAATGTTATCCTTCATCCGACATGTGCATCAGATCAGTGTGTTTATATAGTGCTGTAATTCCCAACGGCAACTCACGAAAGGAAGCAACAAAGAAATATTTCTCTATGTCGAATTCAAGATTAAATTTCTGATAAAAAGTATTTCTTGATGGTGGAAGAAATTGAAGTAGATATTCACTAAATGAAATTTATTTATTGTTAGGCTCACAAACATGTCTTGGAATCCTGAGGTATCGGGAATATGGCAATACTCTTCTAGCCAGCCAAAGGCTCCCCACACCATTACATATTCATATTCACACTGACGTTTTGAGTACATATCTTCTTCTTTGCGATATCGTGCCAGTGAAATTGCCATCCATCAGGACCATCCAGATTAAATTTCTTTTTATCACTCCCTATTACTTTGTTCCACTCCTCCTTCCAGGACATTTTTTTCATTTAATTGTGAATATGCTACAGTGGAGGTCGAATATGAGCTATGGGGACTCATGGATGATTCTATAAGCAGTTGATTTTGACAAAGGGATATCAGAATGCATGGCTGTGGCTCTGATGAATGTATTACTTTCAGTAACTTCACGAATAATGATTCTTTTTACACGTGATGTAATTATCCCATTTTTTGTCCCATACTTATCACTAAGGCTCGGATTATATGCAATATGTATATTTGTTATTAAGAGGTATATCAAGAAAACTATAAGTTGTCTATGCATATCTAATGTTTTTTGATTAAAATAGGCCATTCTATCAAAAAACATTAGATATGCTTAGAAAACTTACAATTTTGTTGATATACCTCTTAATAACAAATATGCATTTTGCATATAATCCGATCCCTACATCACCAATATTGAAATAATCATCAATAACAGTAAGAGACCGTCCAATGCCTCTGATTGACCTCTATAAGACTGACCAGAATCCTGAAGAGCACACAGAAGTCTGTTAATGGTTTATCTCGTGCATTGTTTAAAGTAGGAGGTAAGAAACTTCACTGATAACTTACAATAAACGTTTGCTAATCTCGGCCACTTGCAAGTAGTCCTCTTGCCAGATTTTATAATTAACGATATTTTGGATAGTGGCTTTTTAACACTGTAAGTGTTGTTTTAATTCATATAAATTATTTAAATGAAGATAATTACACCATTCAATTAGTTTACTGCCAAAAGAACATATTGGAATACATAATATGTATATCATTTCTTTTCACGATTATTCAATGTGATTCACCTCATATTACTAGCTTTATAATTTCTGGATGCATCTTATATATCATCATATCGTATGATGGTTGCAATGCAGTACATAGATCGATAAGTGACAAATAAAGATAATGCTCCAAATGACGTCATCCCTCGAGAACCAAAGTCTGCTAGATTTTCTTTTGAGCCTAACGTTCCTGGAGAAGTCGGCTAAAACAAAGTAACGGTCTGTAAATATTCGACCAAAAAAAACAAAACAACCCAAACATGTTAAAAGTACCGAGGACTTCTTAAAAAAAGAAAACCAGAGCGAAAAATAACAAACACAATAGCCTTCTCAAAGAAAAATGTACCTCACTTATCAATCTCTTCATAAGCATAATTCCGTCTTCTTCGGCGCAATCCGTTTTGCATCCAGAAGTACCAGTTAAAGAAGATATCCGAATGCAAAATGGATAGATTTCAAGCGAAAATAGAAGAAGGGGGAAGGAAAAAAAAAACCCAAACCCGGCAAAGTCTACATAATTTCCGTTTTCCATTCTGGATTCCTTCCAAGAGAGAAGCGAATGCTCTGCTAAAGTGGCCGAAGACGAGTTGACGACCAGTTTGTTCATTCATGCCCTTCCTACATTGGCTTTTATTAGGGGAAAATTTGAATGAACGTTCTCGGCAACAGCGGCCAGCATCGAAGAATCCGTGTATCAACGAGATTTACACAAAGTTACTGTTTAATTCAAGAAAGAAGAGCAACAACAAGGGGTAGAAAAAAGGCTTATTACATTCGAAAGCCAGATAAGCAAAAATAGAAACACAAAGGCTTATGTATGCACTATTCTATAGCACAAGCTTTCAATTTTTTTTTTGTTACTTTTTTATTAAGAAATTTTATGGTTCTTAAGAAAATGCTGTTTTCCGGTCTTAAAGAGGAAGTAGACGAACTTGGGAAGTCGAAACTTGCGGCAAACCCAATCTGAAAGCAGAGGAATTCTTGTAGGATAAACTTAAACAAGTGTACTGCATTTATGATAGAAACTGTTTTTTTCTAACATTTGCACACAGTTCTCGTTATTTTCAGTTCTTAAAACTATACAAGTAGTCAGCTCCGATTTCATTGTTACCAAGCTAACAATGTTCAGTAACGTATACATTATTTCTATTAAGTCGACGCAACAATGAATAGTGCTAATGAAAATTCATTGACAGTCTAACGTAAAAAACTTATGTTATTAGCTTCTAAACAATGGTGCAGAAAGATTTGACTCGGCCTACAATTCTGGTTATTAATAGTTCTAACACCTGTTCATAGTTCTCATTATGCCTAGTTCCAAGAAATGTAAAAACTTGTATAACTTCTGTAAAACGTTCTCGCTATGTGCAGTTCTAACAACTGTTCTTAGTTCTCGTTCTGTGCAGTTCTAACAACTGTTTTTAATTCTGATAATATGCAGTTCTAACAACTGCTCTTAATTCTGCTAATATGCAGTTCTAACAACTGTTTTTAATTCTGATAATATGCAGTTCTAACACTGTTTTTAATTCTGATAATATGCAGTTCTAACAACTGTTCTTAATTCTGATTATATGCAGTTCCAGCAACTTATTTACATGTAGTACTTTAGATAAAATATCGATCGTTACCTATGGCCCACCCTGTACATATAAGTTCTTCCCAACAGTTATTTATTTAGATGTAATATACGTTTCTTTGAAATATATCTATTACAAATAACGTCAACAATTTTCAAAATTATTATCACACATATAAAAATTCTAAGTTTACCAATTAACTTAAAAATACAATAAACTTTTTTTAAAAAAACAGATACTTGTCAACAAGAATAATTTCGATTCACAAACCGCTGAGTGATCATCAGCTTAAACTGATCATCTCCTCCATACACGAATACCGTAATCAACTGCTCTAAGAGAGAGCGTGATTTGCTTCTCAGCACAGCCTGACTCCAACTGAGCACCGTCCAGAATTCCTGGACTAGACTCCACATCCAGACGGTTCTGTTTAAGTTGGGTGATCGGTGGTAGAGGTCTTATGGAATGTCGAGAATGAAGTCCGGTCTCTGCCAGTCGCTCTGCCGAACAGTACCACATGAAACTAGATGACGCCTAGAGGAAGATATGTACCGTTGAATGGAAGACAAGAACACCCTTGGTGTCATTATGGTCTGCTCTCGCGATCACGATCTTTTTGAGCACTTTTTTTTACCAGGAACGTCTAGATCCTTCGTGGCGATTATGTGTGCACTCCTGAACCCACTGCTGCCAATATCGCCCCAATATCGCCTGACTGCCCCATCGCTCCGACCAAGATGGGGCTGATACGTCTGCATGACCACCCGGCTTAAAACCAGTACCACCCGCTCTCTCTCAAACTGTCGGTGGTACTGCCGACAGGTGGGTCGTAGCGGCTTCCTTTCAGACTACTTAACGTAACGAAACAGCAAACCAGTTAGCTTGTCTGTGCCAATGTTGCTCCTTGTATTAGTCTCAGAGTGAGTCTCTCTTGCAATCCTTGGTGCGTTCACTGATCGTGGAATAGCTACAAAGCATTTGCACACCGAGTTTTGTTACTCTCACTATTTTTTTTTAGGATTTTTTTTTTTTTTTTGTATTTGGTATTTTGTAATTATTTTTTACATAATATACCCTACTTTCAAATGTTTACAATTCTACCTGTACTGAGAGAAGTAGGTTTTTGCATCCAAGGATTAAAATCTATTAAATAATTTGAAGGATTTCCGGTAATAGGGTGGATTAGTAGCCCTAATTCAATAGCGGAGATATCATTGGTACTTTGTAGTACGTAACTAAAATGGAGCACTGAATTTTCGAGTTGTCGTGATCAATAGAAACATTTGGAGCTTTGTTTTTATTGTTCTCGCCATGTAACACCCTGTGATAGCTATCATCCAGGTACAGGTAGGTCCCGTTTTACCATGGCCCATTTTGCGACTTTCACATTAACGACCTTTTCAAAATTACTAAAAAAGAAAAAATAGCAACTCAATAACCCACAATAACAACGCCTGAAATTCCAAACCGGCAATATGCTTCTTTTGTTTTTTTCGTGATGCATTTTGGGTAGAATGATAAGTGATGCCTAAGAGTTGTTTAGATTCAGGGCACAATGTTGGTTTCAGTATGAATTTTCTCTCAATGTTTAACGTATTGCACAATGTTATGTGTCGTTATTAATAATAATATTTTTTTTGTGCACAAATGAGATCTAAGGTTAGTGTCGTGTGTGAGCACCATGGAGGACCAAATAAAGAGCGTAAAATGCTAACAAAATGCATGCATGGGATTCGTCTGGTGAATGCAGGTCGGATGTTTGTAAGGCGTTGAGTTCAAGGCTTTCTAGTGTATCAAGAATTTTGAACAATATTGATAAAAATAAAGCGCCAACATAAGAATAACGATTTTATCATTCTCTATAACAACTTATTCACACAGTAAGATAATGGAAAAAATCAATGTCGCCTTTTATAGCAATACCACATAAATAACTACAAAGGAACCAGATAATGACGTGAAACGTATTCAAGCGATGGCTCTACAACACCAAAATAAGTTAAAATTTCGTTTTCCTTCCTTTTATCGAATTTGGTCAACTAGGGACCACGGAACTAGCTCAACCTGACAACGTCAGGGCGAGGCTAGTGAAATTCAAGAAAGGAGGGACGAGAATTATATCCCGTCCAGGATAACCCTGAGATAGTAAGTCCCAGGTGGGAAACACAGAAGAAAGAAAGAAACAGCCATGCCACCACCGGGATTCGAACCCGGGTACTGGCGCATCGGCCACTACGGCAGCCCGCCGGCTAAACCGCACGGCCACGTCAGCGGTTTAGCCACGTCAGCACGGCTAAAATTTCGTTTTATTAATTGTTTTATGCATAATCACAAATAAAACTAAGTAATTTCCTATTTTATGTCCGTAAAATTTGGCGTTCGCCAGACTTTTGTTAACATAATTATAATCGTAATTACGCGAAATTTGAGGCGTCACCGAGGCACTTATCATAATTATAATCGTAATTTCGTTAATATGAGGATAAATCATACTAAATCATATTTTCCCTTATTTTTTATTAGCTATTCTCTTGATATCTACCCATTGTAAATTTATTTGATATTATCCTTTTTTAAACGAGATAAGGTAATTTTTAAAATTTTTCAATATAAACATCCTGGAGGGCGTCGTACCTCAACTTACCTAATCTGCAGCTAATCGCTCGGGTACTAAGCTTACGATTTTCCCTAAGTTCAGACAATACTAAGTTAAGCATTTTTCCCACTTATTCCATGACAGCTGAATGGAAAAATATTTAACTTACTATGAGCTCAAGCTGTTACCAACAGCGCCCGAGCGAATCGTGAGTGACGATTAGCACTAGGTTAGGTAAGTTGCGGTGTGACGCCCTCCAGGATGTTTATATTAGAAATTTAAAAATTACTTACCTCGGTTAAAATAGGAAATTAGCAAATAAGTTTACAATGGGTAGATATCACGAACAGCTAATGAAAAATAAGGAAAAATATCAGGTTTATCCTCATATTAACGAAATTACGATTATAATTATGTTAACAATGCCTGATGAATGCCCGTTGCTTTTACGGACAGAAAAGAGAAAAATTATCTAACGTGCTTAAATGCTTCAAATAAGAATACTTCTTGAATCGGTATAAGAATACCTTTTCGAGTTGAGACCGTGGGACGGCCGTTTCGAGCTTGTTGGGCTCTCCTCAGCCAGTGCAAGACTCAAAAGGCGTGGAGGGGAAGAATTGGGAATTTACGATATAAACAGTGACCCCTCAATGACTAAAAACAAGAACAAAATGTGGAATACAAATCCTTGGGAAGCACTCAGGCTACCACAAAAGGTATTTGACCACAAAGAAAAGGAAATGTGTTTAAATGCTTTAAAGTATTAATAAAAAAAAGCAATTTTAAGTACATTCTTTAGAAATTTTTAATAATTTTGGAACCTATTTCATTATAATTTGGTCTTATTTGTCATTTCATTTTACGATCTTGTTGCTGGAACCTAATCCTGTCGTAATACGGATCCTAGCTGAATAACAATACAGAAATATAAAAAAGGCTCCAGAAAGGAGCATTATTTATTTTTGTAAATTGAACCTCTTTATTTTTATATTACAAATTCTGCTTTAAAAGTTATAAAATAATTCGAATACTTTCTTACCCTATTACAATTATTATTTCATATATAATTCGAGGAATGTCGTTTCAAGAGTTCTCTTCGTGTAGAAGCAATCTGAATGGTTATCAAAAGACGCCAGACGTTGTCAGCAGTGCAGGGAATCACTCGAATATCAAGAAAGGGGTTTTGTATTTTGTTTGGAGGAGGAAATTGAGTTCTGGGATCAACAAAATGAAGAAAGTTCAACGGGAATTGACTTCTCTACAATTGGAAGCCTTCAAAATATTTCCTCGGCATCATTTTTAAGTTATTTATAGCGTGTTACATCTATTGACAGGCGGTTTCGAGTCGCTTTATTTCGATAAGACTTTGTTGACAGACGTTCGCTTAGTAAAGGAAGGCGAAATTTCAATTCAATCAGTAACATTATTCTTTTGGTTCGCTTGTTTGTTTATCCTAGCAATGTTGGATAAACATTGGTTTTAAGTATTTATTGTATAACTAGCCTGTAACCTGTCCAAACTTGGCAAATCTATCCAAACTGTTGCAGTCAAACCTAGAAGTAAACAAGAAATTCTAAAGAAGTTAAACCCAACTTTCCTAAAAATATTATACATTTTTAATTTTTTTTAAATTTTTTTTTAATTTTTTGTTTTAAATCCATAAGAACAACTTAATTTCTATAAAAGGGATTAATGTATTTTTATTTAATTCCCAGCACATAAACCAAAATTAGCTCAGTGAATTTTTGTTTGTTTGTTTTTTTTTCCTCTAGTTATGTGCGTTTCTTATTTTCTTTTAAGTAATAATAACTTGTCACGCACGTTAAATTTGATTTGATACTAATTTTTTAAATGAATTAATCCATAATCAGCTAAGCTTAATGCTAGCGTGGATTGATTGTTCTCCCCTTTTATTCTTGATTTGTTTTTTGATGTTTTTTAAAATGAGGGGTCATTGTCTTGTTCGTTTGTCCGTTTTGTGTATTGTCCTTTTTCACTGAGCTGGATATGCTGGTCAGGACCGCACTGATGAGAGTGTTGCAACTCGAAACGGTGCAGTTTGAGGTTCCCAGCAAATAAACCAAAATTACCTCAGTGAATTTTTGCTTGTTTGTTTTGTTTTTTTTCCTCTAGTTATGTGCGTTTCTTATTTTCTTTTAAGTAATAATAACTTGTCACACACGCTAAATTTGATTTTATTTAATTCAGATTACGATAAAATTAGGATAATAAATATGA
>JAFIDM010010028.1:24359461-24378873 GCA_023159025.1 Thereuonema tuberculata | reverse complement strand
AGGTTACCTCAAAGGCATCGTCTACGAGACCCTTCATTGCCTCTGAGGCTGTCCTCGTCGCAAGACCTGTGGCAGCTGAATGTGTCATACCTTACTGTCATATTTTAAAAACAGAGATAATAACCATGTTGTCTATCTTACTTATTGTCTTTCATCTCTGAATCTTAGTACATCTTCTAGCACATTCGGTTGGCATTTGCGGAATTCGTTCCACTATGAATACGTTTGAATTCCTGACCTACTTTTAAAGTTTGTATAGGGAATTTTGAATCACCCTGTATAGAGAAGAATATGGCACCTCCAAAATTTTAATTTTAAATTTTGGAAGTACCACATTCTTCTTTATTATTAATCCTAATGATCTCCGTACTTCGTTGCTTACCGGCGATTACTCCCATCTGATGATCTCCATTTAAGCGTGAATTGGCCCTTCTGCGATGTCATCTAGCAGACACTTGGTCTCAACTGTTGTCTGTCTGTCTTTTCAGTTTCACTATCCACGCCCAATATGAAATTATGAGTTCAAAAAAAATAACAAGAGTGTCTATTCTAAAGTTATAAAGAAGCGTAAAAGGCTAATTCTAAAAGAAAAACTTGACGTAATAAAAGCGCAATGAAAGCAAGTTTATCAAATTCAACAAGTGAATATAATTTTGTGCTAAAGCACAAATTTAATGGTGACCCATAACAATAAAAAAAAATTAAATAATAATAATAAAAAAAAGAACTTCAACTTAAGTAAAAATAAAAAAAAAGCTAGGAAAAGTAAAAAAAAAGATTAAGAGAAAAAAAAAACCCAATACATATATGGATTCGAACCGACAACCTCCAGCATATGAGTCAGACACCTTACCAATCAAGCTATAGCCAACAAGTGAAATGAGATGATTGCATTTCTACCATTTAAGCTAATAGCGGATAAACAATACCGAATATCTCGAATCTGGGGGGGGGGGTCGTTGACCCCCGAAAATACCCTATTCCTTTGTTGTATGAGCCTCTGAATACGAGTGAAATCCGTTTGTCGATCCGATCTTCCATTCGGGAATTGTTAGGGAAGGACATACATGGACGGACGAACAAACGCAATTGCTACCGATTTTGAGGAACATTACAAAATCTTAGATCCAATCTACAATACGCTACGAGAAGGGATTTAACAGCTTTTAGAAATATTGAATTTTCTTTCTAATTTCATTGAATGGCTTCATAATTCAGTAAAGCAACGCATTCACGAAAATAAATTACGGAGAAGAGAAAATTAATAAAATAATTTGAAACTTAACTAAATTACTTATTGGTTATTTAATCATGCTTGTTTATTATTATCCTATTAAACAGAATTTACAACGACAATAATTCACGTGAACTTTGATTTAGTTATCGTAATGATATTTCAAAACGTATTATTGGCAATAGTAGTTGGATTTATTTATAGTAACAATCAGTTATTCGTTCGAAACACTCTAAAACTGTTCAGTATCGCTGTATTTTCTGTCTGATTAATTAATTGTTTAACTGCTTTCGACGCGAAATAATAATGATAACAGTTGATATTAAAAAAAAAAAAAATGTAGTTCGTCAACGGTGCGTCTTTGGAAAATAATGACTATTGTCACGAAATCTACCTTCCAGGAAATGTTTCATTAAAAATTGTTTTATTTTATTCTGTAGTATGTCTGTTCTTCTGTGCGTCAGATCAATGCTGTCTTACTGTATCTCACAAACGGTGAGTCGTAGCAATAAAAAGAAAAAAAAAGTAACGTTTATCATACTTAAGGCCGGAAAAAAGAAACCTTAATAATTAAAAAGAAAAGCTATCTAACAATCATATCTAACAGCCCAAGTTCCATGTAATTATTGTTGTTTATTAATAATTCAATATGCAGATTGAATTTTCTGTGCATAAAAAAAAATCATTGAGGCCGGCGGACTGCTGGCACATGAATTTTCTCACTAATATTTCATTAGTGAGTTTTTTTATTGTTATTTTTTGCTTTTGAGGAGCCACTGCGATTCCGATAATTATAAAATATAAAATTTTAGTAATTTTCAGTTTTTTTTTTTTTTTTTTCTAAATTTGGAAGAATGTTTTACACATGTATTACATTCCGGTGAAGAGAGAAAAAAATAAATTTTATTCCCCAATAGATAAGTTTTATAATTTTTAAATAAATGTTGGAAAACAAAAACAGTGTTGATAATTATAAAAAATAGTTGATCTACAAGATTAACATATAATTAAAATTTTACTAATTTTCTATATATGTTGTAATGAATTGGAATTTTTCGGATAGTTTGGGGAGTTAATGCAGAGAAACATCCTATTTTGCAATATGAATAACATCTTTCAAATTTTATAATTTTTTCCTTTGTTTTGAACACCTTTAAGGACAAAATATTTAACAAATTAAAGCAAAGCACTTCAACCATATATTATAGCGAATTTCAATATCCAGTTTTGTTACCGTATTCGTTGGGAACTGTTCAGATAAGCTAGAGTGCTCTGCCAGAATAAATTAATCATGTTTTTATGTTTTAAGGTTAAAAACCTGACCGTGCGTAAAGATTTATGGATAAATTATAATAATATTTAATTCATTAAAATTAAATATTTAATCTCTACTGAATAAAATCATTAGAAGCTAATGAATATAAATAGAAATATTTTTATAGCCCTAGTTTTAGTAATAGTGCTGGTTAATATCTTATTTTGAGAAATACGTAATAGTTATTCAATCTCTTAAATAAAGCTTTTTGCCAACAATTTTATACTTTTTTTAGGTTTTCATTTTACTAACTACAGAAATTTTCTTTATTTTAATTAAAATAAAAATCTATTTTTTTTGGTAACAACTAGTCGGCTGCCCGTTGCTTCGCTCCGGAAGCCTCCGCATATGTAACGGAAACAACTTTTTATTTATTAAAAACACAAATTACATCAAGTAAACTAAAACTAAAATTTTTTAAACGTTTTTTTTTTTTTAATTTAATTTTTGATGTAATTCTGTCAATCCACGACTGCTTTTAGAACCAGCGCGCTGCAGCGTGTGAATCATATATCTTTGATATATTTTTATTTTTTATTGAGATTAGATTGTAGTCCTTGTGGTCTAATGGCTAACACGACTAACTATGGAGCAGAAGGTTGCATGTTCGATTACCGTAGTGAATTTGTAGAAATTATTTCTATTTTCACAAATTACAACAATTGAACCAGACAGACAGAGAAATAAAAGCTTTTAGTAATACAATTCAGTATTCTATCTGAAAAATCACTATTTGTAACTCAAAAACCACTGAAAGGTATCAATTGTAATTAAAAAAAGAGTCAAGAAAGAAAGAAGCACTATTAGAAGTGCTTCTTTCTTTCTTGACTCTTTTATTTTTATTCAAACATCTCCCGTGTACATGTGCTTGTTTTTCAATATCACAAAGAATTTGGTTAAGTAAGAATATTATTATATTTAAAATATTCCAACATTTCGGCAATTATAGTTCTAATTGTCATTTTCGAATTAAAAATAAACAGACGGATCGGAAATAAATAAAAAATCTTGAGATTCAAAAAACAAAAAGGTTGAATTCATTCATTATTGATTGGAGGAAGGGGAAGGACACATAAGTCAAAAAACAATGTAAAGTGGGTAGTAGTCACCTTGGCCTAATGGATAAGACGTTTGAGTTCGGATCTGAAGGTTGTAGGTTCGATTCCTGTCGCGGACGTTTCATTGTAAAAATTATTACTATTTTTCAATTCGCTCAGGAAATTGCGCCAGACAGACAGACAGAGAAATAAACGATTTTAGTAATATAGATCAGTGTCAAGTATCTTCAGTTTAAGCAAATACTCCGTATTTGAAAAAGATAGGCGCTACGATTATAGAACGGATGGAGGGCGAGAGGGTGTCGTATAATCGCATGGATTCTATACACAGCATTCCGCCACATCGAATACTATCGTCACTGACTTTCTAGCAATTTCTGTGGATTGGTATATATTAAAATTAAATGTATACAACAAAGCAATTAAATTGTAAATTTACATTTTTTTTTTCAATATAAAAACTGACAAGTGAATATAATTTTGTGCTAAAGCATAAATTTAAAAGCGACCCAAAATAATAAAAAAAATAAAAAAATAATAATAAAAAAAAGAAGATAGAATAAAGTAAGGAAAAATAAAAAAAAAAGGTTAGAAAAAAAGGCAGAAAAATAAGAAAAACAAAAAACAAAAAACAAAAAAAAGTAGATACATGGATTCGAACGGATAACCTTCAATATATGAGTCCGAACCTTAAGCATCAAGCTAAAGATGACAACTGAAATGAGATGGTTGCATTTCTAACATTTAAGCTAATACATAAAATCCAATGAAAACAATGCAAAATATATGACACAGCAAAACCACCGGACGAGACAACGGCTATACGGTTCAGTTGTGGTTTTTATGTGCCAAGCTGCAGTCATGAATTCTTATAAGAAAAAGATTATCATTGCGTATTACGTGAATAGAAAACTCAAAAAAATAAAAAAAAGAAAAGAAGGTTTTGGATGCATCCGATTTTAGAAAAAAGGGAGGAATTTGGTGCATTTCATACACTTATCAAGAATCAACTGAGGGAAGACTTATTTTATATTTATTGATAGTCTAATCCAATATTACAGGCCTTTCACGAATCAATGTAATTAATACTTCTTCATTTATCTCCGTTTTAAAACAAAATCAGCGTTTGTAAGATGTCACGAAAATAATTGCCGCCGCGGAAAAGCCGGTGCCGTCGGCAGACTCCTGTAGACTGCGATACAACACTGACGTAAATAACGCCATGCACATACACGGCGAGGGACAGACACGGCGCATACGGCGGCGGCGCCGTGCCGCAGTGCCGCCGTGTCTATCAATACACTTCCATAGTGATCCATGTGACACTGACGACCGTGCCTACACACGGCGAAGCAACCGTCGTTTTTCACGGCAAAAAAACGTGTGTGAACAAGCGGCCTAAGAGCGTTGTACGAAAACACAATCGACCCCCTTTGGTAGCTTTCCTGTGAAGTTTGCTGCTGTGCAGAAAAGCAATTTTAATATCTACATGCTCTTGAATTGTTCCTTGTGCTCTAATCTAACTAGGTCCGACGTAGGACCTCTTTTATTTGTATGGTTTTTCCAGTGCTCTTTCCGGTCGAATTTGACGTAATTCGCCAGTTTGGTGCATCATTAAAATATAAACCAATCAAAATGCAGGTATTTTTGCGGCGGTATTCTAATACAGTCTTCATTGATTGCAATTCCTAGAAACAGGCTGATAGCAAACAGAAATTGTTGTCACTCAAGATAGTCGGTTAGATGCGTTATTGATGACGATTAAATATCTCACAGATATTGACGTCAGAATCGCTGGAGTCTTGAATGCTGAATAACGTATATTCCCGTTCAGTTTGAAACATTCTCTTCAATTCTCCGAAATCTGATTGTTAAGACCTACTGTGTAATCTATTAGAACGGTTTTCCTTCCTTAATATGAATTGTAGAGAAAAAGAAAGGGTTAGAATAAAGAAATCCTAAAATAAAGTCGAAATCGAAATGCTCATGTTCATCTGACGATTGTAACAAAGAAACTATATATCCTAGGAAGCTGAAATTTTAGATACAGTTGTAGATTATGACAAGGAAGATTCCTACTGATTTTGGAATGTATTTGACCAATAAGTGACGAGATTTAGGGGCAAAAGTACAAATACAACAAACAAATAAAACCAAAATATTCCAAAATCAACATAAAAATCCCGACAAATGAAAAACTATAAATCCCATTAAGCTGAGATTTTAGATTTAGGCGTATCAATTTACAACAAAGATCCCAAAGATTTGATTTAGATACATTTTGAACAAGTAGTTTGTTTCAGGAGCCGTCTGTGATCAAATCCTATTTGATAATTTTTTTTTTCATAAATTTTCAAAAAAACCTAATTTGCAGGTTTTCAAAATTTACTGTCCAAACAATAGCGAACTTTGATTTATATGAGTAAGATCTTCTTTATTACGAGAGATATTCGATGCGGCGCTGATTGTAAGAAATGCCCAAGAACCTTTACACCTTTGCAAGAAATATCGCAGTTATGTGATCGTTGAAGGGAGAGGATTTCGATGCCTCACAGCCCTTCCAGCATATCTCCAGTTCAGTGGGAGTGAGGTCTGGAGACTATGGAGGCCAGCGAAAATGACAGAAATTCTCCTCGTGAACAAAAAATTATCCACATAAACGGTCATCGCATTCAAGGAAAAAGAGCAATATTTAAAGCCTAGGTTGCTCAAATATTCCCTGGATGGCATCCTGCCCTCTGCTAGCATCAATGGACCCAGTCCATAGCAACAGGAAATCCCTCAGACCATAATATGGCACCTTCTGGTCCATGCATAGTATTGACAATGCAGGCTTTTTATCTAAAAGTTAGTAAATGTTTTGGCAACTGTATGTAATATTATCCTGTCTTTATCACGTGATTGTCTGATTGGATAATATTATTATAATGACAAGATAGATAGATAATAATAGAAACAAATAAAAGCACAGAAACAAACACACATCAGAAATCTTGTAAAATACATTTTTAATTTTTTTTCGGATTATTGGAGTATTGCTCCAATATCAAGCAGTCATTTAAATAGGAAATAAACAGAATGCCAGGTTTCGTTGTTGTTTATTTTATAACATTCTTGTACCGTCGTACTTTCTTCTTTAGTAGAACGTAATTACATATATCAACACAAAACGGAAGAAATAAACACAAGTTTACGAAAGAACTTAAAATCTATTTTCTTTAATTTTTTATCTTTAAGATTCTTTTTTATTTATTAATTTTTTAAATGCGTAAAAACCACAAAAAAACTCTACGTTTGCTTTTAAATTGTGATATGCGCTGAATACAAAAATTAATGATAAACCAATGACCTAATTCCAGCTATATTACTATTTAAAGTCCGTGAGTCCGATTAATTCTAATTATGCCAAAGCGCGCGGAATTAGTGGAGTACTTTAATCCATTGTTAGACATAATTCTTTCGGATCTAAATTCTTTTCTAGGACAACTTCTGTCACTTTTGCGCGCTCATTTCTCGACAAAAAAAAAAAAACGACCCACGCAGAACAAACTTCCAATATAAAAGCTGAGTCGCCTCTTGTCCTTAAACATGCTCGCCAAGTTTCACGAAGATCCATTCAGTGGTTGAAAAGTTACTCATACACGCAGTGAGTGCGTGATTTGTTGAGATTCGTTTTCCTGGGCCAGTAAGGTTAAAAACAATTTATTTACCAAATCAAACGTATTCCACAATGTTATTTTTAAATAAGTTGCCAGGTGTATTAAGTGCGTGTCTGTCTCTATAACAACTCGAGAGATGAATATTCATACAGTCAAATGCAATCAAACAGTAATTATCAGAGAAATGTTCGAAATTCTGGCCCCCTTATCATTCTCCTTGACAATTAGTTGGAATCCAATTTACCTACCATCTATCTCCGTGCATCACTTATATCATCATCACAAAATAATGAATCTATTAGCCAGATTAAATTTTAATTAAAATCATCTATGTCGTTAGGGGCCACCGGAAAATGCAAAGCTAATTACAGCCTTCGATCGAACCCCGATTGCCAAGTTAGATTCGGCTGTAAAACTCATTTACAAAACAGCCAAGTTTTCCATTTGGGCGCAATTGATTTTTGCAATGAATTCAATGTTTTGATTGTTATTCCAACTTGCAGGGGCCCAGTTCCCGTTGGAGATTGAACGCGTCATATTGAAAATCCACTGAAAAAGAATTGCCAGCATTAATGGCTGATCGAGAATAAATTTATTTAGTAAAAAAAGCCTATTTGCATTTCAGATTAGGTAAATCAAGGTTATTCAAAAAAAAAATCTGATTTTATTATTTTGTTTTCATTTAAAACAGATACTTTAAATCTATTCATTTATTTATTTATTTTTATCTTAAAACCTCCTATTTATTTTTAAGCCTATTCAAAAAAATTTTTTGAAGTTAATTTATTTTTTTCTAAAACAGATAAGTTTGGTTTATTTAGAAAAGGAGTAATTTTTATTTTAAAATAGGATAAAGTAGATATGTTTTAAAAGGCAAAATAAATTTATGTAAAACATATTTTATTCTGAAATTTATATTTATTTGGAAATATAAAAAATGTCTTTCATAAAATCTCTGTATCTACTTCATTGTGGTTTCCACAATTGTATATATTTTTTAATTTTATCAATAATATCTCGAGACAACAATGGGTGAAACCACGTGTTCACTAAGTGACATCACAAAACAACTGTTTCACGCTTCTTGGCGATCATCAACTAGGGGTAGTCACCAGTAGACTGCTCCTAGCTGATGATCGCCGAAGAACGTGAAACAACTGTTCCAGGATGTCCCTTAATAAAAACGTGTTCTCACCCGTTGATTTTTATTAATAATTCAATGGTAACAAATTAATTGATCGCCTCATACTTAATGCCGGAAAAAAGAAAACCTCAATAATTAAAAAAAAGCTAGCTACATATAAAACAATCATATCTAACAGCTCAAGTTCCATGCAATTATTGTTGTGTTTTAATAATTCAATGCGCAGATTGAATTTTCTATGCATTAAAAAATATCATTGAGGCCGGCGGACTGCTGGCACATGAATTTTCTCACTAATATTTTATTAGTGATTTTTCATTGTTGTTTTTTGCTTTTGAGGTGCCACTGCGATTCCCATGAATATCTCGATATGTTTGGTGGCTGAATTGATACGTCAATTAAATCCGCAAAATTAAGATGGTTCTATTGCTTGCTAACGAAATTTTTGTTAGAAGTCACATTTTAAGGAAAGTAGGCTGTTTGTTCTTCCGAACTTCTCGTATTTTGAATAAAGATTATAAACAGGCCACGCTTCAGTTTCTGTCTAAAAAAAAAAAGTTAGGAAAACACAGTATTCCGAAAATAGCACGATATTGAGCGAAAAACGAAAACGCTGATTCTCAATATATCGGAAAGAAAGACAAGGGTTTCTCCAATTTTCTCATAATTACTTTTTCCACAAAACCAATAAGCAGTGAAAATAAACAATAACCACAAAAAGAAAATAACAAAAAATTAACCAAAAATCGAATAAAATTCTGTTTTTCTTTTTTACCTAATAAATAATGAGTATTTCATAAGAAATACTTAAATAATTTTGTAGTATGGATAGCAATTACTATATGACATTTAAAGTTATTATAGGTATATTTTTATGATATTTAAAAGATTACGAATAAAATTAAAGAAAAATGTGCATACTGAACTGTGGGTTATTGTTTCGTGCTTATTAGATCTCATCAGCTAGAGTTACTCATTGCTCATACGTAGAGTGAAGACAGAGCACAATATCGAATAATACAATTTTAACGAGACATTAACATAAAATATTTATAAAATAAAGCAGAAGAAAACATTGAAATATGTAAGAAATAACATTAAAAAAACGAAAAAGAAAAATATTTAAAATAAAGTAATTAATAACATATAACGTAACATTAAATTATTTAACAAATAACAAAATTTCGACATAACAATTAAAACATTTACATTCTCCAATAACAATAAAACATTTAAGCACGTAACAAATAATAATCAAAAACACAGTAATAAATAATAGAAAAGAAAAACAGTAAAACTTATAATAAATAAAAAAAAATGTAAAAAATATAGTAAGAATAGCACAAAAGAAAAAACGGTAAGCATGTAACAAATAATAAAACGTTTAAAAAAGTAATAGATAAACAAAAAGAAAGCATTACAGTAAGTAAAAAACAAGCAAGATTTAAAAAAAGAAGTAATAATAGAACAAAAGAAAAACATTTAAAAAATAACAAACATTTTAAAAAAAAGTAATAATAGCACAAAAGAAAAACATTTAAAAAATAACAAACATTTAAAAAAAGTAACAATAGCACAAAAGCAAAACATGTAAAAATTAACAAACATTTAAAAAAAGTAACAAATGATAGAAATGAAAACTACATAAAACATATAACAAACAACAAAACATCTTAAAAAAGAAGTAACAATAGCACAAAAGAAAAACATTAAAACACGTAATAAATAACAGAACACCTTAAAAACAATAACAGAAGAAACATATTACACACAAACAAACACTATTAAAGTATGAAGAAATAACAACAAAATTAAAATAACTATTTTTAACAAAATCTAAGATATTAAAAAAAAAAAGAAGAAGAAGAGTAATTGTCTGCAAATAAATTTCTGGAGAGAAAGAACATATTTTCTTTTAATTCCAATTATTATCAAGGGAAGGTCAAGCGCTAAAACAAGATATTTGCACATGAACATTTTCAGTTATCATCAATGGAAATCTAGAATAATCGGTACCTAGTTAAGAAATAGCTCAGAATCTTCCGCACCTTCTGTGCTTATCAGCAACCGAGTAAACCTGGCTGATGAGTCCCAACAAAGATGAAACAAATATTTCAAATGCCACTTGATGACTTCACAAATTAGAGCTGCGAAAATGTGGGTTTTTTTTTTTTTTTAGCTTTCCTGGAAAAATGAGACTCCGCAAATCCGTCAAACTATGTACGTGTGACATCTCCCCCTCCGACTTCTGGATGAATCTTCTTGAAACTTGGTGTGCATATTCAAAAACATGTTCTAATTTTTTATATTTGATATCTTTTCCAAGTGGGCGCTTGTCGAAAAAAATTAGCGTCACAAGATGGCAAAAAAAATCCCCATTAAAAAAAAATAGAAACTAAAAAATAGTGACATCAGACAATGAGTATTAATCCCTTTATTTCGTAAACCGTTTTGAGCACGATTTGATATGGTTAAATTTAATCGACTTTAAATCAATTTAAGTAAATAATAATGCGGATTATTATTTTTTTATATAGAAATACAAAATATCAACGGTTTGTATTCAGTAAGTGTCTTAATCGTGGGCCGGGTAGGAAAGTGGGAAGAAGGAGCCTGGACGACCCGGGTTCAATCCCCGACCCCCGCGGAGGGCAGGAGATTTTTCCACGCTGAATTCTTCTCCAGACGGTTCCACGAGTCCTCTGAAGAATGTGTACCGGGAAGGTTAAAGACGGGTGGACGTCGGACTGACCACCCGACCTCAACTTAGTCCCGTTGGTCACGAAACGCCGGGAGCTTTACCTCCCGCGAACCAGACCTGAACTCTAACTTTTTTTTTAGATATCAAAGTTAAAAATAGCTTAGTATTTTTCACCATTTTATCGAAGTAGACCAATACTAGCAAAAGTAGACTAAGTTCTTTCAGGACCTTCCGCTTTTCCTTTTTCCATTTTATTCATATACCAATAATGCAAATTATACTCGTTACTATTGTATAATAGCTAAATTTTAAACTGTATATTTATTATTAACTGTCCGCAAAGGCCAGGAACAAAAAACAAACCATATTCATAGTGGAACGTATGTCCGCAAATGCCATCCGAATGTGCTAGAGGGCGCTGTTTGGTAGCATATAAGTTGGGTAGTGTGAGTTGTCCTGAATTGATTTCTTCCTCTGAATTGATTTCTACCTCAAAGGCATCGTATACTAGATCCCCATTGCCTCTGACGCTGTCCTCGAAAGAGTGGCAGCTAGATGTGTTTGTGAAAGGCCTCGCATTTTGCACATGTTCAGCAATTCATGGATGACGTTGTGAGACGAATATTACTGTTGGTGAAAGGAACTTCGAGCACCTACTGTGAACCTTAAGTGTATACCTTACTGTCATATTGTAAACCAGGGCTAATAAACATGTTAAATACTTTTCTTGTTGTCTTTTATTTCTGAACCTTAGTGTACCTTCTCGCGTATTCGGGTTGGGTTTGCAGACTTACGTTCTCTGTGAATATGGTTTGTTTTTGTATTCCTGACCTACCTTTAAAGTTTGTACTGGAATTTTGAATCACCCAATAATTATACTGTTTCTATTATAAATATATAGACTCCGTTATATATTTTTTTATAGTGTCAGCACTAATTTTACAATACCAACTTGACTAAAACCTTATTTATAAATAACGGTCAACGGATAAAAAGATGTTTTCTATATTTTATTGTACAGTCCGTAGTCATTTCATGAATTTAACTTATTATACACATCACTTGAAGAGTTCATAACATTAGACCCTTTTATCAAAATTATAATTGTATTCTAATATATACTGTTTGATTATAAACACGATCGAAAAATGTAATCGGTGAAATGGAATCAGATTATATTTGAATCAGAATCAATTTTAGTAATTTGGAATCGGATCTACAGGAATCGAACTCATCAATAGTTGGATACAATCGATTTAATGTCAGTAATGAATCAGGAAAATAACCCCCCCCCCCCTTAATTTTTTTCGGTTGTTATTGTAATTAAGTGGAGAGCTCTGTTACCGTACGATACGAGATAGGAAATGCATTGATTATATCTACAATATAATTAATTTTATATAAGCTTAATATCTATTGTTATATTAGGAGCAAGAGAATAACAAATAAATATAACAAAACTTTACAATCAAACAATTTTTCTATTTTTATGAAGCTATTAGAACTCATCTGATGTAAATTACATGAAAAGTAGTGATATTGTCATAATCAGATAGTATTATTGGCAGAAACAAAACAAAAAGTTGCTGCATGGTCTCTTGAAGACGGACATTTAATTTATAAAATGTTGAAAATTGTCGTAAAGAATTTTTTGTTGAGCTGCTTGGAACAGAAACGGACAAGCGAGAAGATTATAAGTAAAATACGAAAGAAAGAAAACATTAACATCAATGGGTGAGATCAAGTTGTTTACTAAGTGACATCCTAGTACAGCTGTTTCACGCTAATATGGCGATCATCAGCTAGGAGCAGTCACCAGTAACCAACGAGGTCTCGATACACAGGCCAATAAGAAATATCGTCGGAATCGATGTGGAACCTGCAAAGCTTAAATAACAATTAAAAATTCGCCGAAAGGAAAATTGGCGGGAAAATTCGTGTCCAGGCGTTCCGTGGTCGCTATGAATTTTTCTAAGAATGTCTAGGAAGGAGGTATTTTGAATCGGGCAGAAAGGATGTTGATATCCATGCAAAAAAAAAAAAAATCGAAGACTTTTGGAATTCGTAAATAAACTGTAGTATCTGGATGATACCACGTTTCATGAAAATCAGTTTACAGGATTGGGTTTTCTAATATGAGAAACAAAGATAACGAATAAAACAAATTTAATAGAGCCAAAAAAAAAAAAAAGAACAGTGAAAAGTTGAAGAAATATTCTAATGAAGAAGCAGAAATATAATAGTTATTTGAAATGGATGAACAGAATTTAATACAGTAGATAGTTAATTATAATAATAACAGGAAATAAAGCAACAATATCTGTCCAACTTAAAACGGAAAATTGTTAAATTGTTCTCCCGTTATTGTGGACGGGGAGTATAAGGTAGTGCACTAACATTATTGTTATGGTGACCTAGCAGTAAGAAAGCATCAACAATGTCATTGTTATGGTAATCTATAGAAGAAAGCATGTCATTATTACGGTTATCTAACAGAAACAAAGCCATCGAGCATGTAACAATGCCATCTAGCAATGATCAAAATCGTAGACTGGCCTAATAGAAGAAAAGTTTAATATGCATAATGATGCAACATATAAAAGAAAAATATAGAGAATACACATTGTTTCGCTTTGAAATTTTAAGATATCATCGAGGGGAAACTGGGGCAGCTGTTTCGTTCTTATGAGGAATCATCAGCCGGATTTATCCTAAATGTATATTCTCAATATTTCCTTTTTATTTTATGGCATAAATGCATATCTAAATGGAACAAAAATGCTAGCTTTGGCTTTATTTAGTGAATTAGCTTATTTTTTAACATTTATTATTGTAAAATAAAAGATATTTACTAAAAACAAAGATTTCACTAAATGACAATGTAATGTGGTCTACAAACTATTTTTTTCTTAACTGCCCTGTATACAAAAATGCCTACATATGCACACAAATTTTTAAAACAAAACAAATTTTCTTTTTTCTTTTCCGTTGAAAACAAACTGTATGTAATCATGTATCATCTCCATAGTAACCGAGCTTTGATTGAAATACACCACAAAGGAAAAACAACTTCCCAAAGTTGAAATTCAATTTCCTATTTTCTGTTTTGGGAGCATGATTATTATTTTTTTTTTTTTTGCAATCTAAATATTAATAGAGAAAACTGAATTGCTTTTCATTCTTGAAGTAGATTAGTTTTGGTTGCTCTAGTTCTGGTAGGTCTTCTCCTCCTGCAATACATCTCAAATACTCTTAATTTGCTCCGAATGAAAGCGGGGTGATGAGGAGGAGCGGTCGTAAGCGGGGGAGGGTGGGGGAATGGAGTTTGCCTCTTTGTTCACTGTGTATGCTGATTGATTTACCTAGGGTCTTGTTGTTGACATTGTTGTCCCTTCGGCAATGGCATACAACTCGGGACACAGGCCCATTCCACTTTGCATTGCACAAAGGGGGAAAAGCTGTTTCCATGCTAATGTCCGATCCAGCATTGTTAGGCATTGAAAACCACAGTAATTAACTTCGGGACGGCGTTTAGGGGGCAATGTGTGGGGGATAATCAGTTCCGATTCGAATTGAATGTTATATGCAGTTGCGGAGTAATTGTTTTATGGTAAAGAGGCCGGAGAAGTGGTCTTGTTATTCCAAAAAGAATTCAACAACAACGATCCTCAAACGAATATTTTTAGAACACTTTTCACCGTTATTACAACAGAATAATTCCTGGATTTCAGCACCATTCATTCTACAGTCGAATGGTGAAACTTCCGATACAGTACTTGAGCTGCCAGAGCTGAGTCCCAGATATCGCTTTTCTTATTTACATCCACTGTATCGTCAACATACGGTGACTTATTCTCTCACAGAAAGTAGTTTTAATATACAAATTTTCTCTGCTCTTAATTATGGGTCGCACTGTACTAGCGGAAGCGCCTGGAATTGCTCGCTCATATAAAAAAACTGATTATCAATAACATGCTTTTTGCATTAAACTTTTTGATAAACAATGTGAGTTTTTTCCTATTTGGAATAAATACACAAATAAATTTTCCAAAAACAAATAAATAACACAAATAAATTTTCGTGTTTATATCTGCCTGGACAGTGTAGTTTTATTAAATTCTAATTGTATTGAGTTGCACCGGAAATTCCTAATGTCGACCCGTCTTCGATGGTACATAAAAGGTGCTATCTTTTAAAGAAACATCGCCCGTTTTTAAATTTCCTAAACCACTTTTGGCAAATTCTATCAGTTACGAAGATAAATTCTCTCCGAAGACGGCATTTATCTTATTATGGAGTCTTGTCTTTTCAGAAATAATAAAAACAAAGAAAATACACGTTAGTATCTTCCATTTGAAAATATAGGCAGCCCTCGTTTTACGCCTGCGTTGCGTTCCTACAGTGGCGTCGTAAATCGAATCGACGTAAAATGAATCCTTTGTATAATGTAAACAGGGGGGACGCTTTCCACACATTCAAAAATAGATTGTTTTTATTCAATTAAACCAAGCTAATATAAATATAAATTTTTACGACTAAAATTAAGGTAAAATATTTACGTACTTTCATAGGCCTACTAAATTAGTAAAAAAATAATAACATCGGAAGTTGCACTAGTAGACTTCCTTTTATCAGACATGGGACTTTTTAAAAAAACTTTTATCACTATTAAATTGTAATACGTATTTATCAAGGCAATCAACGCGGGATCAACGAAACAAAAGACAGAAGGGAGGAGCAGATGGACCGAAAAATCACGTGATCATTACAAATTAATGTTATATTTTGTAATCCGAAATCCCCGCAGAAGTACCCTTCAACAAAATTTGCCCACCTCCCTTTCCCCGTTTACACCCCTTAGGACGCAAATATCGAAAATTCATCGAATTCTTATCTTTTAGTTTTTTGACACGAACATTCATATCAAATTTCGTGTTTTCACCTCAAGCGGTTTCGGAGATACGCATATCCTTCAAGAAAGTTTGCCGCCTTCTACACCTCTTAGGACCCGAATATCGAAAAATCGTCGAATACATATCTTTCCGATTTCCGCCATGGAACAATCATGTCAAATTTCTTGTTTCCAACTAAAGCGGTTTCAGAGATTTGCATACCTCAAGAAAGTTTGCACCCTCCTCTCACGGTTTTCACCTCTTAGTGCCGATTGAGGTTTCGGTTTTCATATATTATTCTGGGATGTAGATGAAAGTCGTGACACATTTGGTAAATATCCGTTGAGAAATGGTGACGTTGTTTCAAGACAAACACACAACCAGATAAATAAACAAACTTGCGCGCTTCTTAAGTAGATACAATAAATTTCAAGAAAAGAACTCAACAATATCTTGATGCGATCAGAATGCAATAATCAACAATTATTATTTTTAACCTCCAACAACAATGGTTACTTCTATTATCATTAGATCACTAGATGAGCCGTTTTCTTTGAAAGTGGTGTAAGTCCATTTTTGACAAAAAGTTAGTTAATGATATCAATGAATGCAATCTGCTATGACGTTTATCTGTAAACAGTTCCAAAAAAAAATCCTTCAAAATTTCCATCATTTTATCAATATACATTTTCATAGTTTATGAAATTACAAATATAATTACTTTGAAAGTGGTGTAAGTCCACTTTCCGCAAAGACATAATATTTAGTTCAAAAAATAGAACCTTTATATCATCATGCCAGGCCCATCATATCCGAAAAATTCAAAGATATGATGGATCTATTACCTTATATTCCTCCAGTACATCATGACTATTTTCAAAAACTTTCTCATAATGAAAAAAAATAAAAATGTTAATATAAAGTTGTAAGTAATTTAAATGGCATTTCCTGAAGTAATATTGTAATAAAACCTTTTTATTCATTTTTTTGTTATATTAAATATTTCATAAAAAAATTGGTTTGATTCAATTGAAATCCTATATTTAATATTTCATAAATGTAAAGATTTTTTTCATTTTGTTGACATTGAAGGTGGTGTAAATCCATTTGAGGTCATCAAAAGTATAAATTTCTTTCAACTAAAATTTTAAAAACGATCACATTATAAACTTGGATCAATTTATTATTAAAAAAACATAAACTGAACATATTAACATATGCCAATATTTTTCAAAACATTCAAATGCAAACCCTTAAATATCTCCGTATAATATAAAATGGACTTACACCACTTTCAAAGAAAACGTCTCATGTCGTCGTCTGGAAGTAACTATTAAATCTGAATGACTGGGGAATCGTTTTTTGAGCATGGGTCCTGTAAATATGAACAGATCAGAACCAAGCTTGGCTGAAACCTATCCCAGGTCTTAATTAACGACCCTACCGAGTTTGGTTTTGTAGCTTAAACTAGTTCCGGAAACGCAGCGAACAATATCTAGATAAGATAAACGGACACCGTAACAATGACATTACAGTTCGATTCTTACAAGACGTTCTTGAGAGAACTTAAAGCCTACTTTTCATATTTTGTTGTCCTTAAACTTTTCTTTTCTTTCTTTAATCGTGACCCCCCCTCCCCACACACACATGAAAATTATACATTTGAAATTTACTTTTCTAATATCTGCTCAATGTAAATAGTAAATTATTTTCTGGGAAAAAATTATTGCATTGATAATGCTTAAATCGGCATTGTTTATTTAAATCCGATTAATTTTAATCATGTCATGATTAGCGGATTGCGAAAAGGATTAATTTTCATTGTTGGGATTATTATTTCTGTTCTCGTGGTTTTCTATGGGATTTTTTTTTCATCTTCTCTCTCCAATTTCTCGGCAAGGACCGCTGCAGAAGAAAATGACAAATATTTAACTTGGATCGTCTCTTTTTAACATTTGAAAATACTGCTTGCCAAATTTGAAAATCCATCCAGTAGTTTAAAAGTTATTTAAAAAAGGGTTGCGCGCGATGTGGTTGATTGTTTTATATCTTCTTATTGCAGTAACACAATGAATGTTATTTAGTGTTTGGATTAACAATACATGCACACACATTATTGTTTAAATGTTTAAAAAATGAACAATCTGCCTCCGTATGAATAGTAGAATATGTTTTAAGTACAGAATATAAATTCAAATCGCAAGATCTGAGTTAAAATGGCGTCCATCCAATTAAATTTTAATTAAAAATCGAAGCATTATTGCATGAAGAATGCAGTAATAAGTGGAGCTGCGCGTGCTGTGACACTGATAAATTGTTGTCAATATAAATTAATTATTTAGCGTTAAATGAGAGTTAATTGTTTCGCTTCAGTGATTTTTCTGATATTTTGTGATTTGAGATATACTTTGATCACCATGTACGTATTGTTCCACACCTACTCGATTTCACTCCTGATAATTTTCTACGTATTGCCAACTCTTTAATTTGAAATGAAGTTTTAGAGTTTATATTATTCCTTTATCAATTAAAACTGCATTTTTAAACAGAGCTACTGATATTAAAAATGCACTAATTTATTGAAAATTTATTAATAAGCACTAAAAATAGACATCTAGCGAACTCGGTTTACTGAATTTCAAGAATTCGGGTCGCTGGTTCAAAACTGTGAACGAAATGCTCACGCCTACGCAGGAACGACGAGTTCGTTAGCCTTAAGAAAGTAACAAATAATAAATTGTAAAAAATAAAGATTGATGTGCATGTGAGTGATTTAAAGAATATGAATCAAAATGTACAAAATTAGGATTCGAGCCGTAATCGACGGGACTCTGGGACAGCTGTTTCAGCCTAGTCAGGCGTCAACAGCCAGACCCTCGATGTTAAGCTCAGAATGCGGGAAAAGGTTAAGGATGTGGTTCTCCAACCAAAAAAAAAACAAGAATAAGAATAAATTTTGGAATTGTAAACCTCTACAGTTTATTTTTATTGTTTTTTTGTTTGTTGGAGAACCACTTTTTTGTTAGCGGAGGTGGGATTCTTAACCTTTTTTGCGCGCACTGAGCTTATCATCGAGGGTAAATCTGATGACACCTGACTAGGCTAAAACAGATTCCCGGATGATGGCTCAAAATGCGAATCCTAATTTTGTACATTTTGATTTATGTTCTTTGGCTAAATCAAAGAATTTAATTTGTTTAGTCAGACATTTATTCGATGACATCTTCGGCCTCTTTTTCAATTCTAAGGTTATGGAGTGAATCAACTGACTTCAGTGTTTTGAAGTCAATCTAATTTATGCTGTAATTTGCAGCACAAGAGATCTAATTTCTCAAAAAAAAAAAAAAAAAGAGAAAAATATTATCTTTTCTTTCATTCTTTTTGTGTAAATCAATCTTTCTTTTTTTTT
>JAFIDM010010028.1:24340353-24359361 GCA_023159025.1 Thereuonema tuberculata | reverse complement strand
AAAGAAGAGTCATAGATGAAAAATACCTTTTTCTTTCAATTTCAAAGACCCACTGCTTGATGCCACCGTCTTCCAATTTGATTTGCAGTCGACAGAATGGAAAATTGGTGGTGGAGTTAGTGGCTGTAATTGCATCGGCGCCTCCCACGCGTGGTGAGGGGGTGGAGGGGGCGAGAAGGCTACAGAAAGCAATACAGAGACACTTTTAGTGCCAATTGTCACCCCGCAGGCCCATTTGGATGCATCCAGGATGTAATTTCTGTTGATACGGGGGCGGGCGAATCACCCAGACCTATCCTCCTTTTTTTTTATTTAAGAAAAGATATATCTTCTGCTACGGAACCCCCTCCCCCAACTTATAAAAATGGGCCTTTATTAAACTGCCAGCTCAATGGAATCTGTAATCTTTGCTTCTTCGGTACAAATTAATGTAACTTTGATGGATGGCGTAAATGGACATCATCGTGGAAATTCCAATGAGAATAATGGTAAACTATAAAACGCGAGGGAATATCTTCTTTTTTTTCTCTCTTTTCATATACTTTCCTCTTTTTTTTTTTAGACCATTTCATTAAAAGGACGAACGACGATAATAATATACAATGACCGTAACATAATATCTAATCTTATCGACTTCCTAGACAGTAGAAATGTTGCATCTAAGTCACGATGGAGAATTATTCCATAACGTTAACGTCGAATATCAATTACTGATACGTACGCCTTTAAAAATTTAATACAGTACTCACTTTACGACCTATCTGCATAACGACCACTCGCACTTACGACCTCCGCCCTTGAAAGTACAACTTCTATTTCATCGTCGTCATCTCCCTTACCTGGACCCTCTACACTCCAGATAACTAAATAAACAAATGATAATATGTACATACTGTTCGGTTTTGTTTACGAGAGCCTTCAACGCTTTTGCGCATGCGTCAGGTCTCCCTCGATTTCTTCAAAATAGGGGTGAAGAGAAATAAAGATCGGATGTTCACTTTTTATCAGTGTTAGTTTACTAGTAGTTGCGTTCTATTTGCCTTTTCGTGAAAGAATTATGGAAAGAATAAATAGTATTGCAAAAATGCTCCTCGTTATTTTTTTCTTAAAACCGAAAATGTCCAAAAGAATTTCTTAGGAAAGTGCCCATCTCAGCATATCACCCCTCTGCGAAGTAAAATCGTCTGCCAGTGGTAGGTCTGCCTTTTCAAAACGAACATGTATGCATGTCTTTTTATGAATAAATTTGAAGTTTGTTGCATAATTTTTATAATTTTATAATTTTACAACGATCCTATATTCCCGGCGCAAGCTCCTCGCTTACCGACCAATTCTCTTAACGGCGAAGTCGTCGGAACGGAACTCGGTCGTAAATTGAGGAGTACCTGTACTTACAATAAATAGTAACAATATAAGGCTTAGCCATTTTCCCTGAAGACTGGATGGGCCACAATTCGGGCAGTAAATACCTCTTGGGCTGATGAAGATTTGTGCAAACGAGTTGAAACATCTCTCTTTTGTAAATTTTACTACAGTATTAATTTTTTTTTTCATTATTTTTCCATTGCTAAGTCGTAAGAAACCACAAGACAAAAAAATCAATGAAATTCCTGGAACCATTTCTGCACATTATTATTTACAACTTGATTGAAAAGTCTTTAATCGTAAATATTAATGTTTGCAAACATGGTTAGAGGAATTTCGTAATATTTTGCACGTAAAAACGTTTTAACAGAAAAACATCTACGTTAATTAAAAAAAATATTAATACCAGTCTCACAGAACGGTAGAAAATTGTCATTTTCAGAAAACAAAAAAAAAGAATTCTTGAATCCACATTTTATTTAAAATCAAAGCGGACGCAAGTTAGTGGATTAGTAAACAGATAAATACCCACTGTTGGACATCATATTCGGATCTAATACTTTTCTACGGATATATTTTGTGTCACTTTCACGCGCTAATTTCTCGACAAGAACCCACACAAAAAAAAATTCAGTCAGCGAAGTTAATCTTTTTTTTCTTTTTTTTTTTCTTAAATATGCAGGCCAAGTTTTAAGAAGATCTAACCAGCGGTTAAAGAGTTATTAGCGAGAATAACTTTTTTTTTATTCGTCTTCGTATAAATATTAGTCGTGTAAAAGAACGGAACGTTGACAGCATTGTATTTCTCTGCAGTCAAAAAAAATTATAAAATAAAAATAAACAATTAAAATAATAATAATAATAAAAAAGACAAAAATTAAAACAAGACAACGAAGTCAAAACATTGAATGAAAATTTCCCGCATTTGTCGCTTGAGGGCGCCACTGTATTTGGATGGAAGAATCCCAAAGAAAAGTATTACCTATTTTTACGTGTTTAAATTCCAATTTTCTCCACCACTGCACACCGCCTTCACGGGATTATTTTCAGTTCATTAAGACGCCGGAGATGAAAATGGATTCGAATAAAGTATTCTGAGCGAAATGTTATCTCAAGAAAGGAAAGATGGATTTTTGCCATTGAATTTCCGTTCAACGGATCCCGAATAAAAGAGAGTATTATATTCCTGTTAGAGATTAGGATTATTACAGTTTAATACACTTTAAAGAAAATATAAATACAGAAATTAGACTTAACTCTTCTGCTTTTTTTTTTTTTTTTAAAGTGCTTTTTTCTGTGATTTATTTACTTTTTTATTTAAAATTTTCTATAAATTAATTTAAATTTTTCATAAATACTCGTAATTTACTGATAATACGAAGTCTAACTATTCCATTCGGACATCTTTCTTCTTTGTTTGTCTCTTTGTACGTTCATCACGCTAAAACGGCTGAATGGATTTCCACGAAATATGATACATAGCTTCTCCAAAGTAAAACGTAGATTCATTTATTTTTCTGTCTTCACTAACGTCTAATATTTTTACGAAAAGAATTTATTTTGGCTTACGTAATTACCAGGGCCCGGATTTTGATGACCTAAAAATGTTTAAAAAATGATCTATAAAATGACTGAAAATATCCCATAAAATGACCCGAAAACTTAAAAAAAAAATGACCTAAAAATTTGAATGAAACGGACATAATTTGGTGTGTCTCCTGGAATGTGGAAATTGCAAGAAATAAGGGTTGAACAAAGTTGTGAAGATTCTCGTCTTAGTATTCATCCTCACTTTCAGTTCCGTTAATATCCAGCAAAAAATGCATCGTAAACAATTAAGAATATGAGAAAATGAGTCAAAACATATAAAGTATTCTAATAAATTCCATGAAATGACATAATAATGACGCGAAAAGCGAGAAAATGACCTAAACATAAAATACTTAGAAAAATGACGAAAAAATGACTTAATAAATATGCATTTCTGTAATATGGGGGCCATGAACAGGATTTGTATATAAGTTAGCAATGTCTGTGGTGAACCATTTAAAAGATGACATGGGATCAGAATCCTTGCCCAATGTAAATAACTGACTAATATCTAATGACATCCGCCATTTTGTTTCTATACTGGATTAAATACGCGAAGTCTTAGTATTCCGTTTGAATATCTTTCTTCTCTTTGTTCCTTGCGCATCACGCCAAAATTGCTGGACGGATTTTCATAAATTTGCTCTCGTAGTTTATCTGTACTCCAACTTAGAAACACTGGAAATTTATTTTGATCTTCACCCCCTCCTTTATCTCAAAATAACCGCGAAATCTCTCATTAAAAATTGCTGGACTGATGCTTTTCAAATTGTAGTTAAATTGAGTACTTATCTCAAGTATGATAAAGGAAACACACTAAATTTCTTTAAAAATAAATATTTTTTGGATACGTTATTTATTCTTGATCCAATTTAACATTTTATTATCCAATTGTGGTTTTAGTTTGTTTTCTTGAATTTCTGAGGGGTCATTTAATTATTTTCCAATTTAAGCACATGTATTTTGATCTCTCCCATAATTGGTCCTCAAAGTTCATCTCGTGGCGCAAACTCAAGTTTCCACTAAGCGATATATCGATGAACACATAGCTAGTTTATTTCTTTTACAAGTTAAAATAAATAAACAGAATCCTTAAATTACTTTCATTTATTTAATTTTTTTTCGCGTGAGCTTTGATGTGATTCAAATTAAATCATATATAATTACAGTCGGACCTCTATTTAACGAACCTCTATTTTGCGAATATCTCTATTTTGCGAACTTTTCTTTGGAACCAAGAACATTTTGCTAATTTCTTCGTAAAATAACCTCCAAATAGCGAAGTGCATTTTCTATTTAACGAACTTTTTCGTGGTATCTTTTTTTTTTCTCCTTGAAATGTTTTTATTATTAATATTCCCTTAGAGGAAATGAAAGAAATGTGGATACAGCTGAGGGAAAAAGAAGAAATTGTTGATGATGTGCTGATTGATGATGATCATTCACTTGATTTTGAAGTTGAGACCTCGAAAACACTAACTGAATCGAATATTTTGGACAGTGTGAAAAATAAAAACAATACAGCTATGAATTGCGATGAAGAGGAGGATAATGAAAATGAAAATGATCATGATGCAGAAATCAAAAAACCTTCGTAGGATGAAATGCTAAAATCATTTGAAACAAACCGACGCGGATTACAATTTGAAGAAAATACTGAAGGGTTTTTGGTGCATTGTAAAGATGCGAGACGTACTATGAGCGAAAACACTTTTTCAAATAAAAACGAAATTAACAGGCTTTATTAGTAAAATTTAAGTTCACATATGGTAATGTATGCTTTATGTCATTAATATCATTCATTTTTTTTAATAATATTTATTGTTTATGTATTTTAAATCTGTTTTATGTAGTTTAAAGTAATTTTAAAAGGTGAATCTCTATTTAACGAATTTTCCATATAACGAACTTTTTTTGGGGATTTAGCGACTTCGTTAAATAGAGGTCCGACTGTATATATAGTTATAGGGGATGAAACACAAGCTCACAGACTTAGTGATCTGTTGAACCGTTTCTCCTAGAAAAGTAGGCTAACATTTTTTAAGGCTAATACAAACAAAGTATTACGGTTTTTTAATGTGTATAAAATCAAATTTTGGTCCTTTTTTGAATTTTAGGGCATATTTCGGCAAATGAAGGTGATATTAAAATTAATCACATTTGAGAAACTTAATAATGCTTTTCGGTTTTTAAATGGACAAATTTTTACCTTTAGTACTCAAGCAAGACGTCTTTAGGGATATATTTCGGGTTTTTTTAAGTCCTAGGTGCAAGAATATATTTAAGATTTTCAGGTACCGTAGAAAAAATCCGGGCACAATAGTTAAACGCAACGCGCAGCAATTGTTGATTGGAAAAAGCTTCCATTTTTGGCCGCGCGATGGCGCAAGTAAACAACCATTCTTCGCATTGAATTTTCCGTCACGACAAACAACGGGACTGACAATTTAGTTATTCGGGAAACAATCACGTTAAGCATTTGGCTGCAGGCAACGGTATTCGAATTTCCATATTAAAATATTATTTCAATTTACTGTAATTATTTGGCACCGAAATATCAAATCAGATAAATGGCAAATTGAAATAACTTTCCACTTTTTTTTTGTTTTAAAAACGTTAGGTTCGTGAAATTAAGTTTGTTAATTTGATAGTATTGATTTGCTTATTTCACGCACCATTTTGTAAGCTGTTTTTAAAATTAGATTTTTGTGGCTAATATAGTTATTTCTGGGTATATTTATTCAATGGGAATAGTTACGTAATGTTATTATACGTTTTAATAAAATGATCTAATTGTGCCTTGAAATCATTACAGAATTAATTTCTGCCTAATTAAAAAGAAGCCTCGTAGTTGCTCGAGGTTTTACTTTTATCAATTCTCCTGTAATTCGATAACAAAAACGACAACAAAAAATGCTCCTTTTTACGTAAAACTGAAACTACAATTCAATTTCTTATCAAGCCTTAAAACGAAAACATTCAAAAATCAAAATTTGAAAATTAAATTTTCATTATAAAGATTTAATCATTTATTTAATCTTTATTATTAACAAGATAGGGATAGCGATTAGTAAACCAATCACAATGCTTCGCAACGGCTTCTGATACGTCATTATGTTGAATTATTGCTTTAATTTCCTTATTATTATTATGTGATTGCTGCGAATGCAAAAGGCGCAATTGTTGCGACTATTGCGATTGTTGTGATTGTTGCTGAGCTGTATTATACATGTGATTGTTGTGAATGCAAAAGGCGCAATTCTTGCGATTATTGTGATTGTTGTACTTCATGATAATTTAATGATATTTTAATGATACTTGTCCACAGACAGACGGACAAAGCGGGATTATAAGGCTTCCTATTCAGAAGCCTAAAAAACAGCATATATGCTTACGTCCGCAACAACTGAAGTTCGCAAGCGCGTTGCCAGGCAACAGAGTATTGTGACATGGTCAATTAAACAATAAATTTCCGACTGTTACAAATGGATTTCAATATTGTATTGCATGTATTCACTAAATTTAAAACTTTAATTTATTTTTAACTTTTAAGTTTTCATTTTTTAGTTTACTCGATGTAATTTATTTTTTGAATAAATAAAATGCTGTTTTCCGTTACATATGTGAGACTTCCGGAGCGAAACGACGGGCAGCCGTCTAGTGAAGTATGAAAATAATTTAAAGTGCGTTTTTTTTTTTTTTTTTTTTGCTTGAGAATACCGTCTCTCGACGGAGAAACTAGATGCTATTGTATTTATTTTATTTGTATAAATATTTTTAATTTAAACAGGTGTATGACTTTACTTTTGACGATAAGTTACTTCTAAACATGTAAAATTATTACATTCTTAAAGTGCGTATTTTTGCTCTATTTTCTGTCTTGCAGGAAATCGTAATTCTGTAGTCTGCCTCCAAAGAAAATACAGTCGGACCTCTATTTAACCAACCTCTATTTTGCGAATTTCTCTATTTTGCGAACTTTTCTTTGAAACCAAGAACATTTTGCTAATTTCTTCGTAAAATAACCTCCAAATAGCGAAATGAATTTTCTATTTAACGAACTTTTTCGTGGTATCTTTTCTTTCGTGGTGTAATTTCTTTTTAATTTCGTGGTATTTTTTCTTCTTGAAATGTTTTTATTATCAATATTCCCTTAGAGGAAATGAAAGAAATTTGGATACAGCTGAAAAGAAGAAATTAACGATGATATGCTGATTGATGATTATCTTTCATTTGATTTTGAACTTGAGGTCTCAATAACACTAACTGAATCGGATATTTTGGGCAGTGTCAAAAATAAAAACAATACAGCTATGAATTAAGGTGAAGATGATGAAAATGGAAATGATTATGATGGAGAAATCAAAAACCTTTGTATGATGAAATGCTAAAATCATTTGAACAATCCGACGCGGATTACAATTTGAAGAAAATAACGAAGGGTTTTTTTGCTGCATTGCAAAGATGCGAGACATACTATAAGCGAAAACACTTTTTCAAAAAAAGAAAAAAAAAAAAACTCAGACAAAATTAACAAACTTTATTAGTAAAATTTAAGTACCGGTACGCCTGTGGTAATGTATGCTTTATGTCATTAAAATTATTACTTTTTTTAATAATATTGAATAATAAAAGGTGAATCTCTATTTAACGAATTTTCCATATAATGAACTTTTTGGGGGGATTTAGCGACTTCGTTAAATAGAGGTCCGACTGTAGATCCAGTTTCATGACATGAGAGAGTTGTTAAACGCGAATTAAAAGCTCGTAGAAATGATTTTTGTGCTCATAAAAAAATACAATAATATAATAATAATCTATTCTTCTGGAAGTTTTATGTAAAACGATAACAGTCTCATTTGTTTCCCCTCAACGGTACTTACAATTAGTATTCATCAGTTACTGTAAGTTTCTGTAAGAACTTGAAATCTAATTAAAATAGCATATGAAACACCTAAAATTAAAGACTATTTACAATAAAATTATGGATCAGATTAAAACGTTACTAGTTTCACTCCATGAGTCTGATGAAGCTTTCTTATTGGAGCTGAAACTAGTAACATTTTAATGTGTTCTATAATTTTATTGTAAATAGTCTTTAATTTTGTGTGTGTTTTTCATAGGCTGTTTTAATTATTCATTAGATCGATACACGTTAAATCATTTACAACTTGAAATATCCTTAAAATTTTGCATTTTTTTTTCATTTTTTTAAGTCATGAAGATAAAATAAACGAAAAGTCTCTGTTTTTTTTAATTATATTTGCTGAATATAAACAGTTCCGAAATTTGTAAAGTATTTCAAATATAAAAGCTGGATCGTCTCTACTCCTTACATACACGCTAGATTTCAAGAAGATGTATCCAGTGGTTCAAAAGTGTTTTACGGGGAGATATACACGCACGAACAGACTGAGTGATCTGATAAGCCTAACTTTCTAAGGAAAGCGCGCTAAAAACTAAATTAATTCAAAAACAAAACAAAAATAATACTAAAGCAATGAAAAAGGAATCAATACAAACATATACCAATAAACAGTGGAAGCAACACAAATTTAAAACATAATCGGCACAAGAAATTAAAGTTTATTTTTCTTAAATTGCTTAACTTTATTTAAATCGTGGAAACTCTACAAACACTTGTTATAGTAGTGCAACCATTATAACATGACGATTCGACGTCAGCATTAGCCTCTCTCAGAGATTCCGAATAGGTTTTATTATGCTACAGCTATAAAACATAACAAAAAATTACTAAAAACAAAAAATTACTTTTAATTTTAGTCCTCATTTTCCAATTCCTTTCGAAAATAATCTTCAACCTGTAAAATAATTTTTCGAGCACTGCTCTGTAAAATACTCTGGGGCGACATTGTGAGGGAATTTAATAGAGACCTATGCTATGAGGAACGCTTGTCTGTGATTGGCTGGAAAACAAGATACGTCATAATCACGTGGGGTTCCTTCCGATCGTCACGTTATCGTGGTCGGCCTATAGCCTACTCCCGTAGTAAGGTGAGGCGTAACATAGCACTTAATCTGTATGTGTGTATGTATGTCCCCCTAATAACTTTTGAACCGCTCGATGAATCTTCTTGAAACTTGGTATGCGTATTTAAGGAGTATAAAGTTTTCGAAACGGGCCCTTGTTGAAAAATTAGCGCGAGAAAGCGACAAAAATTACCAAAGAAAAGCACTGGACTCTAAACAATGGATTTCTATCCTATTTCTATTAATACTTCATTGTTTTAAACAATGAACATCAAGTAAATGCATTAATTGGCGCGTGGCTTGACATGATCAAAATTTATTTATTCAGCAAATATAAGAATTTGAAAACAAGCGTAGATTTTTTTTTATACTTATAAGACTTAAAAAAAAAATCAAGTATTAATAAACACCTGAAATCAAAGAACAAGAAAATAAAAATAGCAAACAAAAATGGAATTCAAAACCTTGGGCATCACAATTTCTGCCTCATCAGATATTTGACCATAAAGAAAAAATAGAAAAAAAAACCCTCTAAAGGCTAAAAGAAAGGTAACAAACAATCATATTAAAAGGGAGAAACCCCTTTTGAGTCAATCTGGGACCCTGGGACGGCCGTTTCGAACTTATTAGGTTCTCATCCAATAGGGTTTTTTTTTTCTTTCTTTGTGGTCAAATGTCTTATGAGGCAGCATTGTGATGTCACAATGCCTTTGAATTCCACATTTGAATCGTTTTTACATTCTTGTTCTTTAGTTTTAGTGAAGGGTCATTTTGCCCATCAATAATAGATTATTCTTCCCCTCGTACGCCCTTGGGCTTTGCACTGGCTGCGTAGCCTCCAAGCTCGAAACAGCTGTCCCAGGGTCTCAGCTTGACTCAAAAGTCTTCCCCCCTTTTAAAAAAAATAAAGTAATTTTAAGAAATCACATTTTATGGAAAGCAGAGATTAAATTCACTGAATTTCTGGTTTTATATTACAGTGCAACTTGGATAATTCGAAGCTGAAGGGACCACTACAAAACTTCGAATTATCCAAGACTTCGAATTAAACAAGTTACATCTTTTAACTTTAATTTCAGGTCCACTCAATGCTTGAAAAGATTATTCTGTCAATAAGTAAATATTTATTCAGAAAGATCATGGTATGAAAGACTTAAACACTATATGTATGTAAACAAAATAAGATTTATATTACGTAAGCTACAGTACAATCACTCGAAGTTACATTCAATACAGAAAATTATAGTTTTTCAAAAAATTGTGCAATGTCTGATTGTTTTGTAGAATTCAGTCGCTTAAGGTTAGCAAAATCATCAAGCATGTTTAGTGAACGGAAAACAGCTTCACTTATGTTGGTTTGTCCTTCAATGTACCGACAAAATTCGGTGCTATCTCGTACTCGTTGGCAATTTGGCATTTCTTCTTCACATCCTTTTCCACCTCGCGAATGATGGCGACCTTTTCAGCGAACGTTAAATTCTTGTACATGCGTGGTTTACTGAAAGACATGGTGACACTGACAACAGGAAGCTCGAATAGCGTCACGTGTCGAATGGCGTCACTTGTCGAACGGTGGCGGGAAGGGGATTTCAGTTGCACGTGTCGAATTTCTTAACGATGAAACGCCGAAAAGTCCTTATGGTTCCAAATTTTTTTATAAAAAACTTCGAATTAAGGAAGTTGAACTTCGAATTATCTACGATTTTTTAATATTGATTTAATAAGAAATTCAAGGGACTAAGAGAAATCTTCGAATTAACCACGATTTCGAATTAAAGACGTTCGAATTATCCAAGTTGCACTGTATCTTGTAGTTGTAGATTTGAATTATTAAAAAACTTTGTTTATTCATTTAAAAACTAACCATCGCTATTACATTTTCAGTTTCATTTGAAATTAATGTAAGTCAGTGCTTCTTAAACATTCAGATCGCGAAAAAGTAAAGTAGCAGGAAGACAATGATGATTATAATAATAATAATAATAATAATAATAATAATAAAAGAATAATTTGCTCTTCATTTTTCTATAAATGTGCTAAAAAAAAACACGATTACTTGCATGTAAATTTGGTTAATTAGCTAAAAGCGATTAATACTCATTTTTAGGCGTCATTTTTGTCTTGTATAAGGATTAAAAAAAAAAGAAAAAGGTTCCAATATCAAAATGAGATGGAATGTTATTCCTTAAATATTAATGGTAATTTTCAAGAAGACAATTTTGACATGATGGCGATTCCCGACGTGGCACACACAAGATCAGGCTCTTCCAGCCTCCTTCAATGTGAAATTCATTTCTTGATTCGTGTACGGCTTCTCTGTACAACATCGACCACGATAGAGAAGCCCACCTTAACGCTTTATTTCTGGTAAGTTTAGGCATTTTCTTTTTTGTCATTTTCACGATGTAAAAAAAAAAAAAAAAAAAAATAATTTAAAAATTTCTAAGAAATCACGTTGTCATTAAAGTAGGTTTCAAGTTCTTCGAATTTCTTGTTGTTAAATTAATGTCGAATACAATCAGAAATGACTTTTATTTTCTGAAAAAAAAAAAAAAAAAAATGAATTAAAATTACATGACTTACTTAGTTTTAGTCGCATCACGAGATCGTCTTTTGTCTTCGGTTTCAAGGAGACTAATCCAATGGTTCAAACGCAGTACGGAGACATGTTTCGATGAGCCTCAATCTCCTAGGAAACATAGGGTAAAAAAAAAATGCAATTAATGCACAGCAACGTAAAATAATTAACGTAATCAACAAAATATAAATCTCTATATATCTTCTTAATATATAAAAATGAATGAATGTATGTTTGTTTGTCCCGTATGCGTTCCTATACCATTCATCAGATTGCGATGGAGCTTTGGTGAGTTGTTGTGCGCACGCCCGCGAGGGTTTCTGAATTAGTAGAACCATTTTGTAATATCTGGTGTGCGAGGCGTTTCAACAAATGAGTATATTTCCGGTTTCAACGTTTGCAGTTTCCGGTTCGACTCGCATTTGCAATGACCATCGACAAAGCACAGGGACAATCGCTACAAGTGTGTGCATAGACGGATAAATCAGAAGATTTTCCGACGCGTGAGCGGGCCAAATACAGCTGTCCATGTGTTGTCCCTGTGCTTTTTCATGGTCATTTCAAAGTGCGAGTCGCACCGGAAACTGCAAACGTCGAAACCGGAAATACACTGATTTGTTGAAACCCCTCGCGCACTAGATATTGTAAAATGGTTCTACTAATTCAGAAACCTTCGCGGGCGGGCGTGCGCACAATAACTCACCAAAGTTTCATCGCAATCTGAGGAATGGTATAGGAACGCATAGGGGACAAACAAACAATGAAACATTCATTTTTATATATTAAGATGTAATTGTTTCCATGCACGTTAAATTTTTGCATTACAATTTTTTATTTCACTCAAATATGATTAGGCTAAAAGATCTTATTTAATCTGGATTGTCACTTGATT
Source organism: Thereuonema tuberculata (assembly GCA_023159025.1). NCBI lineage: Eukaryota > Metazoa > Arthropoda > Chilopoda > Scutigeromorpha > Scutigeridae > Thereuonema > Thereuonema tuberculata. The sequence continues at coordinate 24,346,945 of JAFIDM010010028.1, read as the reverse complement.
ATGATTAGGAGAGCTGCAGGGTGGCGCACATAAAACCGACCCCAAAAGATTTTTGCTGGCTACCGAGGCCGGTTTTACATGCGCCACCCTGTATATTTCCAACCGTAGAATTTCTGCGGGTTCTACTTGTAGTATAATAATACACAAGATACAAGTACAGTTATCCTTCGCACAGAGTGCGAGACTGAGCAAGGAGCAACGGGGGATCAAATATAAGGGATGGCGGAAGTGGAGATCAAAGTAGGCGTGATCCTATTTTAAACTGTACCGTAAATCAGCCGTGTACCAAATTTTATAAAAAATACGTCCAGCCGTTTCAACGTGATGTCAACGTACCAACATACCGAAAAAAAAAATGCACAAGTGGAGTAGAAAGACTTAACAGTCTCAGTTAAAACTAAGAACTTGGATACATTGAAAACAAAAGACCATTCAGAAATATGCAACGAGAAAACTTCAACAGCAAAATCAATAATAAACACAAAAATTCAAACGTAAATAAATAAATAAATAAAAATACAAGTGATATTTTACCAATCTCGTATACTTAAATAGTAAGTAACATTGTAAAAAGCCATTTTTATTTATAACTGAGTGTTTAAAAAAATAGCATTTTTTTTAAAAAAATATATTTGTACGTATTGTTGTAGAGGGAGACGCTTCTGCCTTTGGCGCCAAAGTGAGAGACTGTACTTTGCGGCATTCCCGGAATGAAGTTCCTGATCTGACACATTCCTCCGACGATTAACCGAACGCCGGGAATTTGGTTACCACGGAATTTTTATTAGAGCATGTACACGTGCCTCAAGGTCTTTTTCCGCCCACCTCTTTGGGCTCCGCCACTCGCTTTTTGATTCGTACCAAATTCATCATTTCGCCTTCGAAGATTGCATAAAGCTGATCAAATTTTTCGACGACCCAATGTGTAATTAGATCCCGCGTTCGAAGACGGTTTTCACTTCCGTTCCTTGGGAGAAAGGGATTCATCAGTTCTAACCCTCCCCCTCAAAACGCCCCACCCCTCCCACAACTCCCGGACAAAACTTGTCTTCGTATCGCGAAAGATGGATCGAAGAGATGATACAGGAACGGAAAAGAAAAAAAAATGATAGAAATTCTAATTCTTTTTAAACACTTGGCATTAAAATGGATTCATCTGCTTGCGGAGAGATAAAAACGAATGATGGTTCCTTGTGATTATCCGTTTTTCTCATTTAGGCGGAAATCAAGATGACAATGTTTTGTTACATCAACGTCAACGTCTCACCAGTCCAACTTTAAATTTAGTTCGATATTCAAGAAACTTGTCGCTGACTTTCTTTTGCATTTATCTATTTATTTTTAATTTGAAAGAGAGAGTTTGGAAATCCACAAATACTGTGCTGCGCTTACGGTAAGCCCTCCTCTAGTGCAGCGGCTCTCAGCACCTGAAAATACGCGAATCCCACCGGCTTCGGGGATACGCGAAAGGAAAAAATTATTAATGACGGATAGAAAAACATTTTTATATACATAGGGTGATTCTAAATTCAGACAAACTTTAATGGGTGGTAGGGCACACTAAAATAAACAATGTATGTCTGCAACTGTCGCGTTTACATTCTTCGACAGGTTGAGGAAAGTCCCGACACAATATCCCGAGCTGTTGTACTAATGTAGATGTGACGATGTCGCTAAGACAGTGGCCTCTCACCTCTGAGCACCGGGTTCGGTTCCCATGTGGGTTTCGTTGATGGTGGCGATCCGCGCTGGGCAGGTTTTCCCGGGGTTCTCCCGTTTCCCCTGCATTCCTCACACCATCCTTTGTCAGTCTTTCTCTTCGTCTGTCCCTATTTCCGTGGGATAGCACAATAGATCTTTGAGGTCCGGTGCTCGCTGTCAAGGCACCCACGCTCACCACATTACAATACAATTACAATACAAAATGTAGATGTGAGTCAAACCACCGTATAACGAATTTTCTAGCAGGAGCAATTACACCCATTCCATTTACAGAGAATCTACGCATTGAGAGCTCAAAAGTATCCTCAGTGCGTAGACTTCTACTTATGCAGAAGAGTGAAGTGCAGCCGGATTTTCCAGGACGTTTGCTCTTCACAGATGATGCATTGCTTACACGTGAGGGAGTCTTTAATGTGAACAATGCTCATGTGTAGCAAACGCAAATCCACACGCTACACAGCCTAATGCTTGCCAGCAACGATTCTCTCTCAATCTTTGAGCGTCAAGACCAAACAGCGCCCTCTACCGCGTAAACGTGTCAGTTGCGGACATACAGTTGACAAATAATGTTTTAGTGTACCCCACCACCCTTTAAAGTTTCTCCTATGAATTTAGAATCACTCTGTAGAAAAAAAGCAAGATTTAATGTTCCTAAATTTAAATTTCGGAGAAAGTTCTTGTCTTCGCTTTTAAGCCTACTGTCCTAATGACAATAGTAAGTACAATTCTAAATTCTTCAATAATCTTCTTTCTTTCCATCTCAATATTGTAGACAAATATAAATAAGCACTTCAACTCATCACAAAAGTATTTAAATGTTTATTTAAATACTGAAGACAAATTTTCGGGGATCCAACATATTCCCTTTATCAAGCCAGAATACTAAAACGGGTAGAATAACATAACAAAGTTCAAAGGCATGAAATGTTAATACCATACAAATTGTTATACAATAATATGGCAACTCAAATAAATATCAATTGTGATAACAAAATAAACGTTCATCGCCAATTAATCAATCAAATTATATTATTAATAATTTAAAACATTGTTTCAAGAGATAGAGATCTGTGGTACATGTTGATCGCCAACCTCCCTGTGGGAGAAGGCACCTAAGGAAGGAAGGAAAGTTGCTAATTTTTTGACATCAATACTAATGAATTCGTTTATTAACATAATAATATTAGGATCTTCGTACCTATTAAAATTTTCACTTTTAGTGTTTTTAATGACACAACTCTCCAAAATTTTTCTGAATTTTAACTCTTTCTTATACAGAATTTTCACATTCGTGTCCATGACATGACCTTTTTGTATATAATGGTTAGCAGAGTCAGATATTTCCAAATTCTTATTTTTTTAGATCTTTTCCATGTTCAGAAACCCGTTCTACTAGGGTCCTTTTGGTCTCGCCTATATAAAAATTACCGCAAGTTTTGCAAGCAATTTTGTAAACTAAATTCATTTCATACTGATTTGCATGATGATTACTTTTCTTAAAAAGTAAATTTTTAATTTTATTTTTATATCTGAAGCCAACATTAATGTTGTAAGATTTACATAACTTTTGTAATAATAAACTATTTTTATTGAGATAGGAATGAATATTTTGTTTTCTAATTAATTTATTTCTTTGATTTTGAACATATTGTAGCATCTACGGTAATTTGGTCATTTACAAACTTATCTGGATAATTATTTTTCTTTAAAAGAATAATCATGTCATTTATCTTATCTTTGTAAGTAATTTCATTACTGGTATTTTTATCTAATCTTATTATATAATTTTCTATAATATCCTTCTTGATATGAGTTTTATGGCCTGAATAATAATTTAAGATATGATCACTTTGGTAATCCTTTTTGTATTGCTCCATAACAATTTTTTTGTTCTTCTAAATTAACGTTTTAATAACTACTTTATTAACATGTAATAACTCTCAATCTCCAAACGACAATATTTCGTATGCCTCATCGGCCATACTTTTTCAAGAAAAAGATAGTTTAAAAATCATTTAATAAGAAGATTGGACATCATTCAAAAGAAGACAACGATTGGATATAAAGACTTTAAAAAAAGAAATTTATTTTTAAAGAAGATAGTTTGAAATTTCTACGATTGGATTTAAGAAATTATTCATTGATTGGACTTAAGAAAACGATTCGACATTTACATATTTTCAAAATTATAAAGAATTTATTATTATTGATCGATTGGACTTTAAAAACAATGGGACAGAGATGTTATCATCATCATTATGATTCACGTTTCTGTTTATTTACGCTTTTGTCTGTTAATTTAGAATTCTTGTTTTGTAATTTATTTTGATTTTGGGAAGGAGGAGGATGGCTCCCTCCTCCCGTGATGTTAAAGAAAAAAGGCTTGAAAAAGTATGGCCGATTAGGCATACGAAATATTGTCGTTTGGAGGTTGTGAGTTATTAGATGTTAATTTTTTTTGTTATTTTTTACCAATTTTATATCTAAAAGTTTTAACTCATTATTTATTTCTAATTCTTTTTTAAATTTTAAATCATTATTACTTTTATTGAAGGTTTCAAAAAATATATTAAATTGTCTAATGGTACCAAACCAAATAATTAAAATGTCATCTTTGGATAACTTTCATTTATTAAATAACGGTGATATTTCGCGGGAATATCATCTTCCCGCTTTTTCAAACTTTTCTAAACAACAAAAAGGAACTTCCATTACATTTACTGGTATGTATAATACGAACATATTATTTTACAATAATGAGAGACTTTAACAAAATCAATTATTAATGATTATTATCAATGTATCAAAAATAGTGTAACACAACCAATTGTTACTAACAATGTATTATAATTATTCTCAATGTATCAAAATAGTTAAACACAACCAATTTGTTATAATTATTAGTTCACTGAAATTTCTCTCTTTGGTTTTTTACTATGTCCTGGAAGTAGGATAGTGTGTTTGGGTTTACTATGTACCCTTTGTCTTTGTTTATGCATTTAAAAGTTTTTATGACACATGCTTCGATTACGTATCTAGTATGTTTATCTTGAATTTGTTTATCATTAATAATTGATTTTGTTAAAGTCTTTCATTATTGTAAAATAATATGTCCGTATTATACCTACCAGTAAATGTAATGGAAGTTCCTCTTTGTTGTTTAAAAAGGTTTGAAAAAGCGGGAAGATGATATTCCCGCGAAATATCACCGTTATTTAATAAATGAAAGTTATCCAAAGAGGGAGTTTTTTTAATCTAATTTAATAGGAGTATAAGATATGATATGAAGTAATTAAAATGTCATCAATGTATCTGAAATATTCAAAATTTTGTTTTTTGTAATGTTCCTGTAACAAATTGTTCTCAAAATAATTTAAATATAAATTACACAAAGAACCAGAAATAGGAGAACCCATTGGGAACCCCTTTGTTTGTCTAAAAAATTTTTTTATCATGTTTGAAGTATGTATTGTAAGTCACAAATTCTACAAGTTCCGTAAAAAATTTTTCATCTAAATTATTAATAAAAGTATTAATAAAAACTCTTTATTATTATAGACATGTATTTCTAGATTTTTGTATTCTGGCTTGATAAAGGGAATATGTACGATTCCCGAAAATTTGTCTTCAATATTTGAATAAACCTTTAAATACTTTTGTGATGAGTTGAAGTGCTTATTAGTAAGTAAAAAAGTAAAATTGGACACTTTTCTGAGTGGTCACTGTTTTAAAAATAATATTTTACACCTATACTACGCCAACTCCTTGTACGTCTTTTGCGTCGTTACTTGCTAGGTCCGCTGCTTTGTAAAATAGTGTGAAAATAGTTTTGCGAGAAGCCTCGGAAAGAGGCTGTTGTCTCGGACTTTACGTGAATCTCGTGAAATCTCGTTCGTCACGATTCATCTGGCAGACTGTATGTAAAGAGCAGAATATAGCATTTTTCAGTTTTAATTTTTAAACTCAGACCCAGCGATTTCACGAGCCTCAGGCTAACAAACAAAAAAAAAATGTTTGTTCCGTCAGGAACTTCTTATTGTAGTGACATGTTTATTCCGACATGGTAAAAACATCAAAATAAGATGGGAAAAATTGGAAATTATTCCTAAAAGGATGTATCCGTGAAAACTGGAAAATTTAGATCAGCGCTTCCCAACTTTTTGTAACTCGCGGACCCCGTTCCGGTATTACATTCTTCTAAAAATAATGCCATTACGGGAATTTTTGCCCGCGAAGCACAAATGGAAACCACTGTTATAAAGTAGAAAGTTTCTCAGAAAACCTGCGGGGGCATTATTTTCTGTAATATCTCTTCATGTATAAATGTTTTTCATATTTTTACTGACGACAAACTAAGGAAATCATTACGCGATTGACCTTTAGGCACCACTGGAATATATATATGTATTCTCTTCTCTACACTTGAAAATTTCCGATAATTATTCGGCGAACAAAGTTACTGCGGTTCTAAAGAAACTTGTCAAAGAAAGGCAGATTAGGGGCAATTGTTGGCCAAGAAAGGCATTTCTTGTTTTGTTTATTCTTTCCGAACGCAGGAAGCGTTGAGGCAATGTCTAATTCAGTGCTGGCAAATTGGAGGCGGACTTAATCATTAGGAACTGAACCCTGGCGACACCCTTCGAGACAAAAGGCTTTTAGTTCGGATTGTGCCCTCTGCCCGCCAGGTGGAGCAACGAGCCGGTAATTGTTGGAGCGGATTATGAAGATGATCGACAGAAGGTGCTCCCACGCTTAGGCCCGGCCGAAGGAACCTCATTGTGTTCGAAAGCTGAACTTGTGACACCGTCTGCGAGATTAATACTTCTTAAACACTTTTTCCTCGAGTCCAAAGCGCCGTTCGAACACGTAG
>JAFIDM010010028.1:24330171-24340253 GCA_023159025.1 Thereuonema tuberculata | reverse complement strand
AAACGTGATTTTGGTTTCTTTTTTTGTTGTGTTTTTCGTTACGCGAAAACCTAAATTTCGTTTTCTGTTACTTATAATGTAATAGCGAAATACTTAGGCATGAAATTAAGGCATAATATTATTTAGTTATTATTACAAAAATTTACTAAAATTGAAAAGTATACATTAGACATATTTATATTAGAAATTACAATATATTTATGAAGATATATTTATAAATTAAAAATAATTTATTATTTACTATTATAATAATAATAATAATAATAATAACTAAATAAATAAATTTCTCATGTATATTTAGAGATTATGCATCTACTTACAGATTGTCGAGCGGGGGGGAGAAATAATTATTTTAAAACATTATACAGTGAAACCTCCACTAACGGACACTCCCGAAAAGCGGACACCCCCCAATAGCGGACAATTTTGCAATCCCCAGTCCCTTAATATAGACGTTTCCATGTATTGACCTCCGATTAGCGGACACTTCCAATAACGGACAAAATTCTACAGAAAATGAACGATCTTGTGTTGCTTTTCAAAAGCAATAGAATCAGGCTACAGTAATATGTAGCGTCCAGAGGAAATTTTCAAATTATGGATCACGAACTCCAATGAAAACTCCAAACACATCAAAGTTCGGAAACGGAGACAAGTGCGATCGACTCTGTTGTCTTCGATTACTTTTGTGCTGCACGAGCAAAAAACATTCCCGTTAGTGGGCCATTATTGCAAGAAAAGGCGTTGGAAGCAAACGGGACTCGGAAGGCCTTGCAAAGTTAAACGATTTAAATATTCATATTGAGAAACATATTTTCAAGGCAAAATAGAAATGTCAAACTCTGTTAACTGATTACTTTAGTTAATAAAATTAATTTTTTAATCCGTTGTCTTACTTACAGTATTAATTTTGTCATTATTTTAATTAATTTTGTCATTATTTTAAGTAAGACTAATGGATTAGCATTCATTTAAAAAGGAAAATAGTAAACAGTTTGCAATTGTTCATATTTTCTCATAGGGCAATGTTAATTGTAGAAATTTAAGATTGTACGTAATTTTTCATTAAATGACATGCTATAAGCTAAAAATAGAAAAAAAAGATAGTCTCCCCAATAGCGGACACCTCCCAATAATGGACGAAACTTCCGGTCCCGTGACTGTCCGCTATTCGAAGGTTTCACTGTATAAGTATATATTTAAATATATGCATTCATGAAACTCTGGTAATTATATAACTTAATTCATTTAATTTTGCCAATTCGTAAATAATTTATTGATATTCCCTTTTTATCTTTTTATTTGATCTTTTTCCTTTGATTCCCCCTCTCTCCACACCCCCAATTTTCAAAAATGGGAATCCCTTTTGACAAAAAAAGTCTCTCATGATGAAGTGGATGCTCCATGTTCTGTTATTTTCGTTTTGTTTTTAATGACAGTTTGCACCGACGATTCGTTCATATCTTTATCATTTGCTATTTTTGCAATTGATGTACCATGTTCTTGAAACTTTATAAATTGAAGTTTTTATTCAAGTGTTAACCATTTATGTTTGTTTGGTCCACTGTCTTGTTGGCACTTTTTCTTTTCACTGCGATCTACTGCGATGTACGTATGTACAGTACAGCTAAAGAACATATAACTTTCTTTGGCACAGCTGCAGTGGCGCTGTCACGCAAGGACAACTATGTTGCTCTTCTCTCATAGTTCTGCAAATCTGTCATAAAACATAGGAGCTTTTTTGTGTGTTTTTTTATTTGAAATAGAAAGGATGATGATAACTGATTACAACTGTTTTTGGCTTTTCGGATGTTTTAGAATAATAAACATCGTTATAGCAAAACATGTGCTGATTAAAACAGCGTTATACAAGGTATTACTGTATTTCTTTTCTGCTTATCTTTTTCTTTTATCAGTAACAAATAAATCCGTTGTTTTGAAAGCCGACCATTTTGCTTCAAGTCTATTCTGGTAATCGATTATACATGCCAAGCTTATGAGCGTCATCTATGAAGGCACACTGGACATGTTTATGCTATTATTTATCTAAATATTACAGACATTGTAATGCATATTTTTTCCGCCATATTTTTAATTGCTGATAACAGCCAATGCAAATTTTGACAAATCAGCAACAAATTGCTGATTCAAAACAGTTGTCAACAATTCAAATTTTTATTAAATTGTGACATTGTTCCAGGCGTAGTTAAGAGATCACGTCATCACCATAAAAGGCTACCCAAAACTTTTAGTTGTCAGCCTTACTGAATTCTATAAAAAATGTAATAAACATGTACTTAATTCAGAATATATGTATAATTGTTAATATCTCCTTCCAATTTTATAAAATATTAATGTTTATTATAAAGTAAATACACTGTTGTAGATAGATGTATTCAAACTATATTAAGAAATTTTGTAACGAACCTAGAGTCATAAAATTTATCATCTGAGTTATTATCGGGGTCGTGCAATATTCAGTTTTATTAAAATTAAAATCAACGCAGATTTATTTCCAGTAAAAGATAAATTACCTTGAAATTAATATATCTTTTGTTCGCTAGATGACGCTTCAGTTCGTACTTTTTCTATTTGGCGAAAATTATTAAATATTAACTTCTAATATTAGATCTTTATAGTTAAAGAAAATAAACAATTAAAAATAATTCAATTTCTTTTGAAAAAATACAACATAGTTGTAAAAATTGAATTTAAAAACTATTACCGAAATTGGCATATACTGCTATGCATAAAGCTTGTATTGTGTTATTAATGTTGGAAAGATAAAAGGAATTAATGCTGGAACTATTCTGCAGCTGCGAAAACTATTACTCACATTGGATGTCCCAGGAGGAAACGTCAGTATTCTGGAAAGTCATATGGGTCAAGATAAAAAAGCTTAGAAGAAGAACAAAACATGTTCTAATCCGAACGGTTCTCAAGATAGTTATTTCGATAGAAAGAATTTTTGCGTGCTGTTCTTAATATTCATTGTTCAACTGATAAATGTGTATTGCTATTTATAATAAATATTCAAAAATTCCACCGTCAACATCAATGCACATTGGAACTGTTAATTTTAGATAGTGGCACATTTCGGCTGGAGGAAAGAATAATACTGCACTTCAGATTCAAAATACTATACATTCAAACACTTCTAGAAATGTTTTTTTCTTAGAAAGAACTCTGCTAAGACCTCCAGCATAGTGACACCCTGTTGGAACGCCCAGTATATTACTCGCCGTTGTCTCACAATCGCCGTATTATCAATACGAGCCCTTCTATTGAGTTCGTTATTTTTTGGTATTATTATTTGTTTTTTAAGGCATAGCAGACATGCTTATCAGAATAAATATTTATACAGGTCGACTATTACTAAGCAGGTAATCAGTAATCCGGTTCCATCACTAATCCGGCACTAATTACGGCTAGCTTAATTTCAAGCTGCTCACCAACCTGCCGCTACTGTTTGATGGCGCTACTTGCTGCACAAACACAGGCAATCCATTCCAATTTCTTTTTCTCTACATTTATTGTTATAACCTGCTCACTTTTAGCCCTAGTCATAGCTCCACTGAATAACGGAAATGCTTCTTCACTTTGGAAGCGACAGTGATGAACTTTCTTGTGTAATTCAACAGAATTTCCTGCATCATTTATTTTACCTTCATTAAAATTTCACTTGATTTTCATTTAATGTTTCTTTTTCCTTTATCAACCAACTTCTACTGATTTACTGGGTATTTTAAAGGTAGGATGAGGTGGGTTAACTGTTGGGTTAAGTGCAGTCTATCTAAAGCTACGCGAACACCATCCGATTTTGCGCCAACTTCGAGTTGGTCCGATTTTGTCAAGCTAGAACACCATCCAACTCGCAAATGAAGTCGGCCGCGATAGCAGCAATCCCATAATTCAATGCGTTTCCCCCAGCAGCTGTGGAAAATCCGCAAAAAAAGAGGTTTTGAAACCTCTCTGATAAATTCTGCCGCATACAATTACTGCATTTCAGTATAAACTTTATTTATGCATGAAAGAAACTGGCAACTCTGATATTCATTGCGTACTCGCTTGTCGTCGATTCGAAGCGGTGATAATCGTTTATGGACGCCATTTCTTTTCATGGGCGTGACGTCAGGACTGACGTGTTCCCATGCTGCCCTGTGATTGGTAATTCCGGCCAACTCGGGAAAGTCCGCCCAACTTTTCCGAGTTGGTCCTACACAACCAACTCGAGTCGGCCAACTAAAATAGCTGTCAGGTCGCTGAAAAACGTGCTCAAAGTCGGCTCTAGGCAACTCGAAAACTGAAAGTTGGCGACTAAGTTGGTGCAAAATCGGATGGTGTTCGCGGGGCTTTAACCTAACTGTGATCCGACAAAATCATTAATTCGATACCTTATCGGTTCGAATGTTGCCGGATTACTGATGGTTGACCTGTAATTTCTTTTAAATATAAAATATAGAGGAGATCTTAGAAATAAATATCGAACAGACATCTTGTTTCATGTCTTTTTTTTTCAAGCACCAATGTTGGGGCTATTGCATGCTTTGTAATTTTGACAAACAAAAATAATAATAATAATCCAGTATTTCCTCCAGTATTTTACGTCAGATAGTAGAGGAACGGATTATTGTAATTTATAGATTAAAATTTTAATTTTGAAATAATTTTTAATAAAAAAACTAAATTTGTTTTCTATTTTTAATCTCCATTCTGATTCCACTAAATACTTCGTAAATATCATGAATGTCTGTCGCGTACTTATTATTACCATTTTACATACCATAGGCAGATTTAATACATATAGTCTTGCTTCATTTCAATAATTTTTATGTAAAAGTATCAATTTTAAGTTTATTATTAACTTAAGATAATAAAGAAAAATAAGTTTTGCTGAATATTGTGTTGAGTTAGAAAATAGACATTGTAAAAAATCACATAATAAAGCTAAATTAATATAATGCACGTGCGAAATTCAAGAAATTTTGTAAGATTTAAAGACATTTTTACTTAATAGCTGTTTTATCAACTAATTATCAGGCAAGAGATTTTTACTGGTATGTTAATTATGTTATGGATGAAAACTAATAGTTATATCTAACTTTTTTTTAATTACTTTCTCTAAAATGTTGTCAATATATTCTACGGTTATTTATTTGTCAATTTTAAAATTCTAAATATTAATTGACTGATGATGTACTATTCCATTTGAAAACTACAATTTAAGGCCAGCACACTTGACTAAGTCTAAAACATTTATAAATTTTAAGAATTACAGTGGACACAACCGGTTTCGTCTCTTAGACGAGACTTTGACAAGTGACAGCAATCGCAGAAAGCCTCGTCTAAGAGGAGAAACCGTTCGTGTCTATTCTAATTTTTAATACGTACAAATGTTTTGTTTTTTTTTAGACTTAGTCAAGTGTGTTGGCCTTAAATTATAGTTTTCATTTGATATTTTTCGCACGTTAAATTAATTTTGATCTTCGTATTCCATTGAACATTTTTCTTCTGTTTGTACACGCTAAAACAGTTGCGCGGATTTCCATGAAATTTGACAGGTAGTTTATTTATGGTTCAGCTTAAAGCACAAACCCATTTTATTTTGATGCCCACTCCTCTCATCTCTCAAAAAAATGACCCTCTGATAACAATCACTTAAAGGGATGGACAGTTTTCTTTAAAATCTGGTATTTATTTATGGTCCAATTTATTAATAAGCTCACGGTATTTTGGTCTTCACCCACCCAAGTCCAAAAAGTTGATTTCCCAGTACTATACCTCAGTATCCACTATACGATAGATCCTTGAGCGTATACTTAGTGTTAATAATAAAAACCAAGGTAGCGATGGCGATTAGTAAACCAATCACAATGCTTTGCAACAGCTTCTGATACGTGAATGAAGAAAATTATTCAAAAGTTAATACAAAACGCCTGCTTATAAATAAGCGGAGTGAAAAGTAAAATTAATATTGCAAATTAAAATATATTTTAACGAAGACATTTTAACATCTTCGACTAAATTAGAACCACTTCTACAAGAATTTAATCTCAAGCTCGTCTCATCTTCAAGAAGCACCACCAGTATGGAACGTGTCTCAACGCAGTCTATTCTAACGTAAAGGTGACTCAATCTGTACTCACTATTTATATGGAATAATCGTCATTCTTAGCTCAAACCTTATTAATAGACTGAAATAAATAACTTTTGAATAATTTTCTTCATTCACTTATCAGAAGCCATTGCAAAGCATTGTGATTGGTTTACTAATCGCTATCGCTACCTTGGAGCCCGACCAGCTAGAGACAAACTCTACGGCTCTAACTACTGTTGGCAAGACCTTTTCAACGACACCCTAATTAAATCTCTAGCCCTCGTGGTTGCTGAGTTGATACTTGTCACAGACAGACAAAACGGGGATATAAGGCTTCATGGTATCAGAAGCCTAAAATGTAATAAAAACAATTTATATTAAACTTTCTCTTAGTTAAAATAACCATTACTATTTAGTTTAATAATTTGAATTTTCTATAAAATTCCTCAATCATAAAATTCCTGAATTCCAATGATTTCTGTATTTATTAATTAAAAAAGAATGTCCCATAGTTGACATTTTTCAATGTTAATATTCGCTTTACTGGAAATAGCTTTGCATCAAATTTCTTTATTACTAAATTTTCAAGTACGATAAAACTTTTGCGGCAGATTTTGATTAAAAACTAAATTATTAAATCCTAAAGTCCTTGTCTTAAGTTTGTTTTTGATTGTTACATTGCTTAAGGAGATATCGAAATCCTCAAAAGTTCAGGGAAAAAAAAAATAAGTCTTCCTATTCTCACAAATAATCTACGTCTGCCTTTAAAAATTAAAATTCAAAATCGATTGCATCTCTGCAGAATAATAACTGAAAAACGACATTTTGCAGCCATTAGTTACATTTAAAAGTCATTGGTATAAAGACAAGATAGTTTTAAAATAAATAGGCATTTACTTTCTTTCTATTAGGTTGCTTTAATAATCAATAATGATAATTAGAATGAATTAAATTAATTAAGCATTCATTAAAGACATTGTTACGATGATCTAATAGAAAGAAAGCATGCCCAAAACCATTGTTACGATGATCTAATATTGTTACCATGATCTAATAGAAAGAATGCAAGTGTAATATCATTGTTACATGTTCTAATAGAAAGAAAGCATGTCTATATTGTTACGATGATCTAATAGAATGTCTAATATCATTGTTACATGATCTAATAGAAAGAAAGCATGTCTGTATCATTGTTACGTTGATCTAATAGAAAAAAAGCATGTCTAATATCATTGTTTGCATCAAGTTGATTGTATCCACATGTCTATAGATATTTTAGACAGTCTATTAACTGATTTTATGAGCCCAAACTTCGGAAAAGTTAATTCTATAGTACCGGTATATATGAAAAGTACAATGAAAAGCAAAATTTAAGGTCCATAATAATTTGTAAATTAAGAAAAAAACTGCACAGTAAATATGTTTTCGCACACTCAGCCAACATCAAAGGGAATCCTGAACAGCTGTTTCATCCTTATTAGGAATCATCAGCAGAATTTACCCTTAATGTTTGGCTCAGACTGCGTGAAAGTCAAAGGAAAACCATTCTTGCTCTCAGGAATGGCCCCCAAGAACAAAATCAATCAAATAAAAAATAATCCTGTGTTTTTCTTGTTTTAATTAAATTCCTTAGTGCCTTTCCGTGAAAGGACAAAGGATTAATACTGTGGATTTCACAGGATTATTTTTTACTTGATTGTTTTTGTTCCTGGGGACCATTCCCGGGAGCAGGAATAGTTTTCCTTTAACTATCGCACAGCCCGAGCCAAACATCAAGGGTAAATTATGTTGATGATTCCTAATAAGGAGGAAACAGCCGTTCAGGATTCCCGCTGATATTGGCTTAGTGTGCATATTTACTGTCCAGTTGTGGTTTTTTTTTTTTTCTTAATTTATGAATGAAAGTATATGTTAATAATAACCTTTAAATGTAATAATGTAAAGAAACCCATAAATATTAAATATTATGAAGTTCAATATTTAAGATAATAGGGTTAATAAAAATTATTTAATATTAGATAAAACATGTTTCGCAGCAACTTTTACTGCATTTTCAATTGAAATAGAAGTGAATAATATTAAAACAATATAATAATACTGAACTTGCTACATCAAACTTCAAATATAATTAAGAAACAATTCTTAAGAAACAATACATCGAGATAAAACTGTAAACTGAATGTTAACAAAAAGCTTTGATGAAGTTAAAAGATAGCAAAAGCTTTTAAAAAACATACAGAAAACCGATAAAGACATCATAACCTAATTAAAAAATTAAATCGGTAAAAAAGTCTTTGTTATATTTTAAGTTCATAAAAGCTTTTTGTTAACATTCAGTTAACAAAACATGTTCTTATATTATAAATAGAGAAAGAAAATCACAAACTGACAACAAATAGGCATTTGCACATTGAGCCAACATCAACGGGAATTCTGAACAGCTAACTGAGCCAAACATCAGGGGTAAATTCTGCTGATGATTCCTAATAAGGATGAAACAGCTGTTCATCCGTTGATGTTGGCTCAATGTGCGAATACATATTTGTTGTCCGTTTCTGATTTTCTCTCTCTATTTATGAATAATTACGGACGTTAAATTTGTTTTTCATTGAACTTATGTTCTTATATTGTTTTAATATTATTAAGTTGTTTTTCATTTGAAAATGCAGTAAAAAGTTGCTGCGAAACATGTTATATCTAATATTAAATGATATAATCTGTAAATAATATACAGGAAATTTCTTTAGGTAAAGTGAGGACAGGAAAATCTTTTTTTTTTTTTTTACCTCTCAGCATTCGTTAATAATCTATATGAATTAATTTTAATTTAATAATATACAAGTAATAGTATACATACGTATTACATCTTTTTTAACAAACAATTAAATTTAGCAATATACAACAATTCCTGAATATATAATTACATTAAAATATGTAAATATTAAATAAATAAAACTATAAACTCTTTCTTTTTCTACATAAACTCTCTATATTTCAAAAACATAAACTGTTTTCTTCTTCAGGTACATTACGGAGTGAAAGCAAATAAGTTTCCTCTCCTTAAATCAAAAAAACAAACATGGAATAACATCGAAAATGATAACAATTGAATTATATCACATTGAGCATAATAATAACACAGAATAACTTGAGCCTGGTAATAATATAAATTATATATTATCATTGTTATCATTTGTTATCATTTTCGATGTTACTCTATGTTGCTTTTTTTTATTTAAAGAAAGGAAACTTATTTGGTTTCACTCCGTAATGTACTTGAAGAAGAAACAGTTTATGTTTTAAAATACAGTGAATTAATCAAGAAGAAGAAAGAGTTTGTAGTTTTATTAATTTAATTCCTGAATATGACATAAATCTAATTAAATACAACAATTAATAATTAAGCTTTTATCTTCTTATTGCTCGTAATTTTATAGAAATGTTTCACTATTTTGTAAAAAAGATATGTATATTATACTATTACTTTTATATTGTTAAATTTAAATTTGACTCTACAGATTATTACGAATGCTGAGAGGTAAAGGAAAAATATTTTCTGTCCCCCGTTAACCTAAAGAAATTTCCTGTGTAAGAAAATGAGATATCGTATTGTATTAAAGAAGATATTAAGTGAAGTAGTGTCTATATAACAATATATCATTAAGAAATATTATAGGAATTATGTAGTTGTTATATCTTATTGATTTTTACAAGATTTTAGATTTGTTTTGAAAGATGAATCTGCAAGAATCAGTTGTGAAGATTTAATTAATATTTCGTGAATAGCTTCACAATCGCCAATTTTTCGCCCACGCTAATGAAAAGATTTCGAAAACATTCTTAGCAACCTTCATTGTTTGACAATAATTAACCTTTTAAACAGTTTCGGTGCATTTCCAATTCTTGGCTTCCTGCGTTCCGATAATAATTCATTGTGTCTACGTGTTCGAACGGCGCTTTGGACTCGAGGAAAAAGTGTTTAAGA
>JAFIDM010010028.1:24305430-24330071 GCA_023159025.1 Thereuonema tuberculata | reverse complement strand
CCTGAGTCGATCTGCAGACAAGGAGAATTGTTCTTTACGTCTGCCATTTTCTGTAACTTTGGACGGACTGCTTCAAATGCTATTCTTTCATCCGACTGTTTCCAAAATCTCATTTTTCACGAGGATATGCTAAACACATCAGATTGTGGATTAAAGTTATACATTCTAATAACACTAAAAATAACACGTAATAAAAAAGAATACCCGTTTGGCGCGCAGCACTTTCAAGTAAGTGCACGTGGCGCAATGAATAAAACGCTGGTCCAGAAACAAGAAAGATGTGAGCTCGAACCCCGTTGGCGATATTTTGATTTCTGTTTATTTGTGTTGCTGCGTTCCTACCTTACTTATTATTAATATGTTTTGATCAAAATTTATTTTCAAGGCGGTATGTTCATTTCTCTCTTTGGGTTTTTTAGCCACTCATTTGAAAGCTATTGTGATAGAACCAAAAAAATGGTAGCTATTGCTTCTGTTCTGTTCGTCCGTCCGTGCCTGTCTTACCCAACAACTCCCGAACGGAAGGTCGGATCGGCAAACGGACTTCACAATCGCTTTTAGAGGCCGAAACACCGTAGGAATGGGGTGTTTTCAGTAAACAATGCCTCCCCCCCCCCCCCCCACACTTTAGAGATATTTGGCGTTGTTTTCTTGGATTTTCGCTGTTGTTTTTTTTAATTTTCTAATTTTCCTAACTTTTTCGTATTATTATTTTTAAATTTTTTATGCTTTAGCACAAAATTATATTCTCTTGTTTTTCTTATTTGCGCGTTTCTTTTTAAAGTAATTTTAACTTTCAGTATCCTGAAAGGCGCCGTGTGATCTCTCCTAAGGATCCTCTCCCTGTCCACGGCTACCTCTGCCTGTTCTTCTTCCTGTTGATTTTGATGGAAGTGAACCCATGGAGGATTCAAAAAATGCCCTAACTTTCCTAGTAAATTTCAAGTACCACTGTCTTTATATTAATTATTATTGATCTACTTCCTTATTGGTTTAAGAGCAATGTCTTGGGGAGTCATGAACTACACTGGCTTCTCTTTGATGGCAGTGCGAGAAGGATGCTTCTCTGCCTTGTCATTCTTTTTCCATTTGTTTTGGTTGAATAATAGTAATTTTCTTATCTTTAGTCTGTATATTAATTTTTGGATTTAGTCTTTTTTTGTTTTGTTTGTTTGTTTGTAGTGTTATATTGTCTTGTCCATGGGATCCAAAACCTGCCAAGTAGGTAGTGATCCCTTTGTTTATGTGTTAGACTAAAGTAGCTCTACATTTTGATACTCCTATTTTCTTGAACTTACCATGCTGGTTTTCGAAAGTTGGAACGCCAGCTGTATCTTGCTTTTTTTTAAAAAAATTAAAAATATCGGATACTTATATTCTTTACTACAATTTAATTTTGTGTTTTTAGTTTTATTTTTAGGCTTCCTTGCAATTGAAGCAAAGAACAAATGAGAACAGTTGAATTGATGAAGTGGTTCATATTTGCCAGTAAGTTTTAATATTTTATTTGTCATTTATATTGTTATTTTAATTTTAGTCATTAAGTAAAGATAACTGAAAGATAAATATGCATGACGGTTAATAACGATTTTTTTATGTTTTTTAATGCATTGTGAAAATTTATTTGAGGCCGGCGGAAGGCTGGAACCTGAATTTCTCAACCTATCTTGTGAATTTACATTTGCTTTATTTTGGTTGTTGGAGTTACTGTATTGCTTCCCGTGACTGTTCCTCGTAATCTTGGTATTGAGATTTCGCTGTTTACTAGTGACTATTCCTAGCTGATAATCCTCAAGAACCTGAAACACATGTTCTAGGATATCTAGTATAAACACTTGGTTTTACCTATTGATACTGAGTTTATTTATGTGAAATTTAGTTAGATTCTAATTAAAAAAAAATCAACACTTAAATTTAAACAAAGATTTATAGTTCAGGTAACACAAAAGTACAAATGCAATGAATTTGTAACTCGAAGTATTTCAGAAACATCTGTTACTGAACAACTGAATTAATAGAAACTGTTGCGAATAAAGGTAAAAATAAAATAGTACAATGTTTATATTATTGTAGTTCCACGTACAGCGCGTTTCTGAATGGCAGAGATACCACTTTGGGACGATTCTACTCCTCAAAGGGGTGATACGCTGAGATGGATACTTTCCTAAGAAATTCTTTTGGACATTTTCGCTTTTAAGAAAAAAATAACGGAGGAGCATTTTTGCAATAGTATTTATTCTTTCCATAATTCTTTCCCGAAAAGCGCAAATAGAACCCAGCTACTAGTAAACTAACATTATAAAAAGTAAACATCCCATTTTCCTCGCCCCTATTTGGAAGAACTCGCAGGAGACCTGACGCATGCGCAAATGCGCTGAAGGCTTTCGTAAACGAAAACGGACTGTATCTTTGGGCATTATTATTACTGAAAACTCAAATAGTAATTTCATTTTTAATTATCGTATTTATTTATTAATTGATTTATTTTATACTATTTTGGATAACTTCTGTCGCGTGGCTTTTCAGTCATGACTTCTTTATAGTCATTTTCGTGTAGAAAACTTTCTTTGGTAAAAGAACTATAATGTATTTTTATTAAAAAAAAAACCCAACTAAATATATGTTTTTTCCTTTTAGATATTTTGCTGATCTTATCAGTGAACAGCAATCCTATTTCAACAAATACTCAAAACAGAGGTAATATAATATTAAATAGGTGCGTTAGAATTTATCTTTAAAGATGGAAATAAATATAAAACAAGGAATTGAAAGAACTTCAAGCTCATTTCCCACAAAATGCAATATCTTAAATTTCAGTTTTTTTTAAACTACAAAGCGAAGCATACGTTTATTTTGAAATTTTAATATCCCCTGAATGCAAATAGTGTAAATTTTGCAATTTGTCTTATAATTCATTAATTGAAGTTTTATTAGGAATAGGATGGAAAATCCAATGTCTACAACTTAAAAGTTGGATTTCTTAAATATGTATACCAAGTTTTCAGAAGATTCTTCGACTGACTTAAAAGTTACACCCACAAACCCACACACACACACACACACACACACACACACACACACAGTCGTACGAAAGTAGGTTAAAAAATGACAAAAACAACAAACAACTACACAAAGAGATAACTTTCTGCTCTCGGTGATCTCGCTTCTCATTCCCTGAAGATGGAGGCCATGACGGCGTATGACAGTTTGGACCACTCCAAAATTCTTACTTGGCTGGAAACCCGAGAAGAATTCTTTACCATTTTCCAAGGCCTAATCTTAAGCTACGTTTTCAAGGTAGGGTCACTCCAAATTTAGTTAGATTATCTTGAGACTGAAAATGATAGATTTGTTTTACATTCAAAATGACCTTCCACCAGTTGTTTTGTTCCCCTACTTCTCTAGGAGAACAAGGCTTATCAAAATCACTCAGGTACTGTCCGACCACAGATGCGAGATCATTCCACACTTGTACACATCGCGGGATTTTGCTTAACAATGATATTAAAAAACTATACATATAAATATCTCCCACGTTGCGCAATCGTAATCCCTTATTTACTTCGCCCCTAGAACATAAATCGACTGTTCTTGGTACTCTGCCAAGTAGGGGTCTCTTATCTATGGTCGGATAGCATGTGTGTGTAGCTCATCTCCTCCCTCCTAATATATGTTAAAATGCTACATGGATCGCCTTAAAACTCATTATGCCTATTTAAGGACAAGAAGGAAATTGATGTTTGGATGTAAAGGAGTGGTAGGCCTTGATAGTTTTGGTTATATAAATAGAATAATTATTTATGTCGGATTTTTTTTTCTACTGCACTTGAAATTGATTACATACTTCGGCTCAGTTTCTTGAGCCTTTCTCAGATATTTGAGAATTACATGAACTCCTGCGCTGTTGCTTTAGCAGTGTTTTGGAGAAGAGACTTCGTTGCCTTCTTCTCTGAGACATTGGAAACACAGTGTTACTGTAAATAATAAGTTTAATGTGAGCAAATAAATGTTGAAAAAAACTAAAAAAAAAAGCCAAAAAAGAAAAATTGGTTCCCGCTCCCGAGCTAACATCTCGTGAATCTGGGACAGCTGTTTCAGTCTACTTAAGCTTCATCAGCCAGATTTACCCTTGACCAAAGGCTCAGACTGCATGATATAGTTACGGAGAGTGGGAGTGGAACCTTAAACAAAAAATACACACAAGGTAAAATCACCAAATCACATTCCTTGTCCTAGTAACCGCCACTGTTACGGGGATAAGTTATGTTTTTACAATATCTCGGAGAAGAAACCACGAAATCGTCTTCTCCAAAACATTGATGAAACAGCGCAGAAATTCATGTAGTTCTGAAACATCTTATGATGAAAGATCAAGGAACCGAACAGAAACATCAAATTAATTTTATAAATAATAACTAATTAACTAACCAACTAACTTTTATCTTTGAAATCTTTTCCAAGTTAGTTCTTATCGAGGAATTATTTCTAGAAAGCAATAAAATTCCCAGTATAGAAAAGCATTGGAATCTAAACAATGAATTTCCATTTTGTGTCTACTAGTATTTCATTATCTTAATCAACAAATATTGATCCTCTTAACTAATCCATTAGTTACAGCATGATAGAATTAATCGTATTCTGACAATATACACAGTCTTATCATAAATACTTTTATAAACGTTCGACAGATGGCTCTAAAACAGAAGGCCACGTCATTAGACCTAAAGCAACTAGCGAGTCATTGGGCCATCAGCCAATGTGTTTTATCACATTGCGGTAAGTATTTCTATGGAGTGGGGTGATTATGAAAATCGTGTTGTTGTAATACACTGCATAAAGTTGGAAAATCAGCTTCTGAGATTTATGCCCTGCTGAAAGAGCTAACAATAAACCGGTTTTTTGTCTATCGGGCCATCAACGTTTCTTTGAGACTGATACTGCTGCTGATCGATAGCTAAAGCGTACATAGATTTCCAATTTACTTACCGTCCCACCTACAAGCATTAACGAATTCTTTATCCCCTCTGACATGTGATTCGTTTTTTTTTTTTTTTTTTTATGTAACTGTTATCATCCCATCAAGTCGTATTTACAGATTAATTTAACAGATTTTTTGGCAATGTTACCATTTCAGATAATGTCTTGAGAAATTCCAATTGTCCTCCAGGCTTCGATGAACTTAGCACAGGGTGTTATTACTTCAGCATTATTGAAACTACTTGGTACAGAGCAAGACTCTTATGTCGGTCATTGAAAGCGGATTTGGCAGCCATTGAAACGGAAGAAGAGTACCTAGTCTTACTGGAATTCGTCAAAAATAATAGTAAGTTTTAAAATATAAAACTTTGAGATTAGTTTTAAGATAACATTCGCTTACTATAAATAAATTTTGTGGTGTAGCAAAGGAACATTTAAAAATTTTTTACTGAAGCATATGTAATAAAAAAGGTAATGTATTTCATGTAGAGGATGAATTTCAATGAAATCATTTAACGAAATTTAATTAGCCTACAGGGAAAGATACTTATTTATCTCGTTAATGTGAGGTGTTAAGTAATGTGGGTTTGGCGCCTTTTCTCAAACCTTCTTGTATCCTGGGAAGTAACAGCTTTTTTAGACAACAGATTTCAGCACTATACTTGTTGAGAAAATGGCTGATTTTAGCGTCCGATTAAAACAAAGAATTCTTCAATGAGGAAGACGAAACTCTGATTCGCTTCTATGAACATTTGACGAATGTTTATGGGGATGCAACTGTGGACCCTGAGCAGTGTTCGACGTTGGGTACGGCGTTGTAGCGAAGCTATAGCATGAGAATCGTCACTGAATGATACTCAGAGAAAAGGCCGTCCGAGCACTGCAATGACTCAACAGAACATCCAACGAATCGATGAAATCATTCGAGATGACCTCCAGGTAACAACCAATGAGCTCTGTTCTATGGTATCCATTGTAAAGGGCAGTGTAATGGCCATTATTGAAAAGTTGAGCTATTCAAAGATTTGTGCACGGTAGGTGCCCAGAATGTTGTCCCAAAGTCATAAGATGCGAAAAAAATCATCGTCACCGATCTCTTGCACTGTTGCAAGAGGAATTTTTAGGGAATATTTTTAGGAAAAACAGGTAATGGATTGGGTCCATCTTTTCTTTGAACCTGAATCGAAGAGACAGACGATGAATGGCATCACCAAAAAAAATTTTTAAATTGTACCATCTGCAACGAAAGTTATGGCCTCCATCGTTTGGGACTTGAAAGCTGTCATTCTTATCGACTTCTTGGAGCAAGAAATCACAATAAATTCTGATCGATACATACCCAAACTGAAGAAGCTTAGAACTCGTCTTGGACGAGTTTGTTCATCAAAAAAAAAAAAGTCAAATGTTCTTCTTTTGCAAGATACTGCCAGACCACACACTAGCGTGCGCACCACTGAACAGAATGCAGAATTTGCATAGATAGCCTTGGGTCTATCTGTTTTCGATCTATCTGATCCTAATATCGAACCTTCGGGCTTCCATTTGCACGGACCACTAAAAGAAGGTTTTCGCTGACATCATTTTGAAGATAACGAATCGTGCCCCAATAGCTGAGGAATAAGGTAGGATTTTCTACTGTGTTGGGATACATGCCCTTGTGCAAAAATGGACAAAAGAACGGAGTTTATATTGAGAAGTGTCAAGTACATAAGCAGTATTGACTACAATTCTGTGGTAATTTCATCCGCTTATCTTGTAAATTAGAGGAAATAAAAAAATTTAAAAAATAAATAAAAATAAACGAAATTAAAAAAATTTAAGGACTCTATATGCAGGCTGGTCAATAAAACGTACAACAACAAAGTTTCCATTGAATATGTGGAGCAATATAAAGTTACAAGCAATATAAGCAATTGGTGTATTTAACGTGTGTGGTAAAACTAAGAATTGAAAGAAATACTCAACAGACACACTAAAAAACATTTTTTAAAAAGTTGATTGTCCAATCTGGCGCTGTGTCATCTGGCAACACCACCAATGACCGCCACGGCTCCCAAGAACCACCACATGATTGGACAATCAACTTTTTGAAATTTATTTCGTTTCCCCTTTTTAAACCATTACCTTCCCATTCTTTTTAATCTTGCTAAAGGTGGAGACTTGACGCCTCCGAAACTGTCCAAGGACCCCCTTTTAATTATGTAATGTATGTTTTTCACTATTTCTTAAATATATAACTTAAAATGTTTTTTAGTGTGTCTATTGAGTATTTCTTTCAATATAAGCAATATAATATTAGTGGTCAAATATTGAATATTTAAAATATTAAATGTCAAATTTGAAATTTGAAAAATTTCCCTCTAGGGCAGGAAACCCGGTCGTGTAATTGTAATAATTTTTAACTTTTAATGTTTTAATTATTTTAATAAGTGTTAAATTTTATTTAATTTTTAAAATTTTTAAACTTTTTTAGTCAAGTGTACAAGCGTCAAAGGACATTAGAAATAATTCACAGTACACGTAAAAAACTTTGTAGGACCATAATTTTTGAGCCAATCAATACTGAATCGACCGTGGTTCAAGGTGGCTACTGGACACTTACTCAGAGTTGCCCCAAATGGTGGAAATTGTACAGTTTCGCTTGGCTTTGTATTTACTACAGTATTGTGAATTAATTTCTATTAATCTTAATTACATTAAATGTATTAGTAGATATAGGGTTATGTACTTGGCACTGACAATAAACATAAAAGTTTCTCCCAGGGAGTAGCGGGAACTCTAAATAAATGAGACCAATTATTTTAGGCATATTCGGAAGGACTACTCATTATCATTATTATTATGTAAAAGTTTCAAAACCATGGGTAAAGACAATATGGCAGATCAATGACCAAATCACATATTGCCAAGTATAAGCAAAAAATATGTGAAAGAATGGTTCAGGGATGTGTGGTTGTGTCCATAAATTTCCTAACTATTTGTGTTGTGTTGAGTATCATGTTGAGTATCACACCCATCTGGAGTCGTGCGTAAGTGTTTTTGTGAAGTCTTAGTGGGCTATGTGTGAGGCAACAGTATGTTTTCTTGAGTGCGTTTCTGATGTTTGTGTTGTCAATGATGCGCGCTTGCTGGAAGCCCAGATATTTGTAGGTCTCTCCCTCTTCTATTGATTGGATGGCCAACCCATGGTCCAGTCCAAAGCCGTCCAAATTGGAAGTCTTCCCGCGAGTTATATGTAGCTTGCGGCATTTGTCGATTCGAAATTCCATCCCAATGTCTTTGGTGAATTAAGTTGTGATTTGTAGTAAATTAGTAAGTTGTGCATTGTTTGTGGCATAGAGTTTAATGTCATCCATGTAGAGTAAGTGTGTGATTTTATATGGCGTCACAGTGCCTGTGGTAAGCCTATAACCGTGTTTTGTGTTATCTAGTATATGGCTCAGTGAATTCAAGGTGAGGCAGAACCAAAGAGGACTCAAGGAGTCTCCCTGGAAAATACCTCTCCTTATGGGAATGGGATCTGTAGTGATGGAGGTGTTAGAGGTGCGTACGTGTAATGTTGTGTTCCAACTCTTCATCGTGGCAGCTAAGAATGCCGTGATCTTGGGGTGTATTTTGTAGATATGAAGAGTGTAGGAGCCAGGAATGAGGGACAGAATCAAATGCCTTCTTGTAATCGATGTATGCGATATGTAAGCTCCTATTCTTCGCGCGTGCCTGGCGCAAGATTACAGAGTCAATAAGGAGTTGCTCCTTACAACCCTGGGAATTCCTGCGACAGCCCTTCTGCTGTTCGGAAAGAATGTTATATGTCTCGATGTGTGTGTAGATCTTGTCTGCGAGGCAGGAGGTGAGGAGTTTGTAAAGTGTGGGGAGGCAAGTGATTGGGCGGTAGTTTGCAGGTTGCGCTGTTTCAGTGTTCTTGCTCTGTAGGTATGTGACACCCTGTGTGAGGAAACGAGGCATATGTTCTGGGTGTTGGATTATGTCAGTGAGTGTAAGCGCTAGTTTTCCATGCAGGGACGTGAACCTCTTGATCCAGAAGTTCTGGACTCCGTCTGCACCAGGAGCCTTCCAGTTGTGTGCATGTTTTAGTGCTGTCTGTATGTCTGCGAGAGTAATCTCATGGAAGGACATGCAGGGTAAGTGTTCAGTGAGTTGCTGTTCCTCTGTTATCCATGGTGCTTTATCATTGTGGGGGATAGGGTTTGACCACAGAGACGACCAGAGTTTAATATCATCCATATAGAGTAAGTGTGTGATTTTGTATGGTGTCAGAGTGCCTGAGGTAAGTCTACAACCGTGTTTTGTGTTGTCTAGCATGTGGATTAATGGATTCAAGGCGAGGCAGAACCAAAGAGGATTCACGGAGTCTCCCTGGAAAATACCTCTCCTTATGGGAATGGTGACTGTAGTGATGGAGGTGTTGCAGGTGCATAGGTTTAATGTTGTGTTCCAACTCTTCATCGTGGCATCCAAGAATGCCGTGATCTTGGGATGCATATTGTAGAGATGAAGAATTTGTAGAAGCTAGGAATGAGGGGACTGAGTCAAATGCCTTCTTGTAGTCGATGTATGCGATGTGTAAGTTCCTATTCTTCGCGCCCGCCTGCCGCAGGATTACCGAATCAGTAATCAGTTCGGCCGTCCTAAGGTAAAAGGAAGCAACTAGTAATTTGGAAACTGATTATTTGCTGCCTTTTGACCGTACTTATAAGCATATTGTGAGTCAGTTGCTACCTTTGATCATCGAAATAGGGGCCAAACGTAACAGCAGATCTCTACCAAATTGCATAGGAAGATGTGTAGATACTTCCTTACGTTGAAAATGCAGAAAACGGAAAATCAGAAAATTTATAGTTACTTCCTTTTACCTTAGGACGGCGGAGTTGCTCCTTACAACCCTGGGAATTCCTGCGACAGCCCTTCTGCTGTTCGGAAAGAACGTTATTTGTCCCAATGTGTGTGTAAATTTTTGTCTGCAAGGCAGGAGGTGAGGAAGTGTGGGGAGGCAAGTGATTGAACGGTAGTTTGCAGGATGAGCTGTTTCAGTATTCTTGCTCTGTAGGTATGTGACACCCTGTGTGAGGAAAAGAAGCGTATGTTCTGGGTGTTGGATTATGTCAGTGAGTGCAAGAGCTAGCTTCCCATGCAGGGACGTGAATCTTTTCAAACAGAAGTTCTGAACGCCGTCTGCACCAGGAGCCTTCCAGTTGTGTGCATGTTTTAGTGCTGTCTGTATGTCTGCGAGAGTAATATCATGGAAGGGCATGAAGGGAACATGTTCAGTTAGTTGTTCCTCTGTGATCCATGGTGCTTTATCGTTGTGGGGGATGGGTTTGACCACAGAGATGACCAGTATTCATGTAATGCCTCGCTTGTGGCATGTAATGCCTCGCTTATGGCATGTAATGCCTGGCTTGTGTTGGGTGTAGTAGAAGGAGATGTAAGGGATCTGTAGAATTTTTTCTTATTGTATTGAAAAGTGTTGTTGTTTGCGGAAAGTGCACTGTTTGTATCTTTGGAATCTTTTTGCGAGTGCACTTTTTGTTTTAGTGTGTCCAGATGTTCCTGAACCTGGTTATGATGGTTTGAGTGTGAAGGGCGAGTGTTTATGTGCTTGAATATCTTCTTAGCCTGGGACATAAGTTTCTTTGTTTTGTTTCCTGTACAGTATTGTGTGAGCCTGGCTATGTCTCGCGGCCTCAAAGCGACGTCTCCAAGGGGGGGGGGGGATGTATTCTTGTGACCGTGCAGTGGTAGGTATGTGGTGTTGTTTGATTCGAAGTGCCCGAATGGTTCCCTGTGCCACGCAGTAGAGTTTTGTGGGTATGTATTCTAATGTTTGAATATTATCAAGGTATTGTGGGATTGTGTGTGTTGAGATGGTACATGACTGTGTATTTGATGTGTGTACTGATTGTGGCCTGAGTGTGGGGTCTGTGCCTGTGTATTGTGCTAGTGCAGTGTAGAAATTATCATGTGCTGCTTGTAATATGTCATTAGTTGTATTGTTGAGGCATGTGTGTTGAGGGGTAGAGATTGCTTCTGTGTTTGCCATAAAGGTAGTGTCTTCAGGTGGGGTAGAGTATGGTGTACAGCGACTTCTTCCTTAATTTTTGCAAGTATGCATGGGGGGAATAAGATTGTTTACTACTATGGAAGTCGCTGATCCGCTGCCCGCTGTTCGCTAAGCCCTAACGTTGGGTATCGTTTAGTGAATGTGTGGTGTAGCGGCTATCTGTATCCTGTGAGATGAGTTCCTAACTATGAAACGGTGTAGAAGTCACGCATAAGATCCTGGTTCATCTGCGATGACCATCGGATGCGCTGGCGTGGTTTCCCAGTCTTGGTGTCGCCTGCTCTAACACAGACGAAACACTTCCGACCGTTCGGGCTGGATGGTGTTGCCCGGGCATTGTGGTAGCCGTACTACAGAATGGGATGGCACTTTCGCCATCACCACCTGCGGGAGACCACCTTTTTCGAACGGAGGCCTCTGCCTAACCCCCGAACGCGGGTGACTTTATCCTGCGCCACAGCCGATGCAGCATGATCAATATTAGAACAAGAACTCATCATAGATGATATATTATTATTATTATTATTATTATTATTATTATTATTATTCACGATATTTCCCATTTAAAGAGAGCGTTTGAACTTGAATTCCTCTATGATGATTGTTTGTGTTTTCTGTGTGCCCAAAATTTCTTCATGTGTTCTTTGTGTTGTTTCTTACGCTCCGCTGTCTATTTACATCCCCACCTCTTCTGTGTTGTGGTATCAAAGATATGTTTTTTGATAGTGTTCCTGAATTTCTTTCTATCTTCCGCATCATCTATTGTCATGTGTGCCTGTCTGTGATCCTCCTCGACTGCTTTTATCCATTTTGTTTTTCCCCTGCCTGAGTTGATGACCTCAAGAATCCGTCTTTAAAATCTGTCTTCATTCATCCTGTGAATATATGCTTAGAATTGCGTTCTTCTTTTCCTGAATGTATCCGTAATCTTAGTAGTGTGATGCTGGTCTCTTCATCCAGATTCCCTGTTCCTGTACCGGTCCCAAGATTTTCCTGAGAATTTTCCTTTCTTGTTTCTCTATTTCTTTGATTTTCGCTTGTCCACCAATTTGTGTCGTTTCAACAGCATATAGTGCATCAGGAAGTACGACAGTGGTGTAGTGTCTTAATTTTGCGTTAATGGATATGGACTTTTTATTGTAATAGTTCCACGTGAGTTTATATGCTCTTTGTAGTTTTCTTATTCTTTCCTCATTGGCCCTTAGGTTGATCCCTAATGGTTGGATAATTTTTCCTAAGTATTTAAAATGCGATACTTATATAATTTTCCCGTGGGTTGTTTCAATAGGTAATTTGTCTTGTGGCACTCTTTCTATACAGGGTGTTTCAAAAATACACGGCATAATTTCAGGTATGTATTTCGCACATGTAGACAATCAAAATAGTTCATTACAACATATGTCCGGAAATGCTTCATTTCCGAGTTATGGCCTTCACAACATTGAAAATCACCGGAACGTTTTTCGTTCCGCCGGTCGTTGCCATTACAGAAGATGTTCAAAATGACCACCTCCTGCTTGAATACAGACCTCACATCGATGTCTCATTGAACGTTTTTCTTTCCGCAGGTCGTTGCCGTCAAAGGACACATTAAGAGGGCACTCTGACAGATCATTCCGAGGCGAAGGTTAAATTCAGTGGTGTGTTTGGCGTTCGACTGTGTGTCATGTACACAAATCAGGAGCTGGCAGAGATGCACTTCATGTACGGTAAGGCAGACGGCAATGCTGCGCTGGCTCGTCGTTTGTACCAGGAGAGGTACCCACAGCGACAATGTCCAGATCGGAAGACATTTGTAAGTCTCCATCACCGTCTGTGCGAGTATGGAAAATTTCACTCTCCTGGATTGGGAAGGGGACGACCAAGGTCTACAACTCCAGAAGAACAGGAGGAGATTCTGGAGACTGTGAACAGAACTCCTTCTGTCAGCACACGAAGGTTAGCGTTGCAAGTGAATGTTCCCCATACGACTGTCTGGAGACTGCTGAAAGAGCATCAATTGTATCCTTATCATTTGCAACGTGTACAGGCGCTGTCACCAGCAGATTACCCTGCACGAGTTAGGTTCTGTCAGTGGTTCTTGCAGCAGTGTGCTGCAAATCCGAACTTTCCTGCCTTAGTATTATTTACAGATGAAGCACAGTTCACACGAGATGGCATAACAAATTTCCACAATCAGCATGTATGGGCGTATGAAAACCCAAATGCAACTGTTGTATCTCATCACCAGGTGCGGTTCTCCCTCAACATGTGGGCCGGTATCATTGGTGATCGATTAGTTGGACCCCATGTACTTGTAAACAGACTTACGGGGCAGGCGTACACAAACTTCCTGGAAAACACCATACCTCATGTTTATGACGACACTCCACTGATCGATCGTCAGCACGCTCACTTCTTGCATGACGGCGCTCCTGCACACTTCAGTCGTACGGCTCGCCGGTACTTGGATCGAACGTTTCCTGATCGATGGATAGGTAGAGGTGGCCCAATTGCTTGGCCTCCACGCTCACCTGATCTGAACCCTCTCGATTTCTACTTGTGGGGCCATTTAAAATCATTGGTTTATTCGTCTCCGGTGCCTGATTTGGAATCCCTTCGGAATCGAATTGTGGCACGTTCTGAGGACATACGCAACATTCCTGGAGTGTGGGATCGTGTTCGCAGGTCATTGAGACATCGATGTGAGGTCTGTATTCAAGCAGGAGGTGGTCATTTTGAACATCTTCTGTAAAAGCAACGACCGGCGGAACGAAAAACGTTCCGGTGATTTTCAATGTTGTGAAGGCCATAACTCGGAAATGAAGCATTTCCGGACATATGTTGTAATGAACTATTTTGATTGTCTACATGTGGGAAATACATACGAAATTTGCAGGCCAGTTTTTCGTGCAATTTCGTGTAGTTTTTCTATGGCGTTTGTGGCCTCTTTTCTGTTATTTGTGAGGATTGCGAGGTCATCCGCAAATGCTAAGCACTTCACATGGAATGTGTTCTCTTTTTTTATAACAAATTGGATTCCTTTGACTTCTTTTTCCTATGTTCTGATAATTTTCTCAAGAAGGATATTAAAACCAACGGCGAGAGCCTGTCACCCTGTCGCACTCCAGTATGGATTTCAAATGGATCGGAGATTCCTCTAAGTATTTAACCTTGGAGGTTGTGTTAGTTAACGTCTGTTGGATGATTGCTCTTTTTTTTCTGTCGATGCCGAATTCTTCCAATGTGTTGAAGAGGATCACTCTTGTCTATGGAGTCGTAGACTTTCTTATCCATAAAAGTGACCACCGTGTTTCTGGTGTTTCTCATCTGGAGATTCGTTTTAAGATTCCAGATCTGTTTTATGCAGGAGCGTCCCTTGCGGATACCAGCCTGGTATTCTCCTATCTGTGGATCAGCTTGTTCTTCTAGTCTATTCAAGAGGACTTTTGAGTTATTCGGATCCGTTTTGTCCTCTTTCTTGTGGAGTGGTTGGATGATTGCGCATTTCCATTCCGAAGGGATCTGTTCGGTTTCCCAAATGTCTAATATGATCCTGTGGATTCTTCCCGTTAACTTTTCATCGCTTAATTTCCAGAGTTCTGCAATAATTCCATCTTTTCCTGGGGCTCTGTTATTTTTCAGTGCCTTGATAGCTTTTACTATTTCCTTGGTGGTTGGTGGTTCAGCCTCGGGATTTGGTGTGGATGTTTTGAAGTGGATATCATCTGTGGGACCCTCGCAGTTGAGAAGATTGTTGAAGTAGTCAGCGAGGATTTGGCAGTTATTCTTCGTGTTGGTTTCTAGTGAGCCGTCTGGTTTCTTGAAGCAAAGATTGGATGGCTGGTATCCTATGATATATTCTTTAAAAGTCTTATAGAAATTCCTAGTGTTATTTTTCTTAAAATCTTGTTCTATTTCCTCCAGTCGCCTTTTGTCGTAATTTCGTTTTTCCCTCCGAATTGTTTTTGATGTTTGTTTTCGGATTTCAAAAAATTGTTGCCATTTTTCTGATGTTTTGTTACTATTGAAGTTTTCCAGGCTTTCACCCTTTCATCAGTTGCAAGGTCACATATTGTATTCCACCACCTGTTTTCTCTTTTTCGGAGGTTGTCCCAATTTCATCGTGGACATGAGGACGTCAGGAGTTCTGTCCAATTTGTGGTGTTTGTTTGACTGATTTCCTGTAAGATGTTTTCCTTGTTGAGTTTTAAGTATTCCGGATCTGGTCTCAAAACTTTGTTTAGGTTTGGTTTCTTTCTCTAGTTGGGTTGTAACCTGGTCTTTATCTGTAAGAGATGGTGGTCTGATTCGAAAAAAACCTCTTCTTGTTTTCACATTCAGAATCTTTGCTATGTTGCTCTTGGAGATGGCCACATGGTCTATCTGGAACTCTCCCAGCTTTGTGTTGGGCGACTTCCAACTATATAGTTTCTTTTTGGGTTTCTCAAATTGTGTTGACATAATTTCGAGGCCGAAATTCTCGCAAAAGCTTATCAATCTTTCCCCATTCCTGTTGGTTCTCTTGCGCGCTGTATGGATTCCTGTGGTTTTCCTGAATTTTTTTTCTTTACCTAGTTGTGCGTTAAAGTCGTCTATTAGGATTATTACATGGTGCTTGGCAATTTTGTTAGTCATCTCTTCCAGCTCATTCCAGAAACAAATCGATCATACTCCTCTGGGAATCATTATTATCGACGGAAACCATTTTTCTCCTAATAACAGAATTAATAAACGCCGCAGGGTATTCGTTATCAAACAGTATTTTCCTAATGACAAAAAGTTCTTGTTTGAACAGTGCTTGGGTGCTAGATAAGGTAAAGGCTCTCTCAACAGAGGAGTATGATCGAACAAAAAAGATTTGTTTCGATGGTTATCATGCAGAATGGTTTCCGGCTGTTTCAAAGGTTCTCAAATCATTTAATATTCTGGTTACATCACCTTGTCGCCGCACAACGGAATCCATGTTCAACAGTCATAAACCAAAAAGAAACAATATGCTTAGGAAGGGTGTGATTTATTCTGTGCAGTGTAGCAAATTTGGGTGCAAGTACATAGGCGAAACTGGTCGTGCCTTGGAGGAGAGGGTTGATGAGCTAAAGATAGAAGGGATACGGCTTACGCTACGGTCCGTCATTGCAGCAGCACCAGTCACCCTATAGAGTATCGTAATCCTGTGATTCTCGATAATGCGGCTAATCTTTTTCTGAGGAAGTGCAAAGAGTCGGTCCTCATATCGGTCACGGATGGCTGCTACAATGATGTCCATCCGGAATATCAAGCAATATTCTTTGATAAAAAAGAAAAAAAAGAAGAAGAAAGAAAATCGAAATTAGTGCTAAAATTCAATTTTATTCATATCTTTTGTTTATTTTTTATTTTTATTTTTATTTTTATTTTATTTTTTATTCTTGTTTTTATTTTTATTACTTTTGGTTTTTTTTTGTTAATGTTTTCATAATTTTATTCTATGTTTAATTTTATAATTTTGATTTATTTTTGTTCTTCTTGTTTTATCTGCTTTTTGTTTTATTCTGTCATTTTTATTTTGATTTATTATTTTCCTTGTCTTATCTTTTTGTTTTTAGCTTATCAATTTTTTCCTTTCCTTTTATCTCCCTCCTTTTTTTTTTCGTTATTTCTTTCTTTTCCTCTTGTCTGTTTTTTTTCTTTTTATTTTGAGACGTCTCGCCTCCACCAGGTGAAAAGCCATCTGTTTGTAAACAACGCCACGTGTTTGTGTTGGCAGTTTTTCCAATGGCAAGTGATCTCCGCCAGATGTCTCCATCCTCCAGCCGGCTCCTTTTGCAGTTTGCAGGCATCAATGAAATGGTTAACCTTTTTCATTGGTCCATTAAGGTTGAAATAGTTCGGAAGGCAGTCAGCTCTTCTATCTCTCCTGAGGAAGACACGTCCTACTGTTTAATAGGGACTCCAATTTTTTTAATTTTTTAACTTTTTTAAATTTTAAAGTAATAATTTTTAGTTGTTGTGTGCGGGCTGGACTTTTTATCAATTATTTTGGCACACGTTAAGAACTTTATAGTTTAATATTTGATTGTGATGTAACTCTACGATATCTATTAGTCCACGACCACCGTCTGCTCTTGAAAGTGTGAGTCTCTCAGTGCACGCTAATGGGTGATGCTTTCTATGTTAAGTGAGTTGGCGTCTGATTATTCTTTCGATTCTTGGATGTCAGTTGGAGTCCAATGGATTATTCCAAATGAATAGGTAAGAATGGGAATGGCATATGTGTTAATTGTTTTGATTGCATTTTCTCCTGTGAGATATGTTTTTAAGATGAGATGGAGCCGCTGATTGAATACTTTTTTCAGGAGAGATGTGCTGTTGATTTGTGTCGATTGCCAGTACCCGAGGTATTTATGTGTATCTTCTTCTTGCATGACAGTGATAGTTTTCTTGCATGGCAGTAATAGTGCTTTGAATCTTGCTTTATTATTATTATTATTGAACACATTAATAGAGCCATACACCTGAATACATGAGAAAAAACTTTATGTATGCAATGGTAAAATACTCACGACCGTTTCGCCGCCTTTAGATCGATATATTTATTGATCTTGTCTGCGTGAGTTTTCTACATGTTCTTGATGACAGAACTGCAATATCTATGAAATAGATCTGTTTTTTGACCTTATCACCAAGTGTGATGTCAGGTTTGTTGTGATATATAGTTTTGTCTGTGTGAATATAGTTATATATAGTTTTGTCTGTCTGGTCCCAGTACAGCTTGTATGAGGATGACTCTAATACGCTTTGTGGCGCCTTGAAGGACGGGACCGTGTTCTTAGTAAGTGATTATTTGTGTGCTTGCTGTTAATAAACGATTGACGCTTCCTGATTGTGTCGATGGAGGTAGTATATTTGGGGTGGTTCATGTTTCGTGAATGTACTGCGTGTTGTGCGTTGTAGTGCTTCTAGTTCAGTGTTTGTTCATGGAATTATGCCGAACGAATATGTTAGTGTGGGGGCGGCAAAAGTATTGATGGCTTTAATTTTATTTCTGGCGTTGTGTTTTGAGGATTGTGAGCGCGAGCACGGTATAATCTTGAGTGTGTTTTTGATGTTTGCGTTGTCAATGACTCGCGCTTGCTGGTAGCCCAGGTACTTGTAGGTCTCTCCCTCTTCCATGGATTGAATGGCCAACCCATAGTCCAGTTAAAAAGCATCCAAATTCGTAATCTTCCTACGTGTTATATATAGCTTGCGGCCTTTGTCGATTCCAAATTCCATCCCAACATCTTTGGTGAACTGTGTGGTGACTTGTAGTAAATTAGTAAGTTGTGCGTTGTTTGTGGCGTAGAGTTTAATATCATCCATGTAGAGTAAGTGTTGTATGGCGTCAGAGTGCCTGAGGTAAGCCTAAAACCGTGTTTTGTGTTGTCTAGCATGTGAATTAATAGATTCAAGGCGAGGCAGAAACAAAGAGGACTCACGGAGTCTCCCTGGAAAATACCTCTCCTTATTCGAATGGGGAATCTAGTGATGGAGGTGTTGGAGGTGCGTACGTGCAATGTTGAATTCCAACTCTTCATCGTGGCATTCAGGAATGCCGTTATCTTGGGGTGTATTTTGTAGAGATGAAGGGTATGTAGGAGCCAGGGAATGATGGACTGAGTCAAATACCTTCTTGTAGTCGATGTACGCGATCTTTATGTTCCTATTCTTCGCGCGCGCCTGTCGCAGGATTACCGAGTCAATAAAGAGTTGCTCCTATCAACCCTGGGAATTCCTGCAACAGCCCTTCTGCTGTTCGGAAAGAATGTTATGTGCTTCGATGTGGGTGTGGATTTTGTCTGCAAGAAAGGTGGTGTGGAGTGTGGGGAGGCAAGTGATTGGACGGTAGTTGCAGTGAGTGTAAGAGCTAGGTTTCCATGCAGAGACGTGAACCTCTTGATACAGAAGTTATAGACTCCGTCTGTGTGTGTGAGCCTAGATATATCTTCTCTAAGGTCGTTGATGAGGCCCTCAAGGCCTCAAGGGGGATGTATCGTTGTGACCGTGCAGTGGGAGGTATGTGGTGTTGTTTGATTCCAAGTGCCCGAATTGTCCCTCTGCTGCGCAGTACAGTGTTGTGTACGTCTACTAATGTTTGGATATTGTCAAGGTGTTGTGGGATAGTGTGTGTGTGTTGAGATGATGTTTGACTGTGGAGAGTTGTTTTGATGTGTGTACTTTGGGGAATGGCGGCCTGAGTGTAGGGTGTGTGCCTGTATATTATGCTAGCGAAGTTGAGAAATATCATGTGCTGCTTGTAATATGTCATTAGTTGTATTGTTGGGGCATATGTACTGAGGGGTACAGATTGTTTCTGTGTTTGCCATAAAGATAGTGTCTTCTAATGGAGTGGGGTGTGGTGTGGTTGGATTCAGCGAGTTCTTCCCTAATTTGTGTAAGTATGCATGGGGGAATAAAATTGTTTACTACTATGGAACGTCGCTGATCTGCTACCCGCTGGATAACGTATGGTGAATGCATGGTGTAGTGGCTGTCTGTATCCTGTGAGATGTGTCCCTAACTGTGTAACGGTGTAGAAGTCGCGCATAAGATCCTGGTTCATCTGCGATGACCATCGGATGCGCTGGCGTGGTTTCCCAGTCTTGGTTGTCGCCTGCTCTACACAGACGAAACACTTCCGACAGTTCGGCCTCCATTGTGTTGTTGTAATTGTTGTAGCCATCAACTTATATAATTGGCCAAGTTCGTCTGTCTATCTGTCTGTCTGTCCGTCCGTCTGTCTGTCCGTCTGTCTATAACTCGATATAATAAAGCTATTAAGATAGATCCAAGGTTCTCAATGCTACCATTGAATCTAGGGTACTCAAATTGGATGAAATATTAGTTTATTTTGTCATTCCATGTTGTTTCCATGAAATTTTACCGGAAATTCTAACAAAACATCCGTCCAAAATTAAATAATTTTGTTACCACTGCATCCATTTTAATGAAATTTGGCATACTTACTCAGTTGTTTCCGCTGATTTCAAAACTCAAAACCATTTTTGCCGTAGAAGCTTCGTTCACAAGTTAGCACAGTATTTAGATTACATTTACTTTAAATTTGATAGTTGATAATAAAAGGATTTTTCAGATTTTTTTATGCCTGTCAGCCGACAGGCTTTACTGCAGTACTACAGAATGGGGTGCCACTTTCTCCATCACCATCTGCTGGAGACTGTAGTATATTTTTCGAACGGAGGCCTCTGCCTAACTCCCGAACGCGGGTGACTTTATCCTGCGCCACACCCGACGCAGCATGATCAATATTAGAACAAGATCTCATCATAGATGGTTGGACCTATCCTATAGCTGAGGATAGTTCCCGTCCCCACCGCGAGGAGATAGGGTTCATAGTTGCTTATTATTATTATTATTATCAATCGTCGTTTTTGTTGTTTTCCATTTCCTGATTTCCTGATTTAGAAATCAGTGTTAAAAACGACTAATTTCTATAAATAATAAAATGGACATAAAAAACATTATTCCCTCCTTTCTCGAATTTGGTCAACTAAGGACCACAGAACTAGTTCAACCTGACAACGTCAGGACGAAGCTAGTGAACGACAAGATGGAGGGACGAGATTCACATTCCGTCCAGGATAACCCTGAGATAGTAAGTCCCAGGGAGAAACCGACGAAACACAGAAGAAGAAAGAAAACAGCCATGCCAACACTGGGATTCGAACCCAGGTTCCGACACACCAGCAACACGGCAGACCGCCGTCTAGACCGCTCGGCCATGCCGGAACGGCTATAAACGTTATTATTTACAGAAATTAAAAGTAATTAAAATTACATGCATTTACTTTTGAGTGGATTTTAGGGATGGGATTGATTTTTTCCTAAATAAAACAATTGAAGAATTACAAATCGTCCTTAAGAAACAATTGAAGAATTACAAATCGTCCTTAAGAAACAGTTTCTAATTATATTTAATCGATTTCTTTTATGTGAAATAATTGAATTGTATGTAACAACTGTAAGATCCTCTTTGTAATATTTTGAGATTTTACCTAAGCGCATTTATAAATCTATAGCTATTACTTTATTACAGTTTTACCAGGAACATCATTTGCTGTCTGGCTGAGTGGTTCTGATGAATTAGAAGAAGGTCAGTGGATATGGACAAGCACCGGAAGACCTATTGGACAAACAAAAGTGCATTTAAACGAAATGCAAAATGTAAACGGTTATAATTACTTAGCTTTACGCAACAGTATGAGTGATTATACTGGAGATCGGAACTTTGCATCTATCTGTGAGTTTTAAAGTATAATTTTCCCCATTTTTTTTTATTCAATGAAGGGAAAATGATACAATCAGCATCTGCAGGAATATTTCCGGAAATTCTTGTTTAGATCATTTTAGTTTATAATTTTCTTATGAATTCCAATTCTAAAATAATGTAAGTTATTGTAATTTTTTATGTATTGAGTATTTGTATTTTTTTTTGTCTACGTATTTTTTACCGAAAAAAAACAAGCATTAATAGTTTTTGGGTCAAGAGCAAATATGGATACTACAGTAGACCTTGAAAATCCGGCATGCTCGGGGATCTGTCAATGCCAGATTATCAAATATGCCGGATTACCAAGGCCATTTTTACAACCCTGGTTTAAACAAAGGTATATAAATACAGACTACAGTTTTAACATACAAAAACGATTAATAGTATTTAGTAAACACAACAGAAAACATTACAGTGAACAAAACAAAAATTTAAAGTATGTAATACAATGAAAACTATATTGAACTAAAAATCAAATATGGTACTGTAGTTCACTTCATTGTTAAATAGCTCAGGATTCTAAGTCTTAGCAAAGTTCGATATACAGTAAATCATTTTTTTTTTTTTTTTTTTTTTTTGTAGTTGGATCAAGAGAAAATAAGGATTATTATTTGGAAAGGAAAAATTAGGAGATGAATTAATAAGAAGTTTATCAAATAATTCAAAAAATTCAAAATAAAAATGCCAAAAACAGAATAGAAAACATATGAATACGTAACTCTATCATAAACGAGATATTTGGATTCTAAGGGGTCTAAAGGGGGGGGGGGGGAGTGCAATCTTTCTTCAAGGGTATGCGTATCTCTGAAACCGCTTGATTTGCAAATACGAAATTTCATAAGAAATTTGTCAAAATGTGAAATATAAGTTTTGTATTTCCCCCCTTTTTTAATTTATGGTTAGGATTTCTTCGGTGGGAGATCCCATTCTCGGGTGCGAGAGTCGGGATACTAACACCGTGCGCACTTTCTGGGTTGTCATCGGAGGAGTTTGGCTGGCTGAGGAGTCCTAATGAGGACGAAACGGTCCGTCCCAGTCTCTTCCCGATGACAACTCGAAGTGCGAATCCTAACTTTAGCTTTGTGCCTTTCGATTGATATTTTTCACGTATTCGACGAATTTTCGATATTCGGATTCTAATGGATGTAAACAGAGGGGTGGGGGGGGGGCGACTTTCCTCTAGGGTATGCATATTGAGTTGAAAACATGAGTGTTCTTCGACAAAATCTAAAATATATGTATTCGCCGAATTTTCAATATTCGGATCTTAAGGGGTGTGTAAACGGGTGGGCAAACATTTTGGAAGTGCATATGCATCTCCGAAACCGCTTGATTTGCAAACATGAAATTTCACATTAATGTTGTTTGTTAAAATCTAAAGTATCTAAAGTAAATCTATAGTAAAATTTAAAGTATACGTATTTGACGAATTTCAGATATTCTTGTAAACGGAGGGGGGGGGGGAGGACTTTCCTGCAGGGCGTGCATATCTCCGAATCCGCTTGAATTGCAAACATGAAAGTTGACATGAGTTCTTAATTCTAAGTTTACTTGATGTAATTCGCTTTTTTTGAAGAAATGAAGGGTTTTGTTTTAGGTTACGTATGCAAGGCTCCTGGAGAGAAGCGACGGTAGTAGATTTATAACGTAATTTATAACTACCACATGCCTTTTTTACCAATGGAAAAAGTTTCAAAATGATCACACAATTACAATTTCTTCGTCATACACATAAGATCAACTCTTTTTTGTAACCCTCGCGAAGCAAGGGGATATTTTTGGTAGTAATCTATACAATAAGCGCGAGTGTTTGTTTGTATTGAAACAACGTCGCCATTTCTCAATGGAACTTTATCAAATTTCGCACGGAGGTTCACATATATCGCAGAATAATGCAAGAACAACGAAAACCCGGATCCGGAACAGGGCTAAACGAGTGGGCGGACATTCTTGAAACATTCAGTGCAAACGTTCGATGGAAATAGAGGGGAGGGGGGAAACAAAGGTTTTCCTTCAGGGTATACGTATCTCCGAAACTGCTTGAGTTGCAAACATGAAATGACCTGAGTATTTTAATTCCAAGTTTTTTATTTACTTAATGTAATTTGCTTTCCTGAATAAATCGTTTTTTTACATTACATATGCATGGCTTCCGGATCGAAGCGACGGTAGCAGGTGTACAACATAATTTGTAAAAATGTATCTTTTTTACCAACTGGAAAAGTTTCAACATGGTCACACAATTACAATTTTTGCGTTTTCCACATCAGGACAACTCTGATTTGTGAAGCACGGGTATTTTTGCTAGTTGCAATAATATAATTGCTTACTTAATACAACGTTGTATATTATTTAAATAAAGAATTGTGTTTCATTGATATTATCAATTGTAAAACCTGTTGATGCAATTGATAAATAGAAGTAAATCTCTTGATTTCTGTTGATGCAATTCTCCAATCCGAATACTCTTTTCCTCTTTTCATCATTAGATTCAAAATAAAGAATTTGAATTTCCTTTACAGGTTTACGATAAAATGAAAAAGAATGTTCCACCAGTCCAGATCTATCACAATAATTCCTTCTAATTCTAGGACTGAATTAGTAGAACATTGCTTACAATTTTGTTATAATCCTGTAAAGGAAGTTCAAATTTTTTATTTTGAATCTGATGATCAAAAGAAAAAAATTATAGAATCTCTATGAATTCGGATTTTGGAGTGCATCAATAGAAATCAAGGTTTTACAATAATATATTTATCTTTGACAAGAAAGACAATTCGTCATTTACATAATACACAACGCTGTATTAAGTTTTAGTATACGGTTATATTATTGTTAATATTTCAATTAATAATTTTCTTTTCTTTTCAAATAAGCAATCATTGGGCAA
Source organism: Thereuonema tuberculata (assembly GCA_023159025.1). Classification (NCBI taxonomy): domain Eukaryota; kingdom Metazoa; phylum Arthropoda; class Chilopoda; order Scutigeromorpha; family Scutigeridae; genus Thereuonema; species Thereuonema tuberculata. The sequence goes on along the minus strand of JAFIDM010010028.1, from coordinate 24,305,831 downwards.
GTGATCGTTCGAAACTTTAGTTAACATTAATTGTGTTACCTAAATATTGAATGATTATTACAGTTTATTAATACATTACATTAATAAGAAAGGAAGATGGGAGCCCAACGATAAAAACTTTAAAAAAACATTAATAAAAAACATTTATAAAATTTTTATCTGTATGCTCTCATCTTCCTTTCAATGATTCTCCTCACATGTTAATCATTTGTTTTCTTAACATTATATTAGAATTGGTTAAAAGTCCGATTAAAATATAATCTATTTTAATAAAGAGTGTTAACCAAACATGTATTATTAAAAAAGATGATAAAGAAATTATGTGTATTACTTTTGAAATATTCTTAAATTATTTATCAAAATAACAATAAGATAATCTTAATAAATAAATACAACATCTT
>JAFIDM010010028.1:24269181-24279220 GCA_023159025.1 Thereuonema tuberculata | reverse complement strand
TTTAAAAACATTTATGAAATTATTATCTGTGTGGTCTCATCTTCCTTTCTTTCAGTGATTCTCCTCGCATGTTAATCATTTGTTTTCTAAACATTAGAATTGGTTAAAAACATGATTAAAATATAATCTATTTAATAAAGAGTGTTAACCAAATGGGTATTATTAGAAAAAGATGATAAAGAAACTATGTGTATTACTTTTGATATATTCCTAAATTATTTATCAAAATGACAGTAATAAATTATTATCTACTTTCATCTTGTGTAAAGATTGTTGGTGAAAAATATATTTACTTAATCTGTTTAAAATGTAAGTTATGTATAGTATACACAAAAATTGTATGTAGTATATATATAAACCTTTCATTTAAAATGAAATAGCTGAAAGAAATGTATGTTTCTAACTTAATTAAAATATAGTAAAAATATAAAGAATGACTCAATTACTGTAATTAGAATTGGTTTAAGATGTACATTTCAAATACTTTTACCGTTAAGAGCAGGAGTAATTATGTTGAGTTATAACCACAACAATTCATGGCCATCGGATTTTAATTAGGATCGGGCGATCAGTCTGACTTCTCTCCTGGGATTCCACGGAAAAAAAAAACCCAGTCCCCATTTTACAGTGGGCTGGTAAGTGGAGTGGAGAAGAAACAAAGAAGGAAAAATCCTCTACTCACGCTGGGAAAACGCATGTACCGGCGGACAACTGAGGTGCAGAGCAATCGACATAATATGGATAAAAGTTCCTATCTTAGTGATTTTGATTTTGGAAACATTGTCGGCGCAAGAGAGATTAATCATTCCATCGTCCTATTGACGTAACTACTCTAGGGTTTTCGAAGGCAATAGTATCAAGAGTCTACAGGCTGCGCGGTTGGCGATGTCGCTGAGACACTGGCCTCTCACTTCTGAGTACCGAGGTTCGGTTCTCATGTGGGTTTCGTTGATGGTGGCGATCCGCGCTGGGCAGGTTTTCCCGGGGTTCTCCCGTTTCCCGTGCATTTCTCACACCATCCTTTCTCGGTCGTTCTCTCCGTCTGTCCTTATTTCCGTGGGATAGCACAATAGATCTTTGAGGTCGCGGTGCTTGGCTGTCAAGCCACCCACGCTCACCACATTACATTACATTACATCAAGAGTCTACACCCGAATAGACGGAGGTATCAAGAGCCCTATGAGCAAACGCTGGCCGCCTCACCATCATTGATGACGGGGGTCAGCGCAGACTGTCCAGGCTCATATAGGCCGATACAAAGGCAATCGGCCGCGCAAATCACATCCAGTTTCAATGTCGGAGCACCAAGCAGCGTCAGCGAGCGAACAGCACGGTGATTAAGCTGCATACTCTAAGCTATGGGAGCCGACGCTCTACTCGTGTGCCCTTGTTAACTTCTATCACTTCTGTAAGAAGGTTTAACGTGCATTAAATGTAATATGAAAACGGAAAAAAAACAAGAGAATGCACAAATTCGTAAATTTGTTTGCTTTCACGCATTGAGCCATCATCGACAGCAAGCTGGGATAGCTGTTTCATCCTTAACTTCTATAAATAATCGGATACTGCTTCTCGCCTAGTAAAAGTTTAGCAATAAAATAAAAAAAAAATCATTACAAATTCTATTTTTCATTATTTATCTGATTCAGTTGAGTTTAATTCAGTTCTCTCATCCAGAAATTTCCAATAACAATACAAAATATTAATGAGTAAAAAAAAAAACTGTTTATTATGTTTTGTTTCATCATTCGTTTAATAAACGCAAATAATTTCAAAATTTTTGTGTGTGACTTCTTATTAACATTCTATAAAAGTTCTTTGAATCTAATGAAAAAAAAAGAACTATTGAGATAGTAAGAGTATATCATCTTGGAATAAGAATCTTACCAGAGGATATTAGAGAAAAGTACTCCTGCGATAGGCATCCTGACAGATTGAATTGAGAGTGGGATGAGTTAAGCGACTAAAATAAAAGCAGCAAGCAAAACACAATTAAAAAAATACAGTGGAACCTCGCTATTCGTACACAATCCGCTCCAGGAGGCAGTTCGAATGGCGATTTGTACGAATGGCGATTTGTACGAATGGCGAATCATTTTTTCACATAAGATATAATGTAAATTGGATTAATCCGTTCCAGAACCCAGAGATGATTGCTTATATAAACCTTTGTAATAATATGTTAAGCCTAAAATACATAAAAACTGTGAAAACAATAAATATATAGGCCTCTATTATTATTTCTTTCTTTTTCAGTATAGACGATATGGTTGATTTCGCCATGCCATACTGAGTTGCCTGGTCAGAGACACGAGTTCCACTTTCAAACTTCGCAACGATTTCTTTTTTTCAATTCAATTGTCGTTCTCACTTCTTTCCTTTTAGGCTTAGTTGGATCAGTAATCTTTTTTAGACCCATGGCTGCACTATTTTTAATAGAAATAAAAAAAAATAACAATAAAATATCACAAAGTTTCACGACACTTGCGTGGATGATGCGTAGCGTACAGAAGCTAGCACGATACTGAACTGAAGCGACCGCGTGGCGCGGCCAGTACGGAGGTCACGCTGTCCGAATCGCGAGCAAGCTTAAGAATGGCGAGTTCAATTTTATATGAAAAAGTTGTACGAATAACGAGTTGTACGAATAGAGAGGCGGACGAATGGCGGGGTTCCACTGTATTCTTATAGATTAAACTTATATTATTTATAATTTTCCTTAAAATAAAATGGATCTATGAAATATTTTAGTATATCATCATGTATTATTTTAATATCTAAATTAAAGTAATTTACTGATTAAATAAACATAAATAAGCAAAAAAGAATAAAAAAGAAAAAATTATTGTTTTTCAACAAATAACTGATAAAAAACCGTATCAAGTTTTTATCATAAATAAACAGATATCAAATAAGTCGCAAATAACCTGAATTAAAGAAACGTCAATTAATTAACAGTAGAATTTGATAATAGAATAATTTTAAAAAAATGGAAAAAAAAATAAGCTAATTAATGAATAAACGCAAACATTTTTATACGACTCAATTCATTTATTTTTGATTATGGTGTATTGATTCGTTTTATTTTGATTAAACATTGTTTATATCCATGTCTCTAATGTAATAATTAATTTTATTTTTTACTGTGCTATTTACTGATTTTCACCGACTCCATAGGGAAACACTATTAGATTTTCCGTGTATGTGTGTGTGTGTGTGTGTGTGTGTGTGTGTGTGTGTGCACTACGTCTTCTACAGACCGAACCGGAAGTCAGAGTCCCATGAATGATACCTCGAATAATACCTCTTTATGGCCTAAAGGTTTGGGGAAAATAGGACTTATTAGGTGCAGGAGATATAACCGATTTTTAGTGATACTGACTGAGAAATAATGGTAAGTGGACAAGATTGGGTCTATCCCCGATCAGTTTTTATTTATTGTGAGCCTATTTATTTTTATTATTTTGTGGTAAAAATCATGTATTATTCATTTTTATATAATAAAGCTTAATACTGAAACAAATTTACATTTTATTATTTCATGTACTGTAGATGGCATTCCCAATGTCACATTAGCTGCCCGATGCGATCCTCACATGCCCCACGCTTGAATGGAAGTTCCTGAATCGCCGAGCAATGTGATATTGGAAATGCACCCGACAGTACAATGCCTTTAAAAGGAAGAACAGTGAGGAAATGATGAACCACATAAACACTTCAATCTACATTACCATAAATTCTCTATTTTAATTCAATAGAAACTGTGAAAGAGAGGGGAAAGTTTAACAAAAACCCATAATAATCAAAAAAGGAGTATGACAAGGCTGTCCCTTTATCACTAGATTTCTTCAATTTGTTTGCGGAAATTAGGCTGATTACGTATTAATAAACTGTAGAGGAGGAATAAAAATATGAAACAATAAAATTCGTTGACGGTCAGGCTAGACTAGCAAAGAATGATAACGACATGCAAGAGATGTTAGACAGAATACATCAAACAATAGAAATATTTGGATTGAATATAAATATTAAGAAAAAACTAAATATCTACCAAGTATTCTTTCTATTGTTGTTCGAACTTGTTTTTTTTTTCACTGAGTCTGCACTTTTTTTAAACACTTATCACTTCTTATTGTACAGTGTGGCCGGGAAATTCCGTACCCCTGAATTGATAGTAATATTTTAAGAAAATTTTTACACATTTTATTTTACACACACAAGTGTGTTCGTCTGTGTGTGTACACACACCTCCTCTGCCCTCCACGGGTAATGCAGTAAAGCCCACTGTGTGTACACACAAGTTCATATACACCGCCATGTCCTACTTGATATTTTTTAGTGCGTGTCCGGTGTGATTGTTCGAAATGCAACCTCAACTGCATTGCGTAATTCTTCATTTGTAGCATAATGACATTCAGACACGTAGGCCTTGATGATTCCCACAATGAGTTGTCAGGCATCGTGAAGTCAGGACTTCGTGGTGGCCATTTCAATGGAGCTGGCGATGCTGGAGTACCGCGACCAATCCGTCGTCGTGGAAAATGTTCAATGAAGGAACCCGCGTACAGTAAGAGAAGTTGAGCAGGTCCTGCTGTAGACATACGCGTTCCATGATACGCGTCTTCAAGCTGTGGTATTAATCATGTTTGTAACATATATAAATAAGTTTCGCCATTAACATGACCATCAAAAAAATAGGTCCAAACAAATGACGTCTTTTGTCTCCCAAAAGATAACATTTCCACACGTACACCTGCATTCTAGTGTCAACAATTGAAATAACATTCAATACTAAATATTTACATTTATTACTATATAATCGGGGGTATGGGAACTTCCCGTCCACACTGTACTTTCTAGATGACATACATCACAATAAGCTATTTTTTTCTTTTTGTTGTTTTCAGGACTTAAAAAAAAATAAATAACCTTTCAAAGAAACTAGACTTTAATTTCAATGTAACTTCGTGTTTGTCTGAAGCCTAAAAATAAAAACAATCAGGCTGCTGAAAATTTGTCTTTTTTCCTTTTTTTGCAGCCATGCAAGCTTCCCATTATTTCGTAAAATGTATTCAAAATAATAAAGAAATTTTAAAGAGTAATAAGAAATTAAGGAAAGTATATACTTTAAGTTCTTTCAGCATTTTTTTTTTCTCTCATCAAAATTCAAAATTTCTGTTCCCCGCAGAATCCTGTCTATTTACAATCTATCCATCAAGAGCTGAATGTTTTTTAAGGATTAAACACTTGCTGATTTTTCTCATTCACAGCGAAGTCTCAATTGAATTGAATTCACTTCTTGAGGCAATGCGGGTGTGTGTGTTTGAGTTAAGGGAGTTCTAGGAACGGGGGACTGCATTCTCTTAAACGGATGCGCAAGACAAGTCGCATGACAATTCGCGATCGGTGCAATGTGTTCCTGTCTAATCTGGTACCCATTTGGCGGCAAACTCTTTCCGTCTCCGCCCCCGCGTATTGTGTTTTGATTTACGGTTTCACCACTACCCCCGTTAAGAGCCACCAAATAAATCAGCCCATGGGAATGGGAAGTCGACATTGTTAACAGAGGGGATTTGGCACACTGCCATCGCATCCTACCTACCCTCTATCGTGGAGGGTTCACAGCTGATCTAAGAGAACTAATCATTGACAGAGAAGGAAAAAAAAATCAGGTAAAAACATCAAAGAAATATTGCCAGTCTTTGAAATCTCTTTATTTATGATACATTGGTAGATATTCTTCTAGTTTTGAACAAAATATGAAAAAAAAGTAACAGTGGGCGTAAATTTTTTGTCCATTTCTGTCGCTACATCATCTATCATTTCAGTATTTTTTTTAACAATAAATCAAATTTTTCTTATACATCAGAAAAAAAAGAAAACGATGATTATTTATTCGTAGACAAGAATTAAAAAAAAAAGCTTAAGAAATATGTATAGATACATGTGTACTTATTATTAATTTAAATTAGTGATAAAAATCCGTAAAAGAACTACAAGACTACTTTCCTTAAAGCCTTGCGTTTTTATTTCTGTTGTTTTTGAAAGTCGTAAAAACAATAAAAGAAAAAGGTTGAAACCGGAGATCACGGTACCAGCTGTTTTGGACTACGGTCGAGTTTTGACAAGGTGGCCGCATTGGCATTACTTTTAGATATGAATTTTAGTTTTTCAATTAAATAGTGAAAAGTAGAATGAGATTTGTAGGTAAGCTTGTTTAAAAATGGTTTTGCACGATCTTTTACTAGAAAAACTAACCTTCCTCTGGCTAACTGCGATCTTGAGATATCAGTTTGCACTATCATGTATCCCTGCGCGGATGTATCCTTACGAAGACTGTGATTGGCAGATACCGTAATCTCCGGTTTAGCCAGAAAAAGTCCTCCACGTATCTACAACTTACCATGACTGTCGAATCGAACTTCATTCTCAAATTTTATATTTGTGAAAAGTAATTAAATTCGCATATAATTACTTAATTTGTCTAAATCCAATTAATTTTAATCAAAGCACGAGCAAACGACAGAATTAGTTAAGGGATTAAAAATGCATTGTTAGATACCAAAAGGATTTCATTGTTTTGCTTCTCATGTTTCTCAGTAGGAATTCTGTTCATCTTCATGTGCAAATTTCTTTACATGAGTGCTTAGGGAAAAATTTTCAAATACAAACAATAGATCGTCTTTAGTTGATAAATATAAACGCCAAGTTTCAAGGCGATCCCGTCCACCAGTTCAAAAGTGATTGGGGAGGAAACACAGAATGGATATTACATTTGAGAAACTGGATTTAAACACACTAGAAAAAAATACTCTGGTTAATGAGTGAAATTTCGAGTACGACCTAAAAACATTTGTTAAAGCAGCGCAGTGGATAGTATATAAAACTACCTGTTAATTTTCATCTTTTTAAAAGATAATTAGTAGCTCCCAAGATTAGGAGGATTTCGGCTTTATTACTTCTATTATCTTCATTTCCCTTTTATTAACATTAACTCGATACCTTTTAACATTAATAATTATTAACATTATTGTTAAATCACACTGAAATTAAGAATCCATCCAATTTTTGGCCATCATTCTAAACTTTCCAAAGTTTCTTCCAATTTTTACATTTTTGAGGGAAATTCTTGATCTCTTGGTTTTTTTTATACTGTATTTAAAGTAAAGGAAAATTACCTGACAAGAAAACATTTCCTTCAATTAATAAATGTATATTGAGAAAGAGAAAGTGAAATATATACATAACTGTAAAACTGTCCATTCCAAAATATTGTGTTCATTTTCATAGAGGTTTTCCGATTTCGTGTTTTAAGGAATTTCAAGGGATTGAATAAAATTGTATACCCATATATACTGCATACCCATGTATACTTCATACCCATACTGCATAAAAACCCATACACAATTACAGTTCTAAGATAAATAAAAAGCAAAGACGCACCAAATTTTCACAAATTTTCCATCACGTTGTAATTCACTTTTCCAGATCTACAAATTTTCTCTTTGTTGACTGCTGCGCTTTACTGATTTTTAACCAAACGTTCAACACATTCTCGATGATGACTGTAAGGCCCAACACAAGAATAAACAAAACAATTGCCTTTTCTGATTCGTTTTTATGAGGGGAACTAGGGAACAGCTGTTTCACCATGCATCTGGTTCATCAGCCCTAGCCCGTCCCCTCGATAAAAACGAATCAGAAAGGCAGTCCTAAGGTAAAACCATGAGCCAACCTAGCTATGGCTTCCCAAAGGCAAAAGGCAATTGTTTTGTTTATTCTTGTGTTGGGCCTTACAGTCATCATCGAAAAGATATGACAACACGTAAAACCCTTTTATTTTAGTTGAACACATTCTTCTAAAATTGACTCCTTGTTACTAAAGATTGCACATTATGTAGTGTACTTTAGATTTAAGTTCCTCGCTATTTCTGCTTTTGATTTGTGCGGGTTATCTTTCACTTCCCGAATAAATTTACTTTTTCCTCTAAAGAGTAACTTTTTCTATCACCAATGGCTGCAAGAGAGAGACTGACATAAATGAAGGGAACATATGATTCAAAATGAGAAAATTCATTCAGTTGGATTCCCACAGTTTGTGTCGCTGACCGACATTTCATTGAAAGCCGCCTTTTTAAGAAGAAAGCCGCCCAGAAACATCATGTACGCGACGAATATATATTGATTATATATTGAACGCCGAGCTGTATATGGGTGCACATGGGGAATATGTGCACTCATATACATTTTCTATAGTTGAAAATACGTACAATTCAATATCGTTCTCAAAATTTACTACGTATGACGACGAATTATGTGTAACTCAGTTACGTATATCTCAGAAATAATTTATATGTAATTAAATACAATTTTCTCCAGGACCTTCAAACAATTACGCACAAACCAGAACTACGAACAACTGGGTTACGTATAAACCACTTTTACTGTAAATATAGAAACATACATCATTTTTTATTTTTGTGCCTAAGTTAATACAAATGATGTAACATTATCAAAATCCAGAGACTGCAACATAGTTTTGTTCAAGACAACAGACAAAACATGAAAGCAAAACTTTGTTACTTCGGAAAAAAAAAAGGTAGATGAAGAAGCAAGAATTCTGTACGGAGTATATCGTATAGATCACAAACAGTTATATTTCTCCCAAAGTACATTATAAAGAAACAAGTTCATACAAGTGGTTCAAGTCGTAACAACCATTTAAAGACATCTTTAAAGCCACAGATATCGTCCGAAAAAGTAATATTTGAAGAAACGTCGTTATTCGGATATCGCCACTAAGCATCGATATATAGGATGTTCGAGAACATGGATGGGACATTTATCTAGTAAAAAGGCATGAAATATTTTATCGAAGCAAGGTAAAAATGAAAAGATGCAGATGTGGAATTATCGAAATATTTACCTGCAGACGTTAAAAAAGGATTTAAAGAAAACAAATATAACCATTTCAGGAAACAGATCCAGAGAAATGAAGATTTAATGAAACTATTAGCAGAACTGTTTAATCGTTAATTTTAAAACCATTTCATTAAAGCCTTTTAAGAACTTTAATATTTTAAGATGTGATTATTCATGAAGTTAAGACTATTTTGTATCAGCGTCATTCGAACGTCGAGGTTGTACATAGTATACCTAGAATATATTAAGTATTAATATTCAAGAAAAAGAAGTTGTATCTAATTATTTTAATCTTGAATTTCTAATTTCAATTTCAATTGTCAAACTGCGCCAAGTAATTTCAAGTATACACATAATGTCTAACAGATGGATGTTGACGATCACGTTTGCGCGAGAATTACGAAAAACACGAGATCTCGCCATTAGTCCCTTCAGCAGGTCTCAAGGAATTTAGTATTTTTAATGTCTGTCACTAGGAAAATGCTACATAATGAATTTATTGTTTGTTTATTGACTGTTTTCAATTTATTAAAACTATATTAAAATGTAGTAAAAGTCTCATGCATTTCCCCATATTATAATTCATTGAAATATTTCAATATTTTGTGAGAAGACATGGATAGAGACTATTCTCGCGCAAATTACGTGAAATCACGAAAATACGGGATCGTCAACATCCATCTGTTAGACATTATTTTGAGTGAAGTAAAACTTTCGCAATTTTATTTTTAATTTCATAATTTTTCAGTCGTCCCGTTCAGTGATCCCTGTATAACATCCCTAAATTTTAACTTTTTAATCAACGTGAAGTAGAAAATCTCCTGGACGTACACCCTACAGTAGTCTTCTATGTTTATACAATTATTAAAAATAGTTAACTTAATCATTATTTACATCATTAGTTTACTGTAACAGAATTATATTTGTTCGAATTTTGCAAGAAAATTCTGAAATGGCCTAGATGCTAAAAAATGTTGTTTTTTTTTGCCTGCTGACTACATGATTACTACTTTCCTATTATAACTAATAATTAACCTTCCAAATATGTAAGAATTTTGAAATTAAATTTTTATACAGGGTGTTTCAAAAATACACGGCATAATTTCAGGTATGTATT
>JAFIDM010010028.1:24233899-24266181 GCA_023159025.1 Thereuonema tuberculata | reverse complement strand
ACTTTTTTACCGTTCACCATTCCTTCCAGTGCATCCTTCATTAGGGATTAGGATACATAGTTCTTTAGAATTATTGATAACAGATGGACGGACATTTGTTATATATATGTTTTTCTCATTTGCTAATTTTGTCTTTGTTGATATAAGCTTGAAAAAAGTAAAAGGAATTTTTCCAAAAATTCGCAATGTTTTTTATTTATTATTTTAATAAACAATTTAATCAAAGATGGTGTGTATTGGTTTTAAGAATTTGATTTGTTTTTAATTTAGTCTGTTATGGATGATTGCAGTTCAACATCTATTTTGTCATTTTATAAAAAGTGTCATCTTGACGTATTTAACAACTTGCTGCTGATGCTTTGTTGGGCTTCTCTGCACTGCTTTGATATTAAGCAGTGAAGTAGACCTAAGGAGGAGTATTTGCAATGCAAAAAATATTATCATTATGTAAATTATTTTGGGGTTTTATCTTTATAAATATTTAAATTAGCATTTATTTTGTAATTACTTTAATTTCCAATGTTTTGTAAATTTTTCATTCGTGCCGGTGGCGCTACCACACAACTACTTTGTGTAAAGCTGGTTCTGTGTACAACCAAAGGCAAATGGCAGCAAGCAACGATAATTTTCACCAACCAAAAGCACTTATTTGTGACAATATGCTTAAGTAAGATAGACTATAGTATTTTTCAAAAATAAAAAGAAGGGTTTACCATATATGGTCATTGTGTAGCGATCGACTTTGTCTGGAACAAACGTCACCAATTATGACGTCATCAACTTGATCTCCGAGCAGTCAGTCCGAGATAGCGTCGTTTCGTGATCGCAAAAGCGTGACCAGGAAAGGACAAACTTTGCATAGCCAAGCAAGGGGAATAGTGTGGAACGTTTTTAATTATTTCAATTTTAATTATTATTATGTAATCGTAACTGTAGAAAATACAAAAACCAGAATGTTTTCGTAATGTTTATACGATTCAGTTACGGATTTTAGCAATAGATGGCGCTGTTACATCCTGGAAACATCAATCTATAAGGAAATTTGTCATGAAAAAATTACGTCATCTTCTTTCATGAACTCAACTGTAAGGTTCATCTAAACAGCATGCGAAATTTCAGCTTTCTAGTGCATTTTTCTAAGAAAAAAATTTAATCAAAAAAATTTCAAAATAATTCATTAGAAAACAAGAAAGTAAACATACTATATTTATATCATTTATATAAATTACATTTGTATATAATTTACATGTATTAGGCAACCAAAGAAATAATTAACTTAAAATAAAATTTAAAATGTATTAAAATTTTATTCACATATAAATTACTCGACAGATACCGCCATGAAAAAAAAATTATTGCTATCCATACAAATCAAATTTCAAGAAAATTCATTACCTGATTCAAAAGTTATTAGTGGAGAAGGACAAATGAATACAAATACATTAATTTTATAAGCTTCATTTTCCTTAAACTAGATTAAAAAAAAAAGAATAAAAACGCAACATGCTTTAAGTAATCTTCATTAACAACTTCTTTTTTATTTGAATGTTACTTAAATGACGTGACGCCAAATTTATAACCATCCTTCGAAATTCAGGAGTGTAAAATAAATAAATAAGTTAATGGCGCTCGTTTTAATTCGTTCTTCTACTTTAATTCTGCGGTTCATTAGAAACGCTAACAGTCGTTTAAGTTACTCTCATTTCGACGCCTAATGCATCAGTGCATGGATAACATTTGACCTTTGAATCCTCCGAGAGTTTAATTTTAGTCTTAGGCTGCAAAAGCAGAACTTCTACAACGATTTTCCACTTAAAGTATGAAAATCCCTTAACATCATCTTGAGAAAGCATTCCTATTCTTGTTCGTTTATTAAAATATCCATAATTGAAGCGTTTACTTTTTTTTTTTATTTTTCGTGATTACTTTTAGTCTACTTATGATGTCGCCTGCACGAGAATTTGCTCGATTTCCACTTTAATTGCGTTGCCTTAATTGGAATGGAAACGCATTTGTATTGGTTAAAAATTTAATTGTCATCAAACAATCGAGAAGAGATATTAAGCCTAACTCAGAATGAAAATTATTATTTCAAAAAGCAAATAAAGTTGATAAAACTCATCGATGACGTTTAGTTATTCTTGTCTTGTTATTTTATTGGTTGACTATCTAAGGTTTATATCTTGAAATCTTTTCCAAATGGGTTCTTCGCGAAAAATTAGCGCGAGAAGGCGAATAAAAATACCAATAGAAAAGCATTGGAATCTAAGCAATGGATTTCTATCTTATTTCTGCTATTACCTCTGTTCAGACAAAGAGTTTAAAATAAAATCAACATTAAACCTTTTGCCTAATCCATTGCGCATGGTTTGACACGATTAAAATTAACCCTGATTTACAAAATTTAATTGAATAATGCTGATATAATTCTTCTTCTTTTTTTTTCAGTTTGTTCAGTGGCGCCCCTTGCGAAAAATCAGCTGTGTGCTATTTCTATTTATGTCCGACCAAACGAAACAAATAAACAAAAAAGCACAAAAACTTGGTCACTTTATCTGCAAGCGTTCCGACTGAAAAAGGCCGTTTTACTAGATTGTCCACCGCATTCGTCTAGGATGCAAATTCGTGTTCGTAAGTTGAGTAAGAGATGGAAACACTTATCATTTCTCGCAAGGCGCGAGATTCGTAACGTACTGAAAAAAGCAGAAGATCTGGTGCTACGAAATTCGTAGCACTTAAAGAGAACCACGGCTGGGATTGGTTCACGCTTGCGCACAATAAATTTTTTGATACTAAACATGATGTCATGACTGCATTTTATTGAAAATAGCACACGTCTTCGCTGGTTCCGAGTTAATGAGAAGAGAGCTATTTCAAGATTTAAATAGAAGTTTAAATAGAAGTTTTATTTTGTTAAATAAAATTTAAGACCCACCAGTTGGAAGAGTAGTGAAATCAGCTAGACTGAAATGGGCTGGACTGTACGATTGAGTAATACAGAAATACCAAAAAAGATATTACAAGGAAACCCAGGGGGACAGAGAGGACGTGGACGACCAAAAGTCAGATGGGAAGATGGAATCATTGAACATATTAAGAAATTGGGTCATAGAAATTGGAGAACCATAGCAATAGATCGAGATAAATGGAGGAAAAGTGTAGAAGAGGTCAAAGAGTTGTAGCACCAATAAAGAAGAAGAGAAGAAGTTTAAAGTAGTGTGCTATAGCACTTTAGCATTAAGAGCGCTCGCCACTATATTTGTAATCAATAGATATTACAACTGGAATATAGATTTAGGCTTTTGACTTTTATCGTTTTCACGACCAAAAAAAAAAGAAAAAAATTTTTTTTAAAGGAAAGTAGGCTTAAGTTCTTTATCTTATTGTATGATTGTAATCGTTTAGCTTTGCGTTGAGAAGACGATTCGCTGAATTGCATCAGCGCTTTAACTTAAGCAAATGCTTCTGAATATAAGCACGGCTTTTCCTCTAAATATTTAAGTAGTCTTAAGCAGCAGAGAGAGCATCTGAATAAGCAATGAAGGAATTCCACTTAAAAATAAGTTTACTTAATTTCTAAGGCATTTCTGTCACTCGCCATCTGTAGAATCTCTCTCGTGACAACGAAACAGAATTACAAATCAGTGTAGGATTCTTTTGCAAGATTCAGATACATTAAATTAAAAGTGGAATGCTTTGTAAGATTATTAGGGATTAAAATTGAATACGATTTCTCCGATTTGAAATGAATTATCTATTAATCTTAATCAAAACCCAAAAAGATCCTGTATTATTCTAAATAATAAATATCGAAAAGCTTCTACGAAACTTCAAATAATAATTATGTAAGGTTTAAAAATAGAATAGGGAATTTTTTATTTGATAAACTAAATAAACGAGAATCTCGAAGCATAAAAACCTGCTATCCTTAAAAGGTGATTTCTGAAAATTTATTTATTTTTTATTTTTTAAAAGAGTGAAAACGAAAAAAAGACTAAAAATTAAAAAAGCTAAATTTAAATTAAATTAATAAAAAAAAAGAAAGAATTACTTATTCTTCATCAGGATTTGAAATCTAAAATCTGACATATTTCGACGTTGATTCATAGATTCCCATTTTATCCTCATTCGTAAACTCCTGAATGGTTTCCAACTGAATTGAAAGGAAACTAATATATCTTACGTGTCTATCAATTATTTATGGCTTCTTTTCAGTCGATTCTTTTCGAGCCATGGTTTTAATTAAAGTTCTTCAGTAATTCCATTAACTTCAAAAAGCAAAATTAATGAGTTCTTGTAAAAAGGTTTAATCCCATCGTTGCGTATTTGAAGATGTAGGTTTCTAATTAATCTAAAAAATTCAACAAAACATTTGTCTTAATTCACAGCAAGAAGCTCTTGAAACAACTAAAGGTCTATTTTCCTTAACATGCTGTTTTTAAAATTTATTTTTTATTTTTCTTTGTATTTTGAGGTTACTTTTAAATTTCATTTCATTTTCTGATAAAAAAAATGAATTAAATTCGCATTACTTACTTTAGTTGCTTAAATCTCATTAATTTTTCTCCATGTAATTAGTGGATTACCTAAAAAGGATGTATGTTTGTTTGTCTGTTTGTTTTGTTTTTTTTCATCTTCATGTGCTTCGTTTCTCGACAACACACACACAAATCCAGGTATAAAAGTTAGATTGTATGTTATCCTTAAATAGGCATGCCAATTTTCAAGAACATCCATCGAACGGTTCAAACGCTATTAGGGACAAACAAACATACACAGACCAATAGATTTGTTGTGCCTCACTTTCCTATGGAAAGGTGCTAAAAATCAATTCAACATCTTGTTTTTTACATCTAAGAAGTTACCAACTGTGGAAAAAGATAGTTTGGCGCTTAATTAATGGTCTAACTTGAAGATTAACTTGTTTCTGAATTGATTTTCCGTTCAAAAAGGCGCTAGGGTCCACCCAGCCCTCTATCTAATTCAACCTCTTGGCTGAATTGCATTGAAATGTAGGAATTTATCGATGGTTTCCCCTCGATAGAGGTAATGTCTGAATTATTTGTTTTAAAACAGCTCTAATAAATCTATCTGAATCTACCTTTAATAATAGAATCATTTTCTACGTTCGTCCGTCCGTCACAGTTGCTATCACCAAGCCTTTCAGAGATAGCCCGCTTTTTTGTTTTTTTGTTTTTGCTGTTGGAGTTAAAATCCTAAATACGCCACTGCTAAATAGAAATCCATGAAACTGAAGTGTTCAGTTTGGAGAGAAAAGGAAAATAAATTTGGGTCGATACAGATACAGCGATTGTTCAATTTTGAATAAATTAATATTCCACTGTGAAGAATTTCTATTACATGCTCTCAGTATATTACAGCAGCCCTGATTATGCATAAATCTAATGTCGTGGCAGTATCATTTATTGGCCACCAAGATCTCCGGTCACAACCCCATTAAATTTTTGTTTACGGGATTAAATGAAGAGTGAAGTATACAGAAGAAGAGTGGATACATGAGACGAATTGTCGATCACATAATGGATGTTGGAGCTTGAATAAAGGAACGTCAAGATGCACTTAGTCTAGCAACAAGTCATGTTCTCATACGAATTGCAAAGCGCACTAATGTTGACGGTGGAAATTTTGAAAATTTATTGTAAACCGCAGTCGAACCCTGCTATAGTGAATCGTCTGCGGACCCAACAGTAAGTCCACTATAACCGATGGTTCACTACATCCAAATTTTCTGAAAAAACAGTATCGTTGGAAATAGTGATTGCGATATACATAATTTCTTATAAATTATTAATTAATTAAATATTAATCAAAAAGAAGAAAAATGTATTTACACACCTAAAACTTGATTTTATTTTTATATTCTTTGGAAGAAATTAGTTATTTTCGATTGAATACAATTCGACTTTAAGTAGAGTTCATCAATTTTTTTATCAACAATTAGTACAGAATCCATTGTTTTCTTGTCCACATTTTCTGAAGAAAAAAAAAAGTTCAGGATATTCACAGCCGATTTCACTTCCGGGATAGAAGGTGTCGAAATTGCACATTCTTCTTTAGCATCGTCTTCTAAGTCTTCTTCAGTATCGTTCTTTTGTTTAACTTCAGATACAATATCATAATCTGTAGGGGTTCCCGAAGTGCATACTTCGTCATCGCAAGATTCGAATTCTTCAGTAAATTCCCGTGGAAACATGTTCACACCATGCTTTTCCAGCCACAGAGATAGTGATAGGTTTTCTTCGTCGTCTTCGTCCTCCCCAGTGGCGTCTTTTCCTACCAACAACACATCTTTCGAAAAACCGGCATGCCGGAAAGCATTGTGGATTGTTGCTGATGTCACCTGTCCCCATGACTTTTCCAACAAAACTATTGCTTACAATAGAGAGATGTTGTATTCCGTGTTGTTCCCTTCGTTGTTCTCTAAAATACGCATCACTAGCTACTTCCTACAGTGGGACTTCAGGCCGCGAATAACGCCCTGGTCCATGGGCTGCAGCACAGAAGTCGTATTTGGTGGCAAAAAAAATCAGCTTAATGCACTTCAGCTTTTCTAATTGGGGATGGGCTGGGCAATGTCGACAAGGAGGACAATTTTACGTTTTCCAACAAATCATTGTCCCATTGTCGAAGTTCTTCTTCAAAAAGATTGGAAGTCATCCACGCGTTTTTATTGGCTTTGTAGTTGACGGGCATTTTTTTTAAATCATTTTTAAATCATCTCGGTTTTTGGGATTTACCTATGACAGTTAGTTTTCGTTTTTCCCACTCGTGCAAGTTTAAAGTTGGAGAACTGAAAAAAAAAATCTGTGGAAATGAAATTTGAGTCCACTGTAACTGAACTGCCATTTTCTCAGCTGTCCACTATAAGCGTATAAAATAACATTAGTTAAATGGGAGTCCGGTTGGGACCATTAACAAAGTTCACTGTAACCGAGTGTTCATTATATCCCGGGTTCATTATAGCGGGGTTCGACTGTATTACAAATTTATTACTTCAACAATGAATATAAAGAAACCAGTATGTAATATCCCTTTGTCAATAATTTTATCAATAATTCTGCAACTGTTCATTCAAATAGCTATTTCAGAATCCGTTCGGAATAGGACATACATAAACTTCTTTTTTCTTAGAATGACGGAAAGTTGGACTCTGTAGAATATTGTGGTGATTTTCGTCGGTGTCTCTGGCTCGTAAAAAGAAGTAGATTAGACTTAAGCTAGATCTAACTGTGTTCTCTGTGTTCTGTTTATTCAGGGAGAGCAAGGGCTTTTATAGAGTATTTAGAATGATCGGTCATTGGCTGAGGGCTTTAACAGTTCATTGGGGGATTTAAAATAACACGTGATTAATAACTGAAATTAACTGAAGATTTAAAATTACAGGGATATTATGGGAACCCTCAGCCGTTAAAATTCAAAAGTAAACAAACAGAAAAGATCGTTAATGGTCGTAATTTGAAATTTACAAGTGATTAGATTATAATTGTTTGGAACAGTAAAATACATATAAAAGTAAATAGGATAAAATAGAATAAGCAAAATAATTATAAATATAGTTAAAAAACTCATCACTATATTGAATTTCCTGTACATAAATTTTTGTAGAAGAATCGCTTCTATCTCTGAAAAAGAGAAAGAATTCTGTTTAAACTTTTACGAATTAATATTAAGTCTTTACTCGATCATAAAGAAACAATTGTGTAAAATTTTATCATTGTTTTAAAATCGAAGAACAATAGCATGTATTTTAAAATTTCATCATCAACATCAAACTTCTTCGGGCGATTTCAAGTCTTATTTCACATTATGAGAGAATAATAACATTACGTAACAAATAATAATTTTTAGACGTATGAGGGTATCAATAATAAACAAAATAGGAAACATATAAAAATAATAAAACACAATGATAACAATAAACTTTTTTACAAATTATTATGTTTTTAACAAAATGGTAACAACGGAAGGAACCAAAAAGATTTCGCACCTCGATCTGTCACCGGAGAGAGACTGGTACGGCCGTTTCGTCCTCTTTCGATGACAGCTCGTTTTTGTTTCCTTTGTGCCTTCTGTAGATCAGGCGGTAAGGCATCGTTGGGTGCTGGATATATCAATTGCGGTTAAGGTACGGTCAGGCGTTAAGATACCCTAAGGTAGGTTAAGTGAGGCATCATCAGCTGGAGGATGTATCTGTTGCTAACTTTTAAAACTTTTGTCCTCTAAAAAAAAAATCGCTCTTACATCCATAACAACTTTCGCTGGAAGTTCAAATAGCCCTCATCAACTTCCGGTTTCTTACAAGTAGTCCAAAGCGGCCATGTTTCACAACGCCAAAAAAAAAAAAAAAAAAAAAAGAAAACCCAAACACCCGGTGCCAGAGACTGCAGTCTTACCAAATTAAATTCTTCTTTTCAAACCCCAAGATGTCGAAGTGATTAGTGAACAAGTCAAAAGACTTCTAGTATAACTTATTAACTGTAAAATGACTGTGTAGCAAAAGGTAATATTTTATTAGAAGACTGTTATTACAGCTATCTCTTTAAAAATCTGAACTTTGAGTTAACTTCGGAAGAGAATTGTGCTTAAACTAAGCTTAAGATTCTAATTTTATCATTAAAGTATAGTTATATAAAAATTTAGAAATTTTCTTAACTATAATTTTAATATAAAAGAGAAAACAGTGTTTAAGATGTGACTTCTTATTCTGAAAATTAATTGGGTTTTTTTTGTAATTTCTAGTGTTCTAGAATATCTGTGTTTTTTATTATTATTATTTTTATTTTCTTGTTCTGGTATTCAAGTGAATTCTAGTCGGATAAAATTTAAAATGTTTAATTTTATTTTTAGGTCTTGATCTTCGGATCGATAAAACCTTAAAATTCAATTTATTTATTTTTTAATTAAGATCTGTAGTTAATTGCTGCAATTAGGTTTCCCCTTATCGTTGATTAAGGGATTTGATATTGAAAGTTAATTTTAATAAATTGTTGTTATTGATTTTAGAGATGGTTATTTATTTTATTCCACTGCATTTCATATCTAGTTACTCTGCTTATTTCTTCCCTCCCACCTTATTTAATTATTTCACCCCCTGGACGCATTATTGGTTCGTCGATCCACGGCATATCATTCATTTCTCCGAGTAGCGTTTCAAGATACATCCAAAAATACCAAGCTATTATTAAGTTCCTCTTCGATTTTAAAAGCAATGTCGTCCTGAATACTTTCCATTATATCTTTAATACCGTATTGGATATCATGAATGACATAATATATAAGATCATCGACTTAGCGGCAGTAGAGCGGTAAATGAAGTTGCCCGTGATCAAATAAAGTAAAAGCCGTGTCTTCAATGAAACACATACAAATTTCACCAAATAATGCAGAAGCAGTCAATCCCAAAATAATCCACCTGATGTTTAAACATACTGCCCTTGAAACAAAATAAAATATTTGTATATCATACATGGATTGGGTAATGGGTAATAATTTATCAATGGATGAAGACTCAATAAAATTCCTATAATGTTTAATCTCAAAATGATGTAACGCTTTAGCGACTAAATCAATAGAAATGGACGTAAAAAGGGAGTCTACATCTAATGAAAATAAAACATAATTGGCATGATAGTGTAACGACTTTTTTTTTTTAACAAATTCAACAGTGTTTAAAACAGCAGATTTATAATGAAAACCCAGTTTAATCAATCTAACCTAAATTATTTCTAACAGTACCTTTATAGCCGAAAAAGTACAATTAACGATTGGGAAAGATTCCGTCTGCATCTTGATCCTTACGTGTCTTGGAAAGCAAACGAAGAACAGGTACAACGGCATAACTGTCATTAAGCTGAAGTTTTTTAGCTTGAGCTGCAGAAATAAGAGAATCTTTAAATAACTTCCTGGGCGTTTTTCTAACGAAGTTTCTGATTGGAGAAGAACGTCATTCCAGGTGTTGATTGTATAAACTTGGTACCCATGAGGAGGTATTGAGAACTGTTAAGTACTACAGTAGATCCTCCTTTATCGCCAGGCACGAAAACTAAATTGGAATTACTGCGAAATTGTCCCACAGCTGAAATTTCAAGAGAGCTGAGCACGTCACGATGGGAGCGTTTATGAAGACTGGCACGAATAAATCCCTCCAATACTGTGACGTAGTGCTGGTTCCACAGGATAACGTAGCTGAAGCAACCCAGCCTCTATACGCGCGAAAATTTCCTCTAGCCTGGGCCTAGCCAAAAGTCCAAATTTGAGCCCCTTACCGGGGATTTGTTCCTGAGGGGGTGTAATAACAGTTCCGCTGATGTTAATGACCTATTTATTCCAGGCGCTGAATGCGGCTAACGTAGACAGTTCAGTTTCCGAACGTGAGCTTCGGAATTAATTTTGAACTCCGGAAATAAATGTCTGCGGCAAACTGAAGCAATTTTACAAATTATTTAACAGTCAAATTTGGACTTTTAACTAGGCCCAGTCCAGAGGAAACTTTGGAGCGTATAGAGGCTGGGTTGCTTAAGCTACGTAATCCTGTGGAACCAGCACAGTATTGGAAGGATTATTCGTGCCAGTCTTCATAAACGCTCCCATCGTGACGTACTGAGCTCTCTTGAAATTTCAGCTATGGGACAATTACGCAGTAATTCCAATTTAGTTTTTGTGCCTGCCAATAAAGGACGATCTACTGTAGTGCTTAACAGTTCTCAATACCTTCTCATGGGTACCAAGTTTATACAATCAACACCTGGAATGACGTTCTTCTCCAATCAGAAGAAGGAAGTGCTCAACTTCGTTAGGAAAACAGCCAGGAAGAATCTTTAAATGATTCTTTAAATAGATTAAAAAAGTGCATCGCCCAGCACTCTCAAGCTCTGCGTAGTCTTGATTTCAATTACTACATGACGTGTTTGTCATGTCCGTGATTCAGGCCATACATTGGATTTTGCCAACTCTCGTGTCATTTGCCATTAATTCAACGACATGTTCCGGAAGTGTAAAGAGTCCTATCATATTTTAACGGACCCTAAATGGCACAATGACGTCTTATCGGTCCAAATTATGGCTCAATATGGTTCCGTAATTCATCTTTCTCAGTCTCATCGGTATTATTTATTTATTTATTTATTTATTTATTTATTTATTTATTTATTTATTTTTGTTTTATGCATTTCATTTTTTATTTTAATTTATTTTTTCTTGCTTATATGTATATATGTATGTTATACATATGTATGTATGTATGTATGTGTATGTGTGTGGAAATGCATTTGTAATATTATGTATTTTTTTTCCATCTTTGCTTACGCCTATTTATAAGTTTTATGTGAGGTTATGCCTGCACCGTTGTTGTGAGTGATGGGATCATCCGTTTTCATCCTCGCTGTGTCTGAGGCCTTCTGTCACCCTACTATGGACTCGCCTCCTGATCACATGTCTCTGCGGCTAATTATATTCTCCAATTTATTTTTTTATCAACTCACTTGAAAAAGACCTGCTCGGCAGTCCTAAGGTAAAAGGAAGTAACTGCAAATTTTCTGATTTTTCGTTTTCTGAATTTTCTACGTAAGGAAGTATCTACACATCTTCCAAAGCATCTTGGTAATGATCTGCTGTTAAGTATGGCCCCTATTTCGATGATCAAAGGTACTAACTGACTCACAATATGCTTATATCTACGGTCAAAGGCAGCAAATAATCAGTTTTCAAATTGCTAGTTGCTTCCTTTTACCTTAGGACGGCCGTGCTGGTTGAGGTTGAAAGCTAGTGTAATTTTATGTTTTAATATAGTTTTTAATATAATTTAATCCAGTGTGGTTTATTTTATATAAATGCTTTTAACGGTAATTAAATTCATATTCTTTTGACACATGGCTCCTATTCCTGGACAATGGTGAAAGAAGACTTCCTTATATCTAAGGCCTACTTGACCCCCTCTTAACTAATCGACTCATCCTCCGATTTTCTCCCTCGTTGCTTCACTTGAATAATGCGTAACCACGTGGGCGGTGATTAAATTTCATGGGCACCGAAGACTACGTGTCTTGCCTCAGTTGTTCCTCCAACTCAAGTAGCCTCTGTCCACCCTCCCCACACCCACACCTCCATACATCATTCATGATTCGTGGACCCGACCTCTCACTCACTCCAGATTCATTGATGTCACAAAAAAAAAAAAAAAAAAAAAAAAAAAAAACCTTAGATCGGCCAATGGCTAACGTCTCGCGCTTAAATGGGAATGGAGAGAAGAAGTCCAATAGTGTAGCGGTACTTACGTTTATTTTTTTATTTTATTTATTTTCTGTCTATTGTTGTCGTTTTAATATGAGCGCACTTAACTAACTTTCATTACAATACAAAGTAGATTTACGTTCAGGCATTCACTGCATAGTGATTGATCTTTCAGCAATAGTGGAGTTGGAGACTAAAAGGGATTTTTTTTTGAACATCTTGCCATCGACGTAACTGCATTCGTGATATTTGCGCCTCTCAGATTAAGGAATTGTGAACTTTTCTTGTGTAAACACAAACAAAATTCACAAAATTTTTCTCTAGTCTCTTCATTTCTGTAATCAATAAACTCAAAGCTTTACATCGATTACAGCTTGCCTTGCAGTTTCTTCAATTTTCAAACATTCAAATAAGGAGTAAAACAAGGAAGCATTTTTCCCGTCTTTGCACTTCTTTATTTACTTTATATTTTTATAAATACCATTTGCGATTACGATGCGGTATTATTATTTCAACATTATTGCTCACTAACTTTACAACTGCAACTTCAGTCATTCAGTGTATATTCAGGAATACCCTGCGAAAGAAAACAACTCACTATATTCTAATATATCCTTGACAACGCAATTCTTGGTGACGAAAGTACTTTAAATTTACAGTATCAAACCCGAATGGATTTGAGATATACAGAATGATTTTTACGTAGATTTATTTAAAGAAAATAAATGACAATTAATAAAATGTTTTATAAATAATGTCAAATTACTAATAAACTGAATTATCAATGTAGAGGACGCATACCTTTTAATTTTGGCCTGTTTTGCATAAAGATGTAGCTTAATATCACCCTCACATCATATACATTACTTATTACTCTAAAGCCATAATTAATCAGTCTCTGATTTGTGTTTTCTATACGGTAACACTGAAGTTTGCTTTCTTCTTATTAGGCTATCGCAATAATAGTGTGTTAATTAAAGCTCATTGTTACGATGAGGAAGAAAGCATGCATCAATGTTATTATTGGACACCTAACAATGATCTATAAAAATATGAGATGGAATTCAAGTAAACGCCATAAATATTTGAGTTATGCTGGGCGAACACGTACCAATCTGCGGCAATATTGGTGGACAATATTGGTCATTATTGATATTGGCGGTTGGTATTGTCCGCGAACACACAGGTTTTCCTTTACGATTATTGGCCTGGTTACGGCGTTTCTCACTAGGGAGAGCTGAAGAGAGCGTGTTTCCATACAGATTCGCTATAGTATTAAACGCCGTCCCTCTGTAGAAATCAATGAGAAGTCTTTCCTGATCAATTTACCAAATGTTGTTGTTTGAATTATTTTTTTTGGGCCGACCCATTTTGCTGATTTTAAGCCTTGTTTCTCAAACAAAATGGCCGGTGTGAGTGAGTGATTTTCCGATTCTCAAAGTCCCGCCTTCCTTCTACGTCATCATTGTCACGTGATTTCATCCGTTCATGTGATTCGCTCGCTCACCAGCAATATTTCTCGCCAACTAAAATTGGTACTTTTTTTCCGACAATCGCCAATGGGCAATATTGGGCAATATTGTTCATTTTTATTGCTGGAAACGGTTGGTACCAATGAAAATGACCAATATTGTCCACCAATATTGCCGCAGATTGGTACGTGTTCACCCAGCATTACAGCGTCCTACCGATTAGAAAATAAACGTCACAAAGTTAGGGTTAAAAGCACAAAGAAAAATTCCTTATTTCCCGGGAAATAACACTGAGCAAAGGAATTATAGAGAGCGTAGGTGTCTGACGGACCTTAGTACATGTGTAATCCCCTTAATTTACGACGACTTTAAATAAATAATTGGGTAGCGTTTTGAATCGTAAAGAAGTACGATTATTTTTTTTTCCTCGAATTGTAATCACAAAGGTTTTGATGTTTATTTTCGTTTGATGGCGCCAAGCCTAATAGAGAAAGTACGTTAAGGGGTTTGGGAATGGAGTAAATCGCAGAAAATAGTGTGTTTACTTTGGATGCTTTGCTTAGGATCGATGTGGAACGCCGAGTATTGAACGAAAATCGCTTCAAAAGGGACGACGCTTGGTCCAACGTCCTCTGTCAAGTGCGATCTATTAAATTCCCGTTCCGCGATTCCCGTAATCAACGCCACTATCGCCGAGCCCAAAGACGACGACGCGCTGAAAATATTAAAAGATGAAGAAAAGTGAAGAAATAAGAAGGAGAGGGAGGGATAAAAAAAACCTCTTTGGAGAGCCTCATCTCGTGCGAGATAAAAGTCTTTCCGGGAGTCCAATACATTGATTGCTTTCCCATCGCCAACACCAGTTGGCGCTGCTGCAACAGCTTCACCACCAAATCAAACTCGGAAGTAGGAGGTAAAAAAAGAGAGAGAGAGAGACGAAGGGGAGGGGGAAGAAGATAGACTCTAAATGACAACGATTCCGACTTTATTTTTGTCCGATTAAATCCGGATGTGTCGGAAGGCATTAAGAGCAGGCGGCTGATTGGAGTTCCATCAATGTTGAAAGGAGATGGAGCTTCGATTACGCTGTGGAAAGATTTTGAAGAAAACTGGTGGAATAGCCATTAAATCTGGCTGCGGTCACACAATTACCCATCCTACATTGCAGGATTACATAAATGGTTTTAAAAACGAAGATTGAAGAAAATGAAAACGTACATATCAGAAAGCGATTCTTTTTTAATAGCTACGATAAAATAATAGCAAGAACGCTTTTTAATAGATTTATGTAAAACTTTTAAAAGTGTTTGTTTTATGTAATTTAAAGGTGAGTCCAGGGTCTAGTCAGTTCTCTGTAGAATGGGTACCTGGTTTCTTTTCCGGAGGTTAAAGATGGGAGGGCTTAAAGGTTTAATAAGAAAGTTATCCCCTGTATAACATTCCCCGTACTGCGTTGCATCTCTCGATGATTGACTGTTCCATATCTCACTTCCGGTACAATCACAGTAAGTCTCTTATTAATCGGGCCTGAAAATCATTTGTGTTAATGACTAAAGATATAATAACATTTACTTAAGTCCAAACGATAAACGAATTCGGCCATGTTATCGTTATATTGAATTTATGTCTAACCACTGGCATAAACTACACTCATTTCTCTTACATCTTTTACGTCTAACACTTACAGTACCACGTTTTTTTCTTCACTTCGAGCATATCTCGTGCAGACTATTGTTGATATTGCTTCTGCATTTATCAATTCAACTCTACACTTCAATAAGTTGTTTTCACAGAAGCATATCACCATGGTTACCTTTGTTTTTGTTTTAAGTTAATTCTTTTGCTCGTTGGATGAATAAACTACTCAACCTTTATCCACAAAGACCCCTATTGATTTTAGTACATATTCGACCAACAGATAAAGTGTTAAGAGTCCAAAAATTGTTCCTTCGCTATCCGCATGATCAAGACAACTTAAAAAAGCCTATTTGTCCTACAAAGGTGAAACATTTTATAAAAGGTCCGAAATCCTTGTTAATTTTAGTAAAAATTGAATTAGTAAGGTATGATGCTGCTGACCTAACACTGTTAACATTATAGATGAATGATTAACTGCTTTTTGAATGAACTTGTTTTTTCATAACTTTTTATGCTGGTATTGGAAAGTTGGCACGACAACTATAAATTTTGTTCATAATGTTATTTCTTTCGCATAAAATACTTCCTGTGAGTTTAAATACATTTTAAAATAAGAAAAAAAAAGGCATCATTAAATTAAGCAAAATTAAGCAAAACAATATTGTTATTTGAATCCATGACTATCCTAAAATAAAATCGATTAAAAGAAAAAAATAGAATTATACTACAACGGATCATTCCAAAAAGTTAAAAAGGGTAACAGCAAGGACATGCACTGCTGTGACCCGTAGCATTTATTTGACTTGTTCGCTTTTCGTTTTTATAATGCATTTATTAGTTACAGGGAGTTTTTAGCTTATCATCTCCTGTGGAGTGTCGAAAGCAGAAGATATTTGCAAATGCCATCACTAGATGGGAGACACGTGTTGTGTGACTGTAGCATTAGCTGTGAAAGATTTAGGGAAATATTAAGGCTGGGCGCGCACCGCTCCAGACGAGTCATTTTTGTCAGAGACTGATTCGACGAAGAAGTTACAATGGTTTTCTATATGTCAGCCGCACACCGCTCCTGACGCTTGTCTCAGGCTGTCAGAGGCGGTCTGTGACAAAACAGCTCCCTGAAATTACGCCTCGTCTCTTGGCCACTCGAGACATTTCGCTTTCCTCATGCGTGTTAATTAGCTATCACTCATTCGACTAGTTGAATGAGATTTCGTTGTGTTTGGCGATAACGGGTTCATTTTTGAAATTATGGCAATAAATTTGGACAAACTGGTTGTTTTAGTTCAGGCAAAGCCTACACTATATAATTATCAGTTGAAAGATCATTCTAAAAAAGATTTACTGACAAAGTATGGGATGAAATAGCTTAGGAAATGAATGCTTCAGGTTTGCAGCAAAATACTATTTTTGTAATTACGATCTTATTCAAAATAAAAAATGTTAAGTTCAAAATAAAACAACCTGTTATTACAAAAATGAGATGAAAATACAAGTATTAGAAAAGGTTTGAAAGAAACACAGAGAAAAGAAAATTTGTGAAAAATGATTTTTTCAAAAAATTTATTCCCATAGCCAAAAAAAATTAAATAAAAACAGATTGGTTGTTTAAAAATACCTTAGGCAATAAGAAAAAGAAGGCATGCTTTTCGAATGTTTTATTTTCTCAAAATATTATCTTTTATTAGATTCTTAAATTTATTAGACACGGCTGGTCACCTCCTGTTAATACAAGTAACATATACACAACATTTTAAATAACAGAAGTAAGTTTTCTTGCAAGCATACCAAACACACACTCGACGATTCGACGTGCTCTAGAATGGCGGTAAATATATTCGATTTGCACGTGTCAGGGCATTTTTGGGAAAAGGTCTCATTAAATTATGGTTCAGAGGATAAGCTTCGTCCGCAACGAATACATATAGTAGATTATACTCATTTTGTATATCCACCAAATTGATGGATGAAGAAGAACTTGAAAACGCTGAAAATTCATCTAGGCCCTCGTCATTATTCAGCACAACGACTTATTCCCCTTCAACTGAAATCAGCACCATTCAGGGGTATGGGGATCATTCTATTCGTTACGCAAACATTCAAACAATCAACCAACAACAACAGAGTCACTTTCATTGGTCCTATAGACATGCAGTTTTATTATATGAAATAAATCACATCAACATTAAATTTGTAGTATGATGTAAAATTTATGTTTACTTTGTGTCTTCTAAATTTCACTTTTAAATATTGTAACTAACAAATTAAAAAGAAATATTATAAAGAACTTAGAGTAATTAATAACCTCCCAGCAGATGTCACGCTCTTCCGGTAATTGGTGTTTTTGTTTCTCAATTTTTTTTTACTGATTAATCCTAATAAATAGTCGAAACTGTTAATACTCATTCTTGTAAAATTAAAGAATTTCTTTTCATCTCCTCTTCATTCATCTAAAAAACATGGTGTTTCCTTTTTTGATTAATAGGATGAACCTAAAACCAGCGATCTGGTCTTTCGTACTCTAAACATAACAAATAATAATAAACCACCACTTGTTCATCACTAGCCATATTGATTCAGAATGAAAGAGAGATTCACAGACAGTCACAGGCAATCTGAAGCAAAATATTTTGTCACTGACATTTTTGCCTCGAGTCAATTTGTCACTGACGTTTTGTCAGCTCCGGTGTGCGCCCAGCCTAGAGGTTTGTTTTTCTTAATTTTCATTCATTTCTATGAACTGTGGGAGTTAATTTTAAATTTAATTTGCTGTATGTTAAATTTAATGAATATTAGTACAGTCCGTTATGCGTACCGTAAACTTTTAAGAATAAAAGTATTGAGCATGAAAAAAGTACGAGACATCAAAATCCGTAAAACTCACAGTTTTGTATCTCAAGGCAGATTCAGTTGTTGAAAACAGAAAATCAAATTGTGGACCTCCTTTTTGTGACGATCTTCAAAAACTTGAACTTTGAAGTGGGTTACTCCGGAAAAGATTGCAACAACTCGATCAGCAAATGTAAATCCACTCGATCAGCAAATGTAGATCCTGGTCTTGACTCTAGAAAGTTTATGACAACCTGAAACAGCGAATGGAAAATCGTCTGCTGTCTACAGAAGACGTGCAAAGACTGAACTGGACAAAAGTAGCATGTTGGCCAGACAATATTAAAAAACTTTCGGGGAGATTGACGTGAAAATTTAAGTAAGCGATTTAGGCTATCAGAATCTTAAGATCCTAAGATTTCTTTAGATTTCTTTGTGAAGGAAAAACTACCACCTGGACACTTGCCATTTCTTTACAGACTCAGTATCATTCCCTAGTTAGTGTGAGCGTGGCTTCTCACATATACGAATTAAATCGTGACATCAACAAGGCTTTTATATCTGAACACTGTAAGTGCGCTGATGTATATCAAGCTGGTTGGTCCCCCTCTGAGTGTGTTTCAATTGTTTCCATACGTTAATTAATGGTTCCTGAAAGGGAACAATCTAGCAACTAATGCAAAGAGCAAAGAACTCTCATGTGAAGATGGCAACACTAGCATTTTGATGCCAATTTGGAAACTGCTTGATATAGGATATTAATTTTATGTTTTTCTTTTTCCGGATAACTATGGATATAAGAGTACCAGTAACTTTAAAAAAAAAAGAGCATTGGATACAGTGATTCATGCGTGGACCTACAGACAGAGAAAATCGTTCACAAGATTCGATTTCGGATTATTAAAAACAAAAATAAAAAAAGAGAAAATTATTATCCTGTTATCGCTTATATAACTTCCCCATCCGCATAGAATGCGTTATTGTCATTCGTAGCCGGCATTGTAGCCCAGAAGGAGCATTGCAGGAATGGGACTCTAGCGGAGCCCTTACTAAATAAATATTCAAAGTAAAACTAACACGACTGATGAATAATGAGGCACTAAGGTCCCTCAAAGTCTGCTCACCGCCTCTATTTTTTTAATTAAAACTCGAGGACTCAGTTTCCTGCCCCACCCCCACTCGCAGCCTTAACTCATCAACGCCACACCCTCGCCTCTTTTATGGCTCTTAATAAAAAGACAGATCTTCATCTTGTTTTTTTTTAGAAATTAAATAAAAGTTTACTGAATTTTTCAATTGAAATTTAAAATTTTCCAATCTGAAAAGAAATAAAATTGAAACAAAAAAAGTTTAAATTTATAATTTAATTTATATTTTAAAAGATATAAATTAGTAACTGTAGATCACTTTTCTATAATAAAACTGAAAATTTGAATAAGTTATTTTGATAACGTAAATTACGATATCTTACATAATACTGACTTTTATCAGTAGCATTCCAGGAGGAGAAGGGATGTGAGCTTGGGTTGACTGGGGCAAGATCAAAATAAAGTGCCATTGGTTACGCTTTTATTATTTATTTTGGTTTGAGATTATGACCTCCTGTTTTTATTTTTTATTTGGAAGATAAATCTTTCGGTCTTGGAACAGAATTTTTATTTTTCATTCATTCAGAGCTCCAAAATAAAAAAAAAGTAATGATGGTATAAAATTTAACATGTACAGTAAGTAATGTAATGAAATCCAACGATATAAAAAAAAAAAATAATAATTTATCCTACGTGTTTCGAAGTGCCAGAAGAATTAACGAGACTTCTTCATCAACGATGAAAGAACACAAGTCAAAAAAATCCTAATTCCCATGAGATGAGTGGGATCTTATTCATCCATCACGGTTACTTGAAGCGCCGATATAACGTGGACAGGCATAAAAGATGATCTGTTCAGCGAAGATTTCATATGTAATGAGAAACTGGTATTACATATCAGTAATTCGAAATCTACATCGTTGGCCTTCGTTACAAAAATAATAATAACAAAAAAAAGTGCATACGACGCTACTATTCTACAATCTACGTAAACAAGAATAAAAAAAATCATCCGATGGTCTTGTATCTCGCTTACATATCTGAAAAATACTAAATTTTGGGATTTTTGACTGATTAAAATATAAAAGTGTTCCAGCACTGCGCTTTACTTTGAACCAGAATATTGGTAATGGTTTCACAGGTTGCCAACAAAAAAACAAGTTCCCAACATTCCTTAAAATCTTTTTTTGTTAGTTTGTTGTTGTTTTAAGTTTTTTAAATTATAATATATCTGCTGAATATAAACGGTAGAAAGTTTCCATTTGCTGAAAATTTTTAAATCCGCATTACTATAAGTTGCTTCAATCCAATTAATTTTCATCGTATCACAGCACGAGCAAATTAGAGGATTACAAATGGATTAATAGGCATTGTTAGGACCTCCATAGAGCTTAATTGTAATGCTTTTCTACGATCATTTTTGTCATCTATACACGCTAATTTTTAGGCAAGGATCTACACGAAAAAATGTTGAAATATAAAAGTTTCGTCGCCTCTTGTTCATAAGCATGCACAGCAAATAAGAAGATCCATGCAAACGTTCAACATTTATTTGGTGACAGAAAGATTTGACGAGGCTCACTTACAAGGAGGACATAGGCTGTATAGCAGGATATGAATTCTGTATATTTTGTTACCGCCTATATAGTCACGTGTTAAAAATATACGCGCTTATATGGTCATACTTGATTTCACAGCAAAGAAATTTCGACAACCATCTCTCTATATATATAAATGCGAAAGCCCTGACTGACTCACTTATTCGTATCTAATTCTTCTCTTTCCCATAGACTCTTGAACCTGAAATTGGGCAGATAACTTCCTGAGGTTGTACTTGGAAAAAGTAAGCTATTGGGATTTTAACCATCCCTAAAGGGCGTTTCACATGGATCCGAAAATCGGATGGGCGGATCCACGAATCGGACGTATTCTCTTTCACGTGGCCACGAAACGTCGTCTATACGAACGATTTGAATGTTACATGTCGTATAGACGACATCGGATAGAGTTTCGTGGCCATGTGAAAGAGAATACGTCCGATTCAGGGATCAGACCATCCGATTTTCGGATTCATGTGAAACGTCCTTAAGAGGTTGAAAAAAGGTGAAAATCCTTGAAATAAGCCACATATGCATCTGGTGACGAAAATTTGAACTTAAATGGTATAGTTGTGCAACAATTGGAACTAAAATATTGTTGTGCGTAATAGCACCACAAAGAAACCTGTTGGCAAAAAACTAGAACTAAAATATTTTTGTGCATAATTTTCTTCCGCATCTCTCCTGTTCTTTGTCAAAATCGAAGCGATATATATTAGACGAAGTTCGGATTCTAATAGGTGTAAAAGGGAGGGGGGCTTTCTTGAAGGGTTCTCATATCTCCAAACTACTTAAGATGAAAAAATGAGTTGTCATGAGTGTTTAGTGTAAAAATTGGAAAGCTGCTTTTTCGATATCGATTCCTAAAGGGGTGTAAACGGGGGTGGGAGTGGGGGAATGGGCAAACAGTGTTAAAGGATACTTCTACGGGCTTTCGGATTGCACAGTAAGAATATTAATATTAATTTGTATTGAACACGTGATTTTTTTACCAACTGCGGAAGATTTGATGTGATAGAGGTAAGGAGATGGAGAGAAAGGGATGGGAAGTCTTGCGATCTCGAGATTGATTTCATATCTAGGGATCTCGAGATACAAAATTTGAATATAACATTTACTTTGCACCTATCACGTGATTGTTTTACCAACTGAGAAAGTTTCGAAGTGATTTCAGAATTTCAATTTCTTTCTCATCCACACCAGGACATCTGTTTTTTGTAACCCGTACGAAGAACAGGTATTTTACTTTCTGGCTTACGACTACAAATTTTAATAATTATTTCCTTTAATTAAAAGATAAAATAAAATATTACTTTATTTTTATGATTTTTTATTATTTATATAAAGGATCAAATATCATTTAATTTCTTATTCTTCTTTTGCTTTCATCTTCTTCTTTTTTTCTTTATTTTTATTTCATCCATTAATTCATTTTTGAAGGTTACTTTTATTAAAAAAATTAAAGGAATTGGTATTTATGTTCTAATCGTATTTTTTCTGGATTATATTAATAATATAAGTAATAAAAAATAACATAATAACACAAACATAATAAAAACAAAAGAAAACAAATTTGATAAAGAAAAATTTTGAAGAAATCAGAAGAATAAGAAATTAAATGATATTTGATCATTTATATAAATAAAAGTCATAAAAAAGTAACGCAACATTTTATATTATCTTTAATTAAAGGAGATAATATTTAAAATTTCTAGTCGCATTACTAATGTAAATCAGAAAGAATAAAAACAATAAATAAAAAAAAATATTAATGTAAGGAAAAATAAAAACAAAATGATTTATAGATTGGATTCGATCCCTTTTATTATCAGTGTAAAATTTCGTCACATGAACATCTGAGCTATCCTCGACAACATTAATAGAACTATCCAATTTCTAACGTCATTTCTTTAGGAATAACTCTATTCCTATTTGAATCCAATGAAAGCAACGTCAAATATCTCGAAACCGTGGAGAGTTGGCCCCTAAACCTATGTATATATTTAAGTACTCCATGTGTATTTTCATCTCCCAACACGGCATCAAAATTCGTGATATACAGAGTATTTCGTCTCCTCATTAGTAAAATCGGCTAGAAATAATTCGAACTGCTTAAAAACTCATTAACTACATTTTTTTAAAAAAAATAAGTCAAATTTGCGTTAGTACTGTATGTCTTCAGTTTCAGAAATTTTGAGAATTCACAAGGTCAATAATGCAATTTATCTGAATCTTAATTGATTCAACTAAGAAGTTTAAGTAGAACGCTTATCTCTGAAAGAATGGTTTTCTGTATTCTTATTTTTTTCAGGTGTATGGCTCCATTAATGTGTTCAGAATTAATAATTCTCTTTGGAAGTTCTTTTAGATTCTACTACAATTTGATGTTGACTGTAGCAATTTTAAAGTTTCTTGTTTTTGTTTTTTTGAACTAAATTTCCTAGGCCACAAACCAACTTCATTTATTTTTGATTATTAAGTCTTCTACTTTAGTTTTTAATGTAGGCATCTGATGAATTGTAAATACGTTTGTCTTCAAGCCCACAGTACCGGTGGAGCCAGCTATTGAGTAATCTTGTAATTATGCTAGCTGAAATTTTTTAAGCTTTTTATTTTCTCCCATAATATTAGCATCTACTAAACTTACAATCTCAAATAATAGTTTATAGTTTCTTACAAAGTATTCCTATACAGAATATATAGTATATAGTATATCTTCTGTAAGGTAAGACGAATTGTTAGTCTGGTTTTTTTAGTCTGGTATTTTTTTACAATTTTGTTAGTCTAATTGTAATAGGCATGTAGCCTATTACAAAAACGCGGGCTTTTGAAGTGAAAGATGACTGAAGCAGAATGCCTCCTTCGCGAATTTATTCCCACATTTAGCAAATAGGTACGGGAAGACTAAGATTAGTTAGTTCTTAATTCTTTAATCTCACTGCATGGACACAATTAATTCGTCCATCTTGGAAATAAATTCACTTTCTACTTACATATTCAGAAGTATTTCTTCATCTGCAACGGCTGTCATTCACTCGCACCTTTAAAATTAACATCACAGAAATTTTTCACAGACCAACATATCTTAATTCTCTTTTGTGTAAGAACATTTCTTTTTCAGCGCTGCCAGATCTAAAGGGCGTTTCACATGGATCCGAAAATCGGATGGTCGGATCCACGAATCGGACGTATTCTCTTTCACGTGGCCACGAAATGTCGTCTATACGAACGATTTGAATGTTACATGTCGTATAGACGACGTCGGAGAGAGAATACGTCCGATTCGTGGATCCGACCATCCGATTTTCGGATCCATGTGAAACGCCCTTAAGGTGTGTATTTTCGATTTCCGAGACGGTTTGATTTTGGTGTGAAGAAGTTTTGATAGTTTCAAACAATACATTAAATTAATAAATCTGAAAAATGGAAATTTAAAAGTTCTCAAAACAAATCCCATTAATCCATAATGACTATAACTAAAAATTCCCAATTAATAACAATAAATTTAGCCTGTGTCAATTAATCTTCATTAAAAATAAACTTTAAGGAAACACATTTAACCAAAAATGGGAAAAAATTAAAAGTTTAAGCATATTAAATTGTTTGTTTGTTTGTTTTTCCTATTTTAATTAAATGTGTTTCTTTAAAGTTTATTTTCAATACAAATTCCCAACTTCAATGATACGATTATTTCAATTTTAGATAATTCTTATTCGTTCGTAAACCTCGTACAGCTGTAGATAAATCCCAAGGAAAATATTTAATTTTCAAATATAGTTTTTCACCTTGGTTTCCGTGTTTAGAATTTAAAAATCCTTCCTTAAACTTAATCAAGCTTGGGTTTTCTCCACTTCTTCAGGTATCTCATATTTTCGATCTTGCCATAGTTTTAGTTTCAAATTATAGCGATGTTTTTTAATTAATTACGCATTCTTTATTTTAAACTAACCTAATTTCATCTCTCAATTTTTTTCATAAAAAATGTAAATATCTGCATTCTTTCCTTTATTTTTAAGATTTCCCCGCGCCTTTGGTGCTAGTAATCAGACCTTTTCTCCGACAGGCAACGCCCTCTAGCTTTTACGATGCAAAACATTCTATAGTTTTCAGTTTCTATTTCTTTATGACGCTTAATCTCACGCTTTCTTCATGTTTTGTTAACTGATAAATATTGGAAATCTTAATTATAATCATGTTTTTGCAAAACTAGTCTAGAAATAACACTCGAGACGATTAAAAAAGTGCAAAGTTACAATATTAGCTCAGTTTGAAGACTACTTTATTTAATTCAAAACTTTTTTTTAACCTTCTCGTAGCAAAATTACAAAATAAGTAATATTATATCATTATTTACGGTTAATTTTAATTTCCGTATTAATTCGCATTCGAACTTTATTTCTAGAGACTCGAAGAATTGATAGGTATAGAAATTTAAGATTTTCTTAAAGCACTTAAAAACACTTCGGTTGTAATATAGTATCAGTTTGTATCAGTCCAGTAGCAATTTTTTCCAGCCTGTATCATTGATGTATTACAAAACATTCAGTAAATTGAATAATTCGCCAAAAAAATTATGAGTACTGCAACGCTATAAAGTGCATAAATGGAATTTTAATCCGAATACAGATTTTGCTCATAGTACTTCAGCTTAGGTCTAAGGTGTTTAGTTCCAAACTAAAGATACAGACCACACTAAAGATATAGTAATCCTGTGGCACGACATACCAATGTTTTATTTGTTATTTCTTTTTTCTAAAAGTGCTCGGGCTCTTAGCACTTTTTGCCTTTGACTTTGACAAGGGGCGACAATTGTGAGCTTATTGGGCCAAAGAATCGTTGTCTAGGATATACCTTAAGAGGCATCTCACATTATACCCGTCGAAATAGAAGAAACACAAGAAGAAAGTTCTAACCAAGCTTCAGACGTATCAGCCTCAAAACAGGCCGTTACCTTGACCATAAGGCTGTGCCTGAAATATCCACGTCCAGCAGGAAGTTTAAAAGCTAGTTAATATTGTACAAGAACATATTTATTATTGTTCTGTATTGTCGCGTCATTTAATTAATATCTTAAATTTTCTTTCCAGCGCCGTGGTCTGTATTTTTAGTCGGCCTTAAAATTGTATTTTATGGTAGCATGATTTTTTTTTTAGGTTTTTTTTTTTTTTTTTTCACTCTTTAAATGATTTAAAAAGAAATAAAAAGGCTTTCATATTAACTCTTCCAAATGTGGGGTTTTTCCCAGTCTCACAATACTTCGTTCCTTTAATCCTTGGGTCTTCTTCCAATTGCAGACGACATTCAATAGGAAGTAAATTATTTCTAAAAATAAATTTTACTATTCGGAAGTTTAAATAATAATAATTTCCAAGCATAAAAACTTTGCTTTATTCAATATTTTCTTTTTCTGTATCTGCAATTACAATCATTTGTTGCTTGCGATTTAGAGGGATCGAGTTCAAATCCCAGCAGAGAGCGGCATTTTTCCTTGTTATTTCTTCTCCACATAGGTCCTAGAGTTTCACCTTTGTAAAAACGTGTCTTCTAGTTTCTTACTGTTGCTAAAAGGCTGGCGAGCATCTAATTGGACGTTCGACTTCAATTTTGTTCCTTTCGGCCACATTTCATCACTGAAAACATCAAACTAAACCTTAGCAATGTTAAGTTTTTATTCTCATTCAAAATAGAAAATATATGATCCAGTGTTTTTAGCGTCATTAATTCTAGAAGTAAAGAACTGCCAGTGTTTCTAGCGTCCTTTCTAGCGTTAAATTTAAAAATAGCACTTTAAATACTGAACTGCCAGTCTTTTTAATATCAATAATTCTAAGAATAGCGCCAGAAATATACAACAATAAAAATCGAAACTTAAGTACTTTTGTTTTATTTTTTTGGTGTTTAATTTAAATGATCGGTATCTTTATTTTTTAAAAGATGCTTAAAAAAAGATCATCTGCTTACAGCATTATTTCTTACTAGTTGTGACCCATGAAATATTCACGGAAGTAAAACAAATTCCACATTTTTGAAAAACACAAGATTGAAAAAGATTTTTTAAAAAGTTCATTTTTTAAAAGTATTACTTCCGCATTTAATTTGAATGACTAAGCCAAATTTTGTTAAACTAAAAGAAAATAAAAAATTGATTTACTAGTTTCAACAATTACAATAACGATTGTCCAACAGCCAATACCAATAATCCTGTCTGGGCAACAATGACGGCACGTATTCCCCTACTTCGTTGAGTAGTGAGCGAGTGGCTACACAGCCGAAATTTTCTAAAAACCTAGGTTTTACAAACTCTCATGAAAAATTTTAACGCATGAACTTCATGCATTTCAGTGTAAATTTCATTTATGTGGGCAAGAAAATCTCAATACCCTGATAATAATTGTGTAATCACGCTCCGTCGCGATGAAGTGGGACGAATATTAGAGTGTCATGTTTAAATATGTGCGTGACGTTACGCCTGATATGTTCCAATGCTGCACTGTGATTGGTTAGTTCTCTGACTACGGTTACAAATTTACAAATATCCGTACAATTTTTGCCTATTAATAGGATGATTGTTCTAACTGCTTTATACGTTCTCGAAAACTTGCCTCAAACGAGCAAATTGACACTTACTGTATTTAAGATGTGATCTACTTTGAGACAAGATTTAAAGAATTCGACACCAGAGCGCCTAACGGCGAAAAAATATATCTGAAAAACTACGACAGCGATAACTTCACGCTAAAATTTGAATGTACTTTATTCGTAGTTTCATCCACGGCTTCATCTACCACTTTCTCTTCTTTCAGGACTTTTTTTTCTCCTTTTTCTTTATATCTGCTGTAGTCGAGAATTAATAGCAAAACCAGAGCTGTAAAACTAACCTCGATTCGCTGGCACGGCATTTTTAATCGCGATGTCAACGAGAGTTAAACGAGACTTGCCACGTGTAAAGCGACGCCGATTTCGACAAGCTGCAACTGGCCAGTTTTCGAGAACATGTAAAACAGCCATTATGCAAAGTTATTAAATAATTAATATAAGAATTTTTAATATAGTGTAACTAATAGTTGTTATTATTATTGTTTATAAACATGCATATCTAAAAATTTTGTCAAAGTTTATTTTTGATTTGAATTACGTTCCCGTAGCTTCTTTTTATCCTAATGCTGCAATTACAAAATAAAATCTATCTTAATAAAAGCCTAATGATATCAGTTATTCAATAATTTTTTATTAACTTTCTTTGTTAACTTTCGGTTAAGATAGAAAGCTGAAATGTGACACTCTGATTAGGTAATTGCTGAGATTATCTAGAAAAATAATCTTAAACTATAAAAAACTATTGGGTAAAGAAGAGCTTAATTACAATCTATTGTTGCTCTTTTTTATTTTAATATTCTATTCAACTTATCTAAGTGACCGAAAACTGAAATTGTGGCATACTGTTTGCATTAATGTTAGTGATATAGTGTAAAAAAATATAAAGTAGTAAGCGGAGTAAGGGTTTTATCTATGTACTATGTTATTGATGAATTCTTATGTAGGAGACATTAGACAAACTTTTTATTATTATTAAACATTGACTAATACGATCAATAAAACCAAGAAGCTTTATTTCAGTTTATATAATATATAGATAATATATTCAATATATTTACAATAAAAATATATTCACACCGTATATACACAGTAGTTATTTCCACGCCAAACTACATCTAATTTTAATTTAATATTATTACATCCTTAATTTTAAGTGACGATAATAAAAAACTTATATTCGAAACAAAACAATAGAAAAAAAGGTAGATAAAAAAATAGCAGATATGGATGCAAAAAAATAAATAAAAAAATTTTCTAGTTTCTTTTTTATCTATTTACTCAAAAAAAACCTTAATAATATCATCATGATATTCATAAAGACAAATATTTTTTTGTGATTATTATAGAATGAAAACAACATTATTCATAATTGTAAATTAGAAATCTTTGCATGTAAATTTAAACAAAAAAATGTCTCCAGTTCAATCAATATTTTCTTGTGTTACAAAAATAATGAAACTGTGAGAATATTAATTTAATATATGTCTTCTAGTTCTTCAACTACAACAGTTCTTCCAGGTCAATTTCAATTCGTCAGATAGTTTAATTCCATCGAAATCCGCTGAAAATGAAAGAAAATAATTATTAGAAGGTAATTCTTTTGGTAATCATAGTGATTTAGAAATCAAATGACTATATAATGGAAGCAAGACACAGATTCCACACATAGGCTTAACCCTAAGCAGACCGGCCAGTATTTATGATCTGCCTCGGTAGATGGCGCAGCCTTCACCTGTAATTTATTCTATTAGCCCTCCCATGAACTGCAATTTGGATTGCCAGGAATGAAGAACGAG
Organism: Thereuonema tuberculata; assembly: GCA_023159025.1. Taxonomy (NCBI): domain Eukaryota; kingdom Metazoa; phylum Arthropoda; class Chilopoda; order Scutigeromorpha; family Scutigeridae; genus Thereuonema; species Thereuonema tuberculata. Next base: position 24,236,914 of record JAFIDM010010028.1, on the reverse strand, counting down.
GGGGGGTAACTTTTATATGAACTAACTCGACTTCTAATGGTTGAAGGTGTTTTTTATTGGAAATATCTTAAAATGCGTACCTGTCCAGTCTCCTAGTTTATGTGATCCCAAGTCGCTCGCAGGCATGGCAGGCATCGGAATACTTTTGGTGACGTCTGCCGACGATGCGTCGTCTGCTGTTGCTAAAGACCAATTTTCGCAGTTCTCGGTTTTTAAGAACGCTTTCCCCTTCTTATCCGTTGCATAGACGACTTTCTTAACAGTGTCATACCCTACAAGAGATGCTACTGTCCGTGGTAGGGCTAACAAAGAGACATTAAAGATTTATTATTATGTGAAATTTTAAAAATATGTAAGGAGTCCAACTGTTATTCTACTAAAATGTACACTGCATTTACATTAACGATGTATGTATATCAATTACATTAATATCTTTATATAAATTTCGATTATCAGTAAGAAAGAGATATTACGTTCTGTTTCTAAAATTTATTGTTAAGTGACAAATTTGTTAAGTTTGCAATAAATTTTCCACTGCCAATATCAATGCACTTTGAAACTCGTGTGAGAACATGTTGCATGTCGTGCTGCCATCGGAGATACAGTGGCATCTGCATATTCGAAATTTGTGAAGATGTACAGCTAATTCACGCTTCACACCGATTCACGAGCTTCAGACGGTAGGAGGGAAAGACAATATTGGCGCCAAATTCAAATCACTGTGCATTCAAGCAGCTCTATCTCGGAAACCGTTCGGAATAGGATTTATAGAAACTTTTTTTTTGTCTTAGAATGACCAGAATATTAACCATTCTTTCTAGGACATTCTGTATATGCCGAACGAACGAAATTTTGACTCAATTTTGATTAACAATGAATAACAATTTGCAACGCTATTTCAACCGTGATTTTGAAGATTATAAAAGAAAACGGAATGCCAATTATTACAAAAATTAATTTCAATGCTTTTTTAACTAGAAGTGAAATAATGAAAATTTCGTACCTTTCCATTTCTTTCCATCAGGTGAACAATAACAATTTAAAGATTTCCTTTACAGAATAAATAAATAATAAAAAAAGTATTAATATTAAAATTCGAATAATTAATATAAATTGTTTAAATCTCATTCAATTTGTTAAAAAGTAACTCACTTTTTTGGCGCGTAATCACAAGGATAGACAATATTGTGTTCTTCATCAACAGTGAAGTGTCGATAGCTTTGTGCTGCAATTAAAAAAACAACATCATTTATTAATTAAAATTTCAACAAATAACGTAAAACAAATTGAAGTTACAATTGAAAATGATTTTTTAGAGCTGACAGATAACTCGAATTGCAGTAAAGAGATAAATTTCAGTAAAGAAATGCTAGACTTTAGTGTTAGTCCTAAATTAGGCTTAATATTTTTAAAGCAGTCTTAGTTAGAGAAACGCAACTATATTTTTAAAAATAATAAAGCTTCATATTCTCGGTTATGCTTAGTAAACTTCGTTAAAACCAATATAAATTGATAATCTGTAGTTAATGATATGAATTACTATTATTAGTTATCTTCGTTATATCAGATAAGTAAACTTTAATTAAAAATTATAAAGAGTAACAAAATTGAACTGACATGTTTAAATAATTATATAAATTAAATATATCAGTATTCTTGATTAAATATTTAACTATTGGTATATCAAACTATCAGCAGTAAAACGATAAAATAACAGACAATCATTCAAATCAAAGATTTTCAAAGATTTTATCAAAGTTAGGCCTAACAAGAAAACAGCGGAAGTAGTCTTTCCTCTTTAGATTAACAGAAGATTATAAGACTCACTTCCTGATTCAAATGAAAGCTTGGTTTAACTGTTTATATTAAAATATAAATAAAATATATCAAAATAACTTACATTCCAACTGTAAATGTCGAATCAGCACCGTTTTGCTGTAACTGACATATTTTATTCTTTATATCGCTTAATGAAACACATCAAGAATGATAAAATCATTTCATTTAACATTACATACAAAAGCACGAGAGTTCTTGAAACGAAATACACTGTCCTAAAAGAAAGGTGTCGGACATTTTCCAGTACTGACATAGCCATCTTTACATGCTTATCAAAATTATTGTTCATGTAAACTTTTTAAGCGCCATCTGTAGCAGAACAGGTTAAATATTTCATTTCCATTACTTATGTAATTGCTGCATAAATTTTCAGCGATTTTTTTTCTTCAGTAATTGCAATAGAAACTTGTATGTGTCGGCGATCAAAAACACTTCCCAACAATATGGCTTTACAAATGTCAAAATATGTCAAAAATATGCTTTATGTCAAATATGGCTTTACAAACACGCAGTTGTAATTAATCGAAAAGATCATGTTCAAAAAAGAAAAAAAAAATCTTTATTTGAAGAGTCAATGTTAAAGTCACTTAATAAGAACCTACATTTACCAAATATAGTTCAGACAACAGATTAATGAGGAATCAATATATAAATATGCTTATAAAAGCCCAACTCTTCACAATATAAAAGAGATTGACAGCTGGAGGAGAGCAACGCATGTATAAATGCTTTTTTTGTTTGTTTTATTTTTACTGGCTTGCGTTGAGCCTAAATTGTGATTTGATAGCCGACATCTTTAGAGCTCGTCGTGAGCTTTTGTTATCGGGCAGCTTCTCCATGGAAGGATATAAATTTGCTAACTTTTATGATGGTAGCTAAATCAGATCACAAAAACAAAACCACTGAAATCAACGTAATATATAAACAAATAAATTTGAGGTGTACTAAAATGGTGTTTTGATTATTTAATTTTGTCGGACTACGGTAAATTTTCTAGTAAATAAAGAAATAAAATGTGTCCTTGTTCAGTTGTTACTGTGTCCTTTTTCAGGTGTGTCATGATAGGGGAAGTGTCCAGTAACTTCTGGCACGACAGTGTATTCCGCAATTCTCAACATTGCATATATAATATAATATAATATAATATAATATAATATAATATAATATAATATAATA
>JAFIDM010010028.1:24203482-24224694 GCA_023159025.1 Thereuonema tuberculata | reverse complement strand
TTTTCAGTGACTCTTGATCTCACTTCCATTAATAACAATAATAATAAATAACTAAATTGGCATAACTAATACTATCAGTTTATAGTCTGGGCATTGTTTTTTAAAATGTGTTAAGTGGACAAAACATCTCTAGAGGTCGCCACAGTCTCAATCAAACATGGCTGCACTTCCTGACACTGTTTGGGATTTTTAAATTTTTAGGAAATTTGCTATTAATGCAAAACACTTATAGACAATAAGATACTTAAAACAAATAACAAGTTGCTTATGAACTTTTGTTTAATTTTTGTGAAAAGGCAGGCTTTCGTCATTAATTAAAATAGAAATGAAACTGCAGTATGAAATTACAGTTAGATTCCCTTAATTTTTCTGGCAAATCTATAACTGAATTTGAAGTTAAAAACTAAATCTTGAAAAAGGTTTTGCCTAGAAAAAGGAAATTCGTGGGATTATTAAAGTAATAGAAAAGTACATTATGTCGCTATAATAATGAAACATTTTTATGTAAATATGACCGTCGAAAAGATGATATTTCTCAACATTTGAATTATAGGCTCCAATCATAAAGGCAAGTTAGGTTCCCAGCCGAAAAGCGAGAATCGCCGAAAAGTGAAGGACATCCTTTTGTTGATTTGAAAATGAATATGAGAAAATATGTTTTCACTAGAAAACATGTTTACACTTTTATACTGAACTAGCCGGGTACCGTCGCTTCTCTCCGGAACCCTTGCATCTACAGCATTAAAACGAAAACTTTATTTATTTAGCAAATTAATATTGAGATAGGAGAATATACGACTTCGCAGCCCGTTGTGGCTTCTCCGAATAACTCGGATGTATTGCGGGTCGGCGTCACACACCGAAAATTCACATTTTTGCATGTATCTTGCAAACGCTGAAGCGTTTGTGAATAAGTGATATATCGTTCGATAGAACTTTCAAATACCAACATTTTCTCAATATAATGTTCTCTTCCAACTTTTATATTTTTCGTTTAAATTGAGAAAAAGTCAAAATTTGACCCTTTAAAAGGCGCCATCTTGGAAACTAAAAACTTTTTTCGAAACATTTCTGTAGCATTTTGTTTGTCTTAAAAAGCTCTACATTTCATCCATTTACATGACCAATCTATCTCTTATAGTTTGGTCACAAAATTGGAAAAACGTAAAGTCTTATGACAGACAGAATAACGCTTTTATAATATATAATATTAGAGCGTAATAGAGCTAGGTCTAAAGCCGAAAATAATACGTATATAAAGTACAAATGTTTATATTATTGTATGAAATGGGCAAAAGTGGACTCTTTGAACGACTTTTCTTGCATTTCTTTTAATGCATTTCTTTTCTACCGTCGTAGGTGTCATTGCAATGAATATTTGTTGTAGTTCTTTTATTTTTCATTCAATAAAGTACAGGAATAGATAGCCAGGTTTGTTTTCCAGATTTTTCTTATGTAACACATTCGCACGAAACATATGCAAGTGTTACGTTGTTGAATTCCAAATTTCGAGTAGAATTTAAATTTGTCTAAATATGCAGGGTGTTATATAAATATACAAGATTGCAAAGTTGATGTCATTTCTGGTTAAACCGAAATGATATTTCAAAAGGGAATAGTGTGTTTTCCGTATTCTTTTATGTATCATTACTGTGCCAAATTGCATTACTCTGCAAGGATATATAAAAAAAATATTTGAGGTAAACCACTATCCTATTACACCCCTGTAGTTCATGTAAATAGGGAGAGTCCTAAGAAAATGAAAGAAAAGTGAAATCAATAGAACACATTCACTGCTTACCTGAGAATATTTTCGTTCTTAGCCTACAGTTCTGTCCTAATATTGCAACAAAATGGCGACGCAAACAACTCAGCTGATTCAGAGTTGCTTGTGGCGCCATTTTATTACAATATTAGGAAAGAACTTACCACTCTTTCGGTGGTTTTTCATCAGGACGAACTCAGACAAATGATTCGCTGCTGATAAACCGCCGAAAGAGTGGGACAAGCGGCATTTGTAATGAAAAGATATAATTGAAACCGCCGTATTAACGGATCGCCGATAAGAGAAGGCCGAAAAGCGGGGCCTTACTGAAATACTGTTAATGACTGAGAAGAATGGAATTGGTATGAGAAGAAAGGTACCTTTTCGATAATTGAAGGGAATATGAAATTTTAAATTCGACATCCTCTTAATTTTTTTTAACTTTCTCAAAAAAACTTTTTTAATATGAAAAATGCAAGGTTATTAAGTTAGTATTCTTACCTCTAACTCGACGTAAGCGACGTCAACTTTTTTAACTTTTTCGGGTCCCGTGTGGCTGTTATACGTAATGTAAGGGGGTACGAAGAATCTCATCTTGTTCTCAACTGGCTCAAGACTGGAGTCATTTTCGTGAAAGACAATCAAGTCGAAAGTCACCGTGTCTCTGAAAATAGAACAATGGTTAGTTAAAACAAAGCAAATACAATAGTTGCAGAGAAGAGGATCTAAGATCATGCGAAAGCTTGTGGATTCCATTATTTTCAGCACACCTTCTTAGCGTCACTGGTGGTTATACAGGGAAAAAACAACAACAAAGACTATTTTGAATAATTTGATACTGGTTGTGAAGATGCAAATCTCTAGTACAGATACACACTGGTTTCAGCAGGATAACGTTCCATGCCACACTGCCTGCGCTATTACACGTTACCACAAATGTAACACAAATGTAAAAGTGGGAACATCTGGGTCCCGATTTGGAAAATGTTTTCATCCCTCTTAATATCAAAACAATATCCAAAGCACACAAAAAAATGTTTGATATTATTTTGTAATGTCTTATTGTAAAAGATTTTCGTCCTTTCGTGATATTTTTTTTAATACTTGTTTTAAGACATTTGGCTGTAACTGGATTGTTTTAAGGTATGTCGGAAGAAGATTTTTAAGAAAATCAATAAGCATAACAAACATAAGCAAATAAATTAACTGAAAAGTCTATACAACTTATTAGAAACCTGACAGCTGTTTCGCGTTTAATAGGCTCTCATCAGCCAGGCTGCTCAGCGTTCAAAGACTCAAAGGCATACGAGAGGAAGGGCAATTCAACAATATAATGCAAAATAAATGCAAATATAAAATTGAGGGCAGTAAAAAGAACATTAAAGTTATTTAGAAGATGTAGACCTATCAGTTAACAATATTTAAGTGTAATTACACTTATCATTATATTCATTTGGTGATTAATATTTACAATTCAAACTTGATACACTTAAAAAAAACGCATTTTTAAAGCAAAATTTTACTACATGTTGCGGGATCCAAGTTCGGACCCCTTCGTCAGGTGACAAATGGGTCGTTTGAGCTCAAATGACCCATTTGTCACCTGACGAAGAGGTCCGAACTTGGATCCATTAACATGTAATGAAGATTTTTTTTTAAATGTATTTTTTTCTTTAAGTGTGTTAAGTATATTTAGTTTATACTAACCCTTTATTATATATATCTTTCCGATCTTTAATAGTTACTTTGTAATTGAGTTTCGCTTGTTCCTCTCCTGTTCTGACAACGGTGATATTTTCAATCAGGGAGCTACTGTTCGTTCCCCAGTCGACGGTTATCGTCACCGGGAAGATGGAGTCTGTTTCGGTGGCAGGATGGTCCGTCATCCTCACTAGGACTTCCAATTCAGCGTCGTTATCACCTTCCTTGTAATCGCCCCTTCGGTAACTGAATCCTGAAATGCAAATTCCGACAAGTTACAAACGAGAATACGGAAATTGTGATTATATCAGTTAATACAATCTACACACACACACACGATATCTTAGCTTTAGCAAAGCATTAAGGTGGTTTATTGCAAATCTATCAACATAGATACAAGTCGTAAGGCAAAGGAAGCTACAGGGATTTAAAGAAAAACTCATGCAAATTAAGACAATGAAAGACCTTTAAAAAGAGTAATTCCGCAGTAAAACCAGAAATATATTTTGGGATTGGTTCACATTAGTGAAGATCCAGGCATCAACAACCCACTGCCATTCAAGTGCAACTTGTGGGAAGAATTTGTGATGCAGTCATCAAATTAGAAAGCCCAATATAGTACAGACTGATTATTCCCAAATTGTTTTCCAAAGATGTGATTTCCAATAATACTTTGGGAGATGAAATTTTGAACTTTTATAATCTCGGATTTTTTTTATTTTTTATTTTTGTGAAGTTACAGTAATAAAGTTTTTATAGTAATCCTGTTTTTTTTCTTGATATGTTTTTATTTCTTTGAAGCTTCCACAGTTCCTTTTCTCTAACTAATTGGATATTTATTTTGAAATGATCTTTCTGACTTCTAAATACTTTCAAATCACTAGTTATGATAAGTTGAAGTTATCTCCTGCAGAATGCTTATTTAAACAGAAGAATCAGATATAATATTATTACTAATTATTCATTGTTATGTTATTTTACACTCACTTCCAAAAGTTAAGCACGGAGCGGTAAAATGCAAAAAAATGGACAAGTACTGCTTTGATTGACATGAATGCTGCAAGTAAGTAGCTCTATGTTTATTCATGAAACAAAACAAAGAATTATATACAGAGATAAACAAAATATTGAATTTTCATAAATTATACGATGACGTTCTATTTGCGTCATTAACAAAATGATGTTTAAATTCACAACAAACAATAAAAACCTACATTAATAGGGTATGTGAGTACCCCTCACCTGCATACAAAGTTTACAGCGTGTGATCATGCTTCTTACGAGGTGATCAACCACCGCAGATTCCAGTAATCGCCATTCCTCCTGTAGGGCAGTTTCCAAATCTCTGTGAGTGACTGGCGGTGGGAAACGTCGACATACAGCACGGCCGAGGGCATCCCAAAGATTTTAAATTGGATTAAGGTCCGCCGAGTAAGCCGGCCACTCCATACGCGCAATCTCCTCACTCTCCAGAAAGTCGTCAACGATAGCAGCTCTATTGGGTCGTGCATTATCGTCCATTAAAAGGAAAGGACCAACTCCTGCAGCGTACAGTTTCACAATAAGGTCTAGGACTTCATCTCGATACCGTACAGCCGTCACAGAACCTCGCCTGTAGATGTGCAGGTCGGTGCGATATCCCAATGAAATCCCTGGCAAAAACCATGATGCTTCCACCGCGAAATGCGTGATGTTCGGTGATATTCTGGGGCCGATTGCGTGTGCCTTGTTCCCTCCAGACCCTTACACGCTTATCATCAGGTTGTAGGGCAAATCTAGACTCATCTGTGAACATAACGTTACCCCAATCAGACATAGTCCAATTCACATGCTCGCGGCACCACTGTAATGGTGCCCTTTTGGATTGGACGGATAAAGGAACACAAACTCGTGGTACCCGGGCGTACAGACCATTCATGTATAATCTTCGACGAACAGTAGTGGAAGATATCGTCTTACCAATGGCCGCTACAACCATAGATATCACACGTGTGGAAGTCGATCTTCGATTCCGCTTGACTACAACAGCAATATATCGATCTTCCGCGGGGGTCATAACCCTTGGACGACCGGCTTCAGGTCTTCGGACAACTGGTTTGGAATTGTTTCCATAATCGTGAAATGACGGAATGATGAACGCCGAAGATATGAGCAACATCTGTTATAGACTGTCCTGCTTCAATGCGTCCGACAGCCCGCCAGCGCTCAGAATCTTCCATTCGTCTTTTGGAAGCCATAAAAACACGTCTAGCTTGAAAACAAATCGTACGAATGTTCTAAACACCTTTCATCAGCACTTACTTGCAACTCTGTCACTCTTCACAATGCAGGCTTCTTATATGTCTGCCTGTTTTGCATATTTCTCGACGCGAAACCGTGATTGGCTGTTACCTATATAATTTGCATACTTCCTTCTACCTTTGCAGCAAATTTCAGCTTCTTTAATTCAGATTGTCTTATGGAAATTAACTTTTTCCTCTCCGTGCTTAACTTTTGGAAGTGAGTGTATTTATAAATTATTTTTATTGATTAGTTTTGTATGTATTTTAATTATCTAAAAACAGTCAAGTAAGTGCACTTATAATTTGCTTATTTTTAGAAGTATTCCGAAGCCTGGGAATTCTGGACATTTTGTTGTAGCGCCATCTGGAGTTTAATATTTCAATACATAAATCCGTGATTGCGCAGAGAAGGTGGACCACGGGAACGTCTGTAATCGGAAAGGATTGTCAGAGCGAATATATTTTTATTTCATCAAATTTTTACAGTTGGCCTTCATTTATTGCAACAAATACATGACATTATTATGTATTCAAGCAAACATCATATCTCTAAACCAAGGAACCCTTAGACCCAAAATTTAATTATTTGAGGGAAAGAATTGGAACGCTTTAATTTTATTTCTATTTTCTTTTTATCTAAAATGGTGAAATGCAAGCAATGAAAATACTCTGGCATTATACTCTTCAAAATTGGCCTCGATCCAGTAGAAAAGGAAGTTTTATTTTCTTACCAGTATTGGTGACATATCCAAAATCAGCTACAATCGTGTTGTTCTGTGCTGTCGTCACGCTGTCACTTTTCTTCAGTTCTGGTTTTAGTGTGTAGTTTGCACGAAGACAGCCAATGTTGATACCCGTCCACTTAACCCTAATGTCCCATAGAGTAATGATGGCGCGATTATCCGCTGCGTCGCCTTCTGCCGTAATAATAAGTTTTTCAGTGGCGTTTCCAGGTATGGTAATTTTAAATGGAATCCAAAATCTTTCAGATACCTGTCCGTTATAAGGTTTATCGGCTAAGGTGACAGGAACAACTTCTGTCCAATCTGTATCTTTATCCTGTAAAAAAATTAAAATACTTCGTATAATTATTACGATAAATGGGTTGCTAAATTTATGAGTAGCTTTCGTACTTCGAGAACTCGCACCTATCGAATGCACTAACATGTAAAGACAAGTGGGTTTGCGTGGAAAGGAAAAATATCATGTCTCAGCATCTAAAACAACATGGAAGTTAATAATAAACATCGATAAACTTCTATTACAATCTATTTTTAATCACAATATTTCGTTTTCTTTAAGCAAGAAAACGAAATATAATGATTAAATGTAGATTGTAATAGAAGTTTATCGATGTTTGTTATTGACTGAAATGAAGAGATTTGAATTTTCTTAAAACATCGAAGATATATTAATTAAGATGTCTAATTTTATTTCATCAGTCTTAGGAGCACTTGCAGAATATTTGAAAACAGTAATGAAGCAAAATATGAAGCAAGGTGCAATGTACAGAATTATAAATGGCTCTCCCTAGGTTATAACAGCATCAATCCGCAGAATACAATGCCTATTGCATGACTAAAGGTATTTTATTAATAGTGCAAAAAATACATTCTCAGAATTGCCACGTATGAACCTCAAACCATAAAATTATTACTCACAAAAGATTCCCATAGACTATTTTCTTGCAAAGTAGCATTTCCCGTTATATCTCCCACTTGTTTTTTTCTAAAAATATGGTGACCTGCATACTGGGACGGGAAAGCAGCAGGTGCGGGAGCATTCGGGCACTTAACGATCTGTCGCGTATAACCTCAAGACAGCATTTGGTCTCTCGAAATTAGCGAAATCGCATACGGGAAAAATCCACGTAAATTGGGGAATAAGGGTATAATTATATCGAGCTGGTAAAAGTAAATTATAATGTATATTAAATTCTTCCTTACAGTTTTAGGTTTGTTAGCTACAAATTATTCTGCCGAACTATCATACATCAGTGTAGTTTAAAAAAAAAAAAAAAGGCCAGACACACAATAATTAAAAAACATAAAAACACATTAAAATCTTAATATCTCGACGATCTTGAAAAATATTGGCAGGTTCGATCGAAACCTGGTCGAGATTTTAATGTGTTTTTATGTTTTTTAATTATTGTGTGTCTGGCCTTTTTTAAAACTACACAATTAATTTCACACACGTTAAATTTTGATATCATCTATCAGTATGTGAAAAATTATAGTGCCCAAAGGGTTAAAAAAAAACCCAGGATTCCACCAAAAAAAAAGTGCCTTTAAAAAAGCGCTGGATGTAAAAGGGGTCAACATTTAACTTTGAATTTCTGAATAAGCGGAAACTTATCAGAATATCATTCAAGAGCAATGTTTCACTTTCCAAGTAGATTTCGTAATTTTAAATACTCTTAAGGCTGCTACACACGATCAAGTATGCATGACAAGTATGCAGTTTTATCACGCTTGTCATGCATACTTGATCGTGTGTAGCGGAAATTTCGTACTTGATGGAGCTCAAGTATGCAGTCTGAAGATTCAGACTGCATACTTGAAGCCACGGCTTGCGCATGCGCTTTGCAAAAAAAAAAATCATTTGTGACCCAGCTGTCGACCGAGACACATCTCTCCGTAGTTTCCTTCCAACATGGCTAGTGATCTGCGGAAAGGACACAGAAGTATTGGAATTCATTCGAGTTTACCAAAGTAATCCTTGTCTGTGGCGGATTAAATCTAAAGATTATCATGATAATAGGCTAAGAAAGAATATATAAAAACATGATATAATTTAAGCCAAACGCACTAGATTAAAATACAAAATTACATAATAAAATCTCACATAATCGATTTCGTCAGCAACTTTGGCTGACTTCTTCAGATGAGGTTTACAAGATAAAATTAAATACAAAACAGTGCCTTTATATAGGAATAATCGAGAATCAAGTGATATTTAAATTTCGGCAAAGTCCACTGTCGTTGTTGCTGGCTTGGAGGGGCGTTCAAAGCCTCGAAGAATGTCATTTTATTGTTCAAGATTTGGTTATTGTTCAAGATTTGGTTAATTATTTGATTCTCGATTATTCCTATATAAAGGCTGTGTTTTGTATTTAATTTTATCTTGTAAACCTCATCTGAAGAAGTCAGCCAAAGTTGCTGACGAAATCGATTATGTGAGCTTTTATTATGTAATTTTGTATTTTAATCTAGTGCGTTTGGCTTAAATTATATCATGCTAAAATAATTTGCGCACGTTAAGTTACTTCATTAATATATAAAAACATTGATCCAAACGTCGACCGGGATATCACTGTGAAGAAAATAAATAAATAAATAAATAGAGATACAGCATTGAAAGAATTGAATATTTCAAACATTTCTTAACCAATTCTGATACTATATGGATCTGTAATTACATTTCTTTGTTACAGTTGTTTTTAATTTTTTAATAAGTTACTATACATATGTCTTAATGAGCGATTTTTTTTTTGGAGTGATAAAAGATTCAAACAGGTTTCTTCGTTCACTCGCAGATAATTATGCCAATCATTCGGATGTATTTCCAATTCACTTAATAAGTTACTGTGCGAATAGGTTTTTATTTTAAATAAACATTCCATACACCACATCCCACGTTTCTTCTTTCGTTTTGTCCTTTTTGAAATAAGGACACACGCAGCCAAAGCGAGCAAACCTTCGCGCGTCCGAACTCCACATATTTCAAGGAAAAAATGATGCTTGTCAAGCATGCAGTACCGTGCGGTGGCGAGGGGTTTTTGTGCATACTTGAGCACCAATTATACTTGTCATGCATACTTGTTCGTGTGTAGCAGCCTTTATACGCTAACATGATTAGAAACATTTTTATAATTGGTTCTAGAAATGTTACTTTTGCGTTAAATGCTAAATACATTTCTAAAAGTACTTAAAATGATTTTTAATAGGCCTGTCACATAAAATACTTTCAAAAACTTTAAACATTTAAAAATTTTAACAGCACAACCAGATTTCGACCGGACACGCCTGTCGTTTACAACATGCTAGTCTTCATTCATGATTTTTAATAATTAATTTTTAAAGAAACATTACAGTCATTTTGAATTTAAAATAAGATTTATGTTAAAATTAAAGAAAAAAAAAAGCGGGATTACTGGTTGGAAAAGTTTGAAGTTCAAGCGTTTTACTGCTGTAAACTAAACTGATATTAAAGTATCTGTAGAGAAATAAACAAAAAAAAAGAGAAAGAAAAAAGGCCGAAACAGAATTAGAAAAGCTCATAGATGAAGCGCTTCATTGCATATAACGAAACCGACACTCTTTAAGTATAATATAGCGCTAGTTAAAAATCACATATCTATAAATGACATTAAGAAATATATACCGTATATTACTGGCTTTTTAGCTTATTAAAACTGGAAGTATTTAAAAAAAAAAAAACTTACCACATTATCGTTGTTTGGCACAAAATCATCGGTTTTGGGAGTCAAACCTTCCAATGCGACGACATGAGGATCTAAATCATCCACTTTTATGGAGGCTTCGATGTTCATATTATTACTAAATTCACTATCTGGGGGTACATTCAGACCAACTTCTATCCTCAGCTACAATGTAAAACGTGTGAGTAAATTTGTGAAAAGAGTCAAATTAAAAAGCTGCAAGTCAATAATTAAATATTATTGAAAACCAAAGACTACACATAAACAAATAAATCACGCCTTTGAGTTTGTCAATAGAGGCAATCGAGAACGGCCGTTTCGTCCTTAAGGAGTCATCAGTCCGATCCACTCTCCCTTGATGACAAAGAAAGGCGTGAAATATAAATGGAAGTCACCTTCGCTCCCGAAAATGACTATCTTAACAAAACAAACAACAATTAAAAAAAAAAATAGAAAAAGAGACGGTGGATCGGGCTGATGAGTCCTTAAGAAGGACGTTCCCGATTCCCTCTATTGACAAACTCAAAGGCGTGATTTGTTTGTTTATTTATGTCTTTGGCTTTCATTTCTTAATTATTATTATTATTATTATTATTATTATTATTATTATTATTCAAACGATGTGTGTTTGACTTTAGTAGTAACACTTTTTGATCTTTGAAGACGCTTAAAACTGAAGACTTCTGATACTTTCTGTAGTAGAAAAAATACCAACAGGCGTGGACTGGCCTTCAGGGCTACCAAGAAAATGCCCAGTGAGCCGATATCGCGTTACAAAAAAAAAAAAAAAATCTTCACCCAAATAATTTAGTTTTAATACTGTAGTACAATAATGAGTTACGATTTAAACAGGGATATACTACAGGGGACAAAAGTATAATCCCGCAAAGTTCAACATAATTCTTACTTAGTAAATGAATTAATCAACCCTTTCATTACTAAGATTTTTGAACATACTAAGCGAGATAGTCAGAAAACAATAAGAAGAATTTGCGCGCCATTGTAATTTTTTTTTTCTTAATTTTTCTTATTGTTGAAATTTTTAAATAATAAGTTAAATAAGAAATTATTAAATAAGAGAGACAAATAAATTTAATGAGAGAAACAAAAAAAATAATATAATTAAAATTAACCTATTAATTTTATCAATATTATGGTGGGAAGAAGAAAACATAAATAAGCGTTGTGTATCAAAATGTAGCCGTGCTGGCGTTGTCGTGCGGTCTCGGCGGCGGCCAGCCGTGGCGGCCAGTGCGCCAGTATCTGGGTTCGAATCCCGGCAGTGGCATGGCTGTTTCAATTTCTTTTCCTGTGTTGTCCAGCCTCTTCTTCTCTTTCTCTTTGGTCTGACGTCATTCCTTAATGGCGTTCTGGGGAAGGCCACGGGAAACCACCCCAGTATCTTTCCCTTGAAATTCTAGGGAGTCTGCTAGGGGTTCACCATCTTGGGAACACTAGCGCTCCCTGGAACACGGAGACTTCGGATACGAAGCGCGCACTTCGGTGCGTACATATATCAAAATGTTAGTTTAATTTCTGATTTATAACAATAATAATAATAAAAATACAAAACAATAGGATTAGAATGCACTGTCGTAATTTGAAATGCTTATTAAATAAAGTTGTTAAGCCACAAATGTCTGATATTATTTTTATACACAAAAATATTGCTTGGGCTAATCACAATACAGTTTTTATACTTAAATTCACCCTTTTGCAAATAAAATTCACCCTTTTGCAAACGAAATTCAACCTTTTTACAGATCGTATTAAAACAAAGAAAACGAATTAAACAATATGTACGATATGTTTATATTATTGTATAGTAATTTTAACCATCATTTCAATCTTTTTATCCTACTTTTTATATAATATATATATATAAATTAATACTGTAAATCGTTTTCTTTAAGTTTTAATACGATTTGTGAATTTCATTTGCAAAAGGGTGAATTTGAAGTGTAAATACTGTACCCCACGTAGAAGTGCAAGGGTTAAGAAACAAATGAATAATTACCCTATTTGCATCTTTCTCCGGGAAGGTATCAGAATTACACACATCTCCAAGATCCAATGTAATCTTCTGACTACACGTATCTTTGCTAAAATGAAAACCACAAGAAGATTGCATTAGAATTATTAATTACTGAGTTTTTTCTTATAAAACATAAGCAAATAAAGAGATTAACAATTTTAGAGTTGGGTCCGGAGGTTCAGGAGTCAGACTGCAGGCAGGAGTGGGTGGAGTAAATCAGTGGCGAAGGTTGGTATTTTTCGCAGGTTCTTTCTCCTCCAGGCGGGCCCCCATTTAAAATGAGGGTGGAGTCTTTTCCGGGACTTGACGGCGGCCGAGCTTCAGAGAAATACCAAGAGTGGACTGATTTTCTGGGATATCGGGAAAATTCCTCCTCCCCCTTATCAATGAACTGTTCCGGCTTCCTATGTCCCCTTGGATTGTCCAAATGGAAGCGTTGCCGGCTATATAAACAGCACCTTCAGCTGGAAAAGACACTTCTCCTGAGGCGGCAGCCAGCCGCAAGTTGGCCTCCAGCGAAGAAGAAGAGAGCAGTTGGTCTGTGGCAGCCTTAGGGTCTTCCTTCCAGGGAAGAGAAGATGCTCCGGGGCAAAGGCCGCCTTCGAGAAGCAGTAGAAGTAGTTGCAGCGGATAAAGCCCAGAAGAGGGATAGTAGCATCCAATTCAAAAGCAAGACTTGGTTTCAAGACGAAACCAAGAAAAAAATCGCTGGTCCGAACCCCCTTTGACAGCTAGCACATTTGGCGACCAGCAATATTTACGATCAAGAACCGATCTAACTTTTGTATTGGCAGATTTTTTTTTTTTTCCTTGAGGTTCGGCATTGAGAAAGTTAGCGCAAGAAGATTATAAACATTATTGAAGACTAACAGAAACATTGTTTTCTTTCGATGTCTTAGTGAATCATATTAATGCTTTTCGTAATCCGCTTATTTGCGCGTACATTGATAGGATTAAAATACATTGAATTTAGACGACGTAAATAAATAATAAGGATTTAATCATTATGCAAACGTTATTCAAATATTTCGAGGAAAAAAAATTCAAGAGTATGTTTAATGTACCAAAAAATTACAATTTACAAATATGATAAGCCTGCTCTTTGTTCTTACGAATTTAAAAAAACAGGAAATAAAAAAAAAAACTAAAAAGCAAGAAGTTCCTAAAAAGAAGTCGAATCCTACTTTCCTCAAACCTTGAAATTTGGTTGTTTTTTGTTTTAATGAATAAGAAAAAAAAAATCCAATGTAAATGTTTTTTTTTACGATATTTTTGTTATCTTCACGAGCTTATTTCTCCACAAGGACCCAGAAGAGAAAAAAATTTAAATATAAAACCTAGATAAAATGTGCATATCAAGTTTCAAGAAGATCCATCCATCGGCTCAGAAATTATTTGAGACAGTCACACATAAACTGACTGATTTAATGAATCTCAATTTTCTATTGGAAAGTAGATTGAAAAAGGAATTTTTAATGAAAGTAGGATGTAAGTTCTTTTCAAAACTTCTTGTTTTCCTGCCTGGCTCCTGGAGAGGGTCTAAATTTCTGCGCAGGTGTTATTGGTTTTCTTAATCGTCCTATATTATATAACAGTGTTGCTTCTGCCTCACAGTAGATTAAGGTAAAGAGATTAAGGTAAAGAGCACTATATGCTTAGATTTCTTTATTTATTTGTAGTTAAGTATTATGTAAGAACTTAAGCCAGAATAAAGATGTTATCCGTCAGTTCTTTCTTGGATAACTACATTTATTTTCACCTACTTGTTTTTAAAAATGAAAGAAAAATACCTAAATGGAAATTATTTTGATTTCGAAGATCATTATGTCCACCTGTTATAAACACATGAATAGAATTTTGGTGGCAGAATTTTGTACCAGGGTTTGTTAAAAAAAAAGCTTAGCAGATCTCTCACGACGCCAGACTTTCTCCATCTGCAATTTCAATTTTATTCGTATAAAAGATAACTCAACATTCCAAAGTGTGTTGAATAATAATATATATTTTGATAGCAATACTTACTCTTCCGTTACAGCTTCTACTAAGGAGGCGTTAACACAAGGTAGATTAAGGCCCGTGTACGTTATGGAACCTGTACAGAAACTGAAGTCTTCATTTTCATCCTTATTCTTGAATTCCACTACCATTTTCCCAACCAATTTCGGAGGAACCTAATTATTCAAAATAAATTTAAAATATTTTTCAAGGGAAAAAAAACTTTTTAAGCAGTTACTAATAATAATTAATAGCATTAAAAAGAATGAAAAAGTAAAAGTAATTATACCAAAATTTGAGAATGTATTTGTTTCTTGTAAGTTAGATACAGCCCTAGGGCAAAACAAAATCAAATAGAAGGCAAGTTTATTGCAGATTTTTGTATTGCAGATTTATGTATTGAACCTAAATCTATCCACATCTTACAGTTGTGAAATGAGGCGCGACATTGAGGCCTCTCGAATAGGAAAGGCGAATGCGCCAAAAAATTAGTTTCGAGAAAAAAATCTTTCACACTTTCGCTGTGGTGCGAAACATTACGGCTTTTTCAATGGAAATTTCATTTTGTACGAGGCATATGAACCAAATAAAGTCAGACGAATGAAAGCAGAAAGTTCTTAGTATATCCTACGATATAAAAGGAAAAATTCGACTTTCCTATTCTAAGGGCCTAATTTATTAATAGATTTATCATCCCAGGTATCGGAGATACATCTATTGTTGTAAAACTGAACTGTTACAAACTGTTCGCAAACGAGTGTAAAGATAATGTGGATGTTGCTTATTGTTGTAATTTCTTATAACATTATTGTTATTATAAATTCAATATTCAAATATTTCATTTATTGATTTCTTAATTCGAATTATAACTGCTTGTACATGGACATCATGGAGTGATTAATTCTTATGATGATTTCCTTATACGGCAAACTTATTGATGGCTGCAACTAGAGACTTAGTACAATGACTTAGTACAATTGAAGACACCGGTGCAAAAAGGAGGCAGCTCCATATATTGACGATTTTTCGTTTTTAATCGCTACACGTTTATAGAAAGGCGCTCCCTCGATTGGTGAAAAAACGAGGCAGCTCCGTTAACTCAAATAGGGGAAATACATTGGATATATATATATGCCTCCTGATTGGATTCGGTGCAAAAAGGGGACACCTCCGGACACCTCTGATAAAAAATACATGCCGCAAATTTGTAGTGGTTACAGTTTCCCAAGAAATGATTTTGAACTTCAGTGGTCATTTCAACGATCATTTTAAAAAGTGCATATTAAACCAACGTAGGCAAAAATTTGGTATATCTTCTTATCGTGTCATGGAGTATACAGCAAAAGGCGTGGAATGCAGCAGTTCAGCCAGTCCCTTAGTTTAGGACTTGTTTACCCTTCAGAAACGTGGCGCAACGTTGACTTTACCTCCTTCTAGCTTTACAGATGATTAGTTCGTGCTTATTTATTACTTTTGATAACATTTTGTTAATAAATCGCATTAAAATTTGTTTTACTTTTTTTTTTTTACTCTCCGGTGCAAAAAGGGGGCAGCTCCAACGTTTTCTTTTTGATATTGTTATCTAACCAAATTTCCAAAAAGCGTATTTTGTGAGGATATTATGTATTAAGTACTAGATTTTAACCCTACATATGAATAATACATATAAATTCAAAGAATTCGTGGTAAAGCAGTTTTTTGCTTCTCCTGAAAAATTTGCTGAAATGGAGCTGCCTCCTTTTTGCACCGGTGTCTTCAATTGAAGACCGCGGTGTAAAAACCAGACAGCACCAATTCTTCAAACGTTTTAAAAATACTATAATGATTTATTTCAGTAAAGTTTGGTACTTATTATCACCTAGAACTATTGCTTGGATCTGTATTGTTGTTCCACCAAAAGAAAGATTTTTTTTGAACAAAACATCACGACAACCTTAAAATGACAAAAAAACGGAGCTGTCTCCGGGGTCTTCAATTGTGAATTATATGATTACATATATAATTATCCCACAAGTATCTATCTCGCATGATCTAACTACTTTCAAAAAGGCTAAAGATCTATTCATGGTTTAATGAAACACATTAAATCTCTTATTTCTGATCTAATGGGATTTTCTTATTTCTCATGCTTGATTGAAATATCTTTTCATGCGTATTACATAGAAACAAAGGTTTTGTAATGCTAGCAGTATATTTTTTATTCTTCTTTGTTTGTTTTTTTTGTTTTTTTGTATTGTTTTTGTTCGTTTTCTAAGATCCACTAACGGGAGCAGGGGGAGACGTAAACCCTCTCAAGCCTGCAAGCTTTTCATCAAAAAGGTAAATGTGGCTGAAGAGTCTGACAAGAATGAAACAGATGTCTTAGTTTCCCAACGATAAGTCGGATTATGATCACAGAATTTACTTTTTTTTTAACTCGATTTATTTAGAATACTTGTTAGTTCCGTTATTGTAATCCAGTACTTTTCAACATTTTTTGTTTTAGTGTTCACTTATGTTGATGGCGAAGCACCTAACGTTGTTCCACAGCGGACATCAAGTTTTTCATTGAGTTTTCGACATAAATTTTAACATGATATCGTAGATGAATAATAATCTGCTTAGAAATTTTATAAATACTCTGAAATCACGGGGGGAAAAAAGGCTTTTTAAAGCCGATTTGAATGTGAATTAATACTTTCAGAACCTTTAGTATTAGAACAACGAATGTAGTTGTAACTGTAAAGCGGCCATCAGACCATTCTTGTCCATTTCATGAGTATAATGTTTCCGTCTTTAGAATATTATTAAAAAAAATTAAACTAATAGAATTCTTTGAATAAAAAAAGGTGATCTTTGCATCAATTTCATAAGGAACATCTGATTATGATAAAAATATAGCGAAAATGCTATAACAGTATCTACATCACCAAGAATATGTTTGGGTTGAACGCAGATAGAAAGTTGTCTTTTTTATTATTACTTATTTTATTTTTGGTGAATTTTAAGACAAAAATTCCACTACTATGTTCGTGGGGAGAGAGATCCAACAGATTAATAGCCAGATAGTAACATTTGTTATTCGTATTGATTCTGAAGGAAAAAGTATCCATTAAGTTTATATTCTTTTTGTTAAATAAAATATACATTTAACATAATAAATAAAAATATTACAAAGAAATTTCAATTAATAGGAAATTATTAAATTTTAATTTGCTATCTTTTGAGTGAGATGTTATGGCGAATTTTTATTTTAATTCCATTTGTTTTTACATTAATAAAATGTCTATGAGAGAGTTTTTTTAAAGAAATAGAAAATATAAAAATCAAGGTAATTAATGCTTTTAGACAATGTCAAAAGCAAAGCGGCCCATAATATGCACTAGTTTATAAACAAAATTTTATAAACAAAATGTGTTCAGAAGGGTCGATATTGGGGGGACCGTTTTCTTCTTTACCGGAAGCGACCACTTTTGACCCCCCAACTTCCGGTCAGGGAGTGGTCCTAGAGGTATGGTTTTTTTAGGTGTGGTCACCTAGTTTTTGATGCTGAGCACAATGGTGAAGGTTTCATTCTAATATTTCTAACCGTTTGGCCAACACAGAATTTTACAGAATGTGACATCCAGTTAGCATAATGCCAATAGAGGTTCCCTATGTTTTACAGGCAAGCTGTAACCTAGGGGCCGCTAAAAATTACGGAAAAGTCTTATATAAAAAGCATATCTACAACTGACACGGTACAGAAAACATTCAATTACATTTGATACTTTTTGTATCGTAGATCATTGATTTCTATTATGTAAACGTTTAAGGAAACTAAGAATTATGTAAACTAAGAATTTAATAATGGAATTCTAATTTTCTCTATCAACAGTGATTCTTTTTTATAAATCAATGTTTCGGGCAAAGCAAGGCAACAACGGGATGTTGCCAGTGAATTTTACTCTATAAGAAATATTTCGTTTATAAATATTTTTTTACATATAAAGCTTAGCATTTTATAAATGAAAATCAGCATTTCAGTATTTAGATGTTTAATATACGTTTATTAAAACAAACCTGTTTGTTGGTTGGGAACCACTTTCGGGAGCGGGGGTCGGATCCTTTACCTTTTCACGCACTCTGAGCTTATCATCGAGGGTAAATCTGGCTGATGTCGCCTAATAAGGCTGAAACAACTGTCCCAGATTCCCGTCCATGATAGCTCAGGGAGCGAATCCTAATTTTGCTCCTGTTGATTTATGTTGATTTAAATTTTTGATTTATATTCTCACACGAATGTGAACTTATTTTTTAATGTTTATTACTACTTTTTTTTCAAGGAACAACAGAACGTCAGTAGATGTATACTTACAAAAATATCTAAGTAGATCAGTTTAGTAGCGTCTTTATAAACGTCCATCGTTCCGTCCATTGTTTTAAATTCTGTTTCCATTGTACTCTCAGTCTGTGATTAAAGAAAACAAAAATGATAGTATTAATATTCTGCATTCCTAAGAACGTCAGACTCATCAAATCAGTGTTTGGGTTCGTTTCCTCCCAAATAAATGTTAAAGTACTGCATCAATATTCTTGAAACTTGGTTTGCATATTAGTTCAATCTTATCTCTTCGATTGAACTTTTATAGTTCATTCACGAAATCTTTTTCAAACGAGTTCGTGAGTTAGAAATTAACATGAGAAGCCAAAACAATTCCGATAGAAAAACATTACAATCTGAAAAATGGATTTCTGTTATTGTCTTAGAATAATGGAAATTAATGTTTATAGCTAATTTATTTGTGCTTGGCTTGGATAAGATTAAAGTTAATCGCTTTTAAACACTTAAGGAATTTTAAAGAGATTGAGTTCATTTCTTTTTTTCAGAACATTCAAAATTGTCTACTGTTTCTTTTCAGTTAAAAGTATATCTGTACAGACCTATGTAGCTCTTGGGGTAGATAAGGCTCCCGGCGTTCCGTAACCAAGTTGAGATTGGTTGGTCAGACCGACGCTCTCCTGCCTTTAACCGCCGGGAAAGAAACCAGTTATTCTTTTGATACAAAGTTGAGTGAACCCTTGGATCGTCTGAAGAAAAAAAGAGCCAAGAGCAAAATCACCGATCATCGCAGGAAAGCAAGGAAAGGTATCGAATTGATACAGAGTTAGTTAAATCCTTGGACCCGTCAAAAGAGAAAGAACCAAGGACAAAATCATTGATCATCGCAGGAAAAAAAGGAAAGGTAACGATTTGATACAGGATTGGGTGAACCCTTGGACCGTCTGAAGAACAAAAAGCCAAGAGCAAAGTCACTGATCATCGCAGGAAGAAAAGGAAAGGTATCGATTTGATACAGGGTTGGGTGAACCCTTGGACCCGTCTGAAGAGAAAGAACCAAAACTTTTCCAACCCGCCCTCAAGTGTTTTATCACTTGGCCACAAGACTCGATTTTATATTCAGTGTTTTTTAAAATCTGAAAACGAACATAGGCTTTTTGTTTACAAATCGTCTTCACGATTTTTGAAATAAAAGAAAGTAAAGAAACAAAGAAGTTTGAAGGAATACGGTTTTAAGGAAAGTAGGCTTAAGTTCTCTAAGTTCATTGTTTGTTACAGAAATTGTAATTTTTGTAGCAGTTTTAACAAAATATAACTGACCACTAGATTTACCCAATTAATTAATAAGTAAAATAAATACTGATTAGAAAAATAGTGTGGATTAAGCAATGACTTTGTTAAAAATATAAAAATTAAAATAAAATAATGGTCAAGATACGAACTAACTACCATTTTAGAGTAGAATGTAGACGAAAATTCTTACCATGTCTTATTGTCCTAGTTTTCCAGATATTCAACTTTTTCCAAGTTGTGTACATTTGCAAGTTGTGCAAATATTCCCGTGAACCTAAAACATAAGCTTCATGATTTTTTTTTTTTACTTAAAATTTGGACCGACGCGACGAGACGAACTCATAGAGGAGAAAGTGCAATTATAGGCTAGGATCTAAATAGTTGAATACTGTGCTATTTGAGTATGGGATGTACTGCCGCGCAGTGGAAACAAAGTGAAAATAGGTCTGAATAACAGAGAAATGAGTGGAACAATTAGTCGCCTATAGGCCGACAGACGGATCTTGACGATCCCGAATTTTCGCGATTTCACGTGATTGACGCGAGAATAGCCTCTATCCATGTCTTCTCACAAAATGACGAGAAAGAAGGCTTATCGATTCCGGGGAAGAAGCGGCCACGAGCAAGCCCCATTACTGATGTCGACGATTTTGACCGATGCCTTATTCGCCGCTGCATCCATCGTCTCTACGCTGAAGGTAAAAATCCAACTTTAACATTTTTTCTCTAGCATTTTCCTAGTGACAAACATTCAAAATACTACATTCCTTGAGACCTGCTGAAGAGGCTAATGGCCAGATCTCGTGTTTTTCGTAATTCTCGATCAAACGCGATCGTCAAGAACCGTCTGTCGGCCTATATATTCAAGTTACTCAGTCACAGTGTGGTAATAAGTGTCAATCAGCCTATTTCATGACATTGAAACACTTCACAGGTACGTTTTGTTATTTTCTTAATCAAATTCTATTGAAACAAAAGCTGATTTGTAAAATCCATGATTAACTTGTTCTAACAGTTTATTTATTGCATAGAATCACGTGATAATGGCGGGAACCGATCTTAATGTTTCATAGCAAATGGTCTAAATACGGGCTACCTAAGAAGGTCTAAATATGGGCTAGTACATATTTTAACCTTTTTTATTTTATTTGGAGCAAAAAGAAAACCAATTGATCTTTGCTTTCTTCTTTTCAGAATACCCAGAAATAGTCAAAAACATTATTCGAAAGCATAAAAGAAAGTTTAAAAACTCAATCTACCTGAAGATGATAGCGGCTTAGAAATTTCACAAGGGGAGGGAACTTTAGGTCAAATGTATTCAGTGTTTTGTGTGGCCTATAGTGTTTTATATATCCTTTTGTGCAGGTGCTGAAAAGGATGTTGATATTTGTGACTTT
>JAFIDM010010028.1:24156032-24200103 GCA_023159025.1 Thereuonema tuberculata | reverse complement strand
TATATATATATATATATGTAGAGAGAGAGAGAGAGAGAGAGAGAGAGGTCAATATTTACGTACATACACAGGGTTATTCAGAATTCATTGACACATTACACATGGGTAAATGATTTGACACACACTGACATATGGGCATATTCCTTGACACAGGGGCGAAAAAAGGGACATTTGCCCCTTGAACTATCAAATGAAAAACAAACATAACGAGTTTGTTTGTTGTTTTTCACAATATTCTGTGTCCATCTTGCGTGATGCGCATTGGTGATACGATGTTGGAGTTCGGTGAGGTCAGCAGGAAGTTCGGAACGCACACTTTGTCCTTCACATAGCCCCCCCCCCCCAAAAGTCTGAATGAGTCAGACCTGGTAACCTTGCGGGTCAGGGGAGTAAGGCCTGATCACCCTCTCCAACATTATGGCAACTAGTCGTTCAGATATCCATGTTCAAGTTATGGTAATGTTTTACCACTGAACTCGTTTTCGAATATTCCAAGACGCAAAACGCCTTCACACGTTGCGAAACTGCGATTTTGATTGCACCTGAGCCCCAGCGGCAACCGATGAAACTAGGAAGCTGCGTTCTGATGGAAAAAAAATTTGGGGAATTTGTCATTCATTCGATATCTCGAGGGCAAGCATCCCTTTTTTTCGCCGCTGAGCCTCTGAAATATGTCAAGAAATTATGATTGTATATTCGTTTAAATAAAATTTATAATGAATCTCACAAGGGAAGTGCCTCGAACGCTGAGAACCACACGAAAATGTGCTTAGAATATAAATCGCTCATCCCAGAAACAGTGGTACGAGTCATTCTCATGCAAAACTGCACGTCTTATCACGAGAGACATTTGAATGATCACCTATTGAAGGTCCAAGAGAGGAACTGTGGTAACGCGAAGAAACAAAATATCGATATAATAGCATCAAAAACACACACATTTCAATGTCGTGACTATATTGCTGTATTTCCCTCTGCTTAAAATAATTACGCTATCTGAACAACAAACTTTTCCTATTGACCTGATAGGGTTGCACAGGGTTGAAGACGTACAGTCTTCAAAGTACGTTAGACAACAGTATGAGTTTTGCATGGGAATGACTCATACCACTGTTTTTGGGATGAGCGATTTATAATCTAAGCACATTTTCGTGCGGTTCTTAGCGTTCGAAGTCACGCACTTCCCTTGTCAGAACAGAATGCATATCGAAAATAGAATTTATTTATGAAATTAACTTTTTCTTCGTTTTAACATATTAACGTAGTTATTACATTTGCATGTTCCTTATTCATGTGAATGTTTGATGTACCTAATAAGCTGCCACGGTTGTAAAATAAGGAAAACACTCACCCACATTAGATAGTGGTCCAAAATCAATGATCGCTTTTTTGTTGCCGTTTTCGGGAGCGTCTTGAAGCTCGTAGTTGATCCACGTAGTTGTAACATCAACTTCTTTGCCAGGATAAGTGAGAAGGTCGATACAAGGCATATTATGGCCCACGTGCAACATCCGAATTCTGCACACGCTCAGTTTGTCATCCGCTGTCTCCAGGGCTAACATATACTTCGCACGGGTTCGTGGTGGTAATTTAATTCGAAAGAACACGTAGGTGGATTGCTTTATGGGAACAGCCTCCGTTGTTTGCTTATCTATATCCAATAAGGGAAATACGTTCTATGGGGGAAAAAAGAAAGAAATTTTGACAAAAGCATTTTCAAATCTAAACGTACAAACCTAATATGAATAAATAATTAGAAAATTATTGTAATCATAAAGTTATTAAATAAATAATAACTGACAGTATTAAAGATTTTGCAAGAAGTCTTTGCGATTTTAATCTTTACTTACAAATACTTTTTTTCATTAAAATCAATTTAGCAAGTAGCACAGTTTAACGTGCCGGAAATATAACATGAAAAACGGAATTAAAAAAATGCACATTAAGTTTGCTTTCACGGCTTGAACCACCATCGACGAGAATCTGCGACAGCTGTCTTGTTTGTACTCTACAGCCAGATTTAACCCTTCTATGATAATTACGAATAGCGCGAAAGACTGTGGATACCTCTCCCGCTATTGCTATTTTTTTTTTTTTTTGCTCAATTTTATTTCCCTTTTCATGTTATTACTTCCTGCACTTTAAGCTGTCCTATATAAGACTATTTAGTTCTTGTCTTGTTGGATTCTCACATTTAAAGGCTTTTTATGCGTAGCAGTTAGCAGGCAAATGTTTTTCAATTTTTACATGTTACAGTAATTTATGTTTGCTTTTGTGGGATCCTATTTCCCGCTTTCTGGGCTTATCACCGAAGGGTAAATCTGGCTAAGGAGTCCTAACAAGGACGAAACAGCTGTCCCACATTCCCTTCAATGATAGCCCAAGGAGTGACAAACTTAAAGTACATTCTTTTATTCTCCTTTCATAATTTAGTAAATATTATTACAATCTCTACAGTTGTGGTATTAAAATAACAAACTGTGCTAAGAGACAACAAGCAGACGTAAAACTATATTTGGTGAGAACACTTTCAGGAATGTCGGTAACAGAAAATAAACAAAACAAAATTAGTTCAAAAAATCACCACTTGACAAAAAAGTGGCGCTGCAATCGAGAAAGTGATCCTTCATCGCTGCATGATTGGAAAATAAATCGTAGTCATTTGGATGTACAATAGTTAATCGTTAAGCTTCATTCGTTTCAGCCCAACCACAGTTTTCGCAGTGTCACATTTACTCCAAACTGCACATTTCTGAACTAATTTAAATATTTAGGGAATCATGTTCTCGGGAGTGTTCCTATCCCGTATAGCTGCATTTCTTTGTGCTCCCTACAGATGTTTTAAACTATATTAAGCAGATTTAAAGATTTAACGTGCCGAGAATTGATTAACGAAAAGAAAAGAAAACAAGAACGGCACCTGAATAATCAAAATTGGGGAGGCAGGATTGGGCTGATGAGTCCGTTCCAATTCCTCCCGATAATTGAATCGGAAAGGCAATTTTGATTATTTAGCTGCCGTTCTTGTTCTTTTCTTTTCGTTATATTAAGCAGAGTTTTAGGTTTTTACTCCTTACTCTTTTAAATAATTTACTAAGGAATATAAATTAAAGATAACCTGAAAATCTGGGTCTTCGTATCCTTTAAATTCATATCTAATTGCTGAAGCCCAAATCCGTTCGTCGCCGCTTTTAATCCCTGCACTTAGCCAATATTCAGTCACTAAATACAAAAAATACATTACAATACATTACAAATTAAATATTGCTCCTATAAACTGTTTTCCTATGAAAAAAGCATGATATATAAGACTATAATGATCATGCTTTTTTTTCATAGGAAAAAAGTTCGAAAGAATGACATATAGTCTTATAGGTTTAGAAAAATTACTAATTTTTTTTTTATATGTATAAAAATTAAAGACTTTTTTTTTCCTACATGAACAAAATTATCAAAAAATTTCTATATGTACAAAGTTATATATTTTTTTTTTAAACGTGCAAAATTACCGATTTTTTCCTACATATATAAAAAAATTACCGAAATTTTTTTTCTGTATGTACAAAAATTGCCGAGATAAACATTTGAAATCACGCAAACTATCAGAAAGTTAAAATATAGGAGTGGTATCCTAGAAATATTAAGTAGATGATTAAGTTTAAAATTATGTGGCATTATGTCAAACACATCATTCCCTATTATGCAATTATTAAATATTAAGGGCATATATTGTATTGCACATATTGTATCGGGTAGAAGCCAAGAATGTATATGACATTCTTATTAAATAACTAGAGAGAATTGTGAAAATAGTAAGTTTCAGATATGTCAATGTTTCTTGGTAAAAATAAAATTACTGAACAGCGCTAGTGCCAACCAATTCTTTATTGATCGCCTTTTATTTTTTAAGATCATGGCAGCATTCAACGGGCCTTGAGGCATTAGGACCCTAAGGATTCTGGACCGTAAAAGCAAAATTAAAATCAAACGGCCAGTCCGACGTTCGCCCTATTTAACCCCTGCAAGCAATCCAGTCTCCATTTTGACTATTCTATTAGCTGAGAGCTCGTCTGGTGGAGAAACAACAGTGGAGAGAAAGGGTTATCTCCAATCTCCGGGCGTAGATCGAACCTATAGTAGTTTTCAAAATAGAAGGGTTTGCCATATATGGTCATTATGTAACGATCGATTTTGTCTGAAACAAACGTCACCAGTCATGACGTCATCAACTTGAACGCCGAGCAGTCAGTCGAAGGGCGTCGTTTTGTGATCACATAAGCGTGACCAAGAAAGGACAAACTTTGCATAGCCAAGCAAGGGGAATAGTGTGGAACGTTGTTAATTATGTGAATTTTGAGTATTCTTATGTATTCCTAACTGTAGAAAACACAAACACCAAAATGTTTTTGTAATGTTTATCAGATTCATTTACGGAGTTTAGCAATAGATGGCCCTGTTACATCCTGAAAACATCAATCTATAAGGAAATTACGTCATCAAAAGCTCTTCTTTCATGAACTGAACTGTAGCTCATCCAGTTAGTAAGAAATTAGCTAGGACCAAACTAATCCTAGATAAATAGTTAAATATTTACTAGAATAGGTAAATATCTACCTATAACATATTTCTCAAAAAAATTCTCAAAAAAAAATCTGCAAAAAGCAATAGATTCTCACTTTTATTTTAAATTCCTCATGAACAGTGCGATATCGGTAGATCCTTAAACAAATGTAATAAGTAAGAATTTTAAGATAAAATATTTTACGTGTGCTTAGTGAATTAAAAATATTTTATGTAGACCGACACACTAGACTAGAATAAAAATATTTATACAATTTTAAAAAATTTACAACCGGTTTCGCCTCGTCACGAGGCTTTGTCCAGTGATTACTACTGAAGTAAACATGGATTATTTAGCTCGAAGCAACCAATGAAATGACATGTAAAAATTTCAAAGTAACATCAAATAAATAACTGTTGGACTTACCTCCCTCTGTTAACGCTGATCTTGGAATTTCCGCAACGAAGTTAACGATCATCTGCTTTGTCATGTTGTCATCTTGTTTTCCGTTAACAGCTGGACACACGTTCTCGAAATCGATTTTACCCCAGTCCTTGTAAATATTTTCCTTTTTCCTTTTCAGCATTAAAAAAAAAAGAAAGAGACTTATTTAAGTATTAAAAACTTACGCAAAAATAAACTGCTTATTGTGGTTTATGGGAAAGTCTTAAAATAGTTAATAACGTGAAGCTTAAAGAGCTGCAGAAGTTAGGCCTATCCAAACATTAACAGCGACTTCAGCGCCATTAACGGCAATTTCAGAAAGACACAAACCTAACTCGGTTTACCAAAGATGGAGAAAAACAAAAAATTACATGATCTTAGGAAAAGATACATCAGGTACGAATGATATGAAAGCTTATATTTACCTAATTGAAACAGATGCTCTACGTTTAACCACTGCAAAATACTCGTACTTTATCACATTTTCCTGTCTATCGACGTTTAGCGATTATCTTTTCTAAACTATCCTTATTTCAGCTTCTAGAATTGTAAAGCTACTAAATTTAGATATAGTATAATGCTATAAAAAAAAAGTGTAATAAACGGATGCTACGTCGACGGTGAGGTGTCACCTTTCTTATAAAGCAGGTGAAAAAGTGCACCAGAGAAGGATCCTGATGGAGATACAAAACTCGTATATTATAAGTGTAAACTCAAAGATTGAGAAAGTATTCGGCGATATGTGCCTTGTTTATCACTTCTACTACTTGTTTCTTGTGGGATTTGCTAAGCGTCCAGATGTTTCCTCCCTTTCACCCATATGTACAGTAGAGTCCCGATTATCCGAGTTAATGTGGACCAAGACTAACTCGGATAACCGAAAAACTCGGTTAAAGCGAAAATTGTAAATAAAATAAATCGTTTAGGTTTAAATGTATATTTTAAGAAATACAAAAGTTATACAGATACACCATATGCAATTCATATTGTTACGATAATTAAAGAGTTCTTTTACTTAAAAAAGTCCTTAATTGTTGTTTGTTGTACGTTACTTTGGCATTTTTCTGCAGCAATGTTTCGGTATTTTTTTTAAGGATAATAGGATTGCTGGTGTCGCTTCTTCTTGTTGTTCTATATATTCAATAGCACTTTTGATACATTTTAGTCCATCTGTATGGGAGATTTTCATATGTCGATTTTCATCATCACTGTCTTCATCATCATCGCTAGATTCATTTTCCTTATTGACCATCATTTCATCTGTAATGTCTTGTTCTTCGTCAGCGTTTATTCAGTCACGTATATCCTCTTCGTTGATTGACTCAAACAATGGCAGTTTCATGACTAAATCAAAAGCTCATCGCTACCTTCATTGGACTTTCCGTGGTGTTCTGTATTCTGTGTATCGATAATTTTCCTCCATTATGGTGGCTGATTTTACTTCATGCCATGCCTCAGCTATCCAGTAGACAGCATCCTTTAGATTAAAACATTTTAAAAGTGTCTCGGGACACTTATATTTTCCTCAATTCCTTCAATAAGAGCTTTTAGTAATTTTTTGATGTAGAACCAAAAAAAAATCTAGAAATATTTGATAAAGCGGAAACTCGGATAATCGGGGCTCGGATAATCGGGGTTTTACTGTCGTTGTTTTCTACTCACTAGAAGCTATTTTACAATTTCATCCTTTAGACTGTGTTTATTTATTTCCGAGTTAGGTTTCTCGACTTCCTCAAGTACTATTAAGTGCTGTAGTCGCAATCTTTCGATCTGTCTTGATCTCAAGATTTCCATGATCGTTGTTTTATCAGTATTTGAATGAAGAAAAGTAATTCTGTGTAA
This sequence comes from Thereuonema tuberculata, assembly GCA_023159025.1. NCBI lineage: Eukaryota > Metazoa > Arthropoda > Chilopoda > Scutigeromorpha > Scutigeridae > Thereuonema > Thereuonema tuberculata. The sequence goes on along the minus strand of JAFIDM010010028.1, from coordinate 24,193,256 downwards.
ATCCTGCAACCATATGCAAACAAAAGCACTGAATATCCTTCCGCCGAGTTGATTGTGATTAGTTGTCAAGTAAAACCTCTCCACTGTCTGCAAGTCACTTGTAATTATTTTGTTTACAATTTTTTCACCACTTCTTACAGGCTTCCCCTTAGGATGCGTTTTAATGTCACAACATTTATGTTTTCATCTTTTATCTGCTGCATGGAATTCGTTAGCTGCCAGCGTGTTAATGTGACTGGAGATTAACATCAATTGTTGATAGAAATCTTATCGTCTAAAATATAGTTCCCTTACGGAATAATTTTATACTGTTCGGTTTTGTTTACGAGAGCCTTCAACGCTTTTGCGCATGCGTCAGGTCTCCTTCGATTTCTTCAAAATAGGGGCGAGGAGAAACAAAGAGGGGATGTTTACTTTTTATAGTGTTAGTTTACTAGTAGCTGCGTTCTATTTGCGTTTTTCGGAAAGAATTATGGAAAGAATAAATACTATTGCAAAAATGCTCCTCCGTTATTTTTTTCTTAAAAGCGAAAATGTCCAAAAGAATTTCTTAGGAAAGTGCCCATCTCAGCGTATCACCCCTCTGCGGAGTAAAATCGTCCTGCAGTTGCTTTCAAAAACGCACAGTAGAAGAATTATATTTATTTAAACATTAGGTAGTTTGCTTTTATAATTATTAATTAAACTTTAGTATCCCATTTAAAGTTTCTTCGATGTCTCATCAGTGACAATTGGGTTTCGGCGCCAATCAGGATGTGTTTCACTTGTGTTTGTTTATCTGCTGTGTTTCTTACCCTAAATCGACTAAAACAATAATAGTTACATATACTTTCTTTCTATTAAGTCATAATGAATAGTGTTAATTTAAACTTCATTGTTGCATTTATCTATCAGAATAAACAAGATAGGGAAAACGATTAGTAAACCAATCACAATGCTTTGCAACGTCTTCTGATAAGGAAATTAAAGCAACATCAATAATATTTTCTTATTATTATAAATGTGATTGTTGCGCATGCAAAGACGCAATTGTTGCGATTGTTGTGATTGTTGTGCTTAATGATAATTTAATGAGATTTTAATGATATTTTAATGATTCTTGTCCTCAAAAACGGGAATATAAGTTTATCTGATACTTGTATCTTTTGATACTTGTATCAGAAGACTAAACGCATGCTTCCATCCATTGTTGGTTACCTAACAGTGCTCCGCGTAAACCTAAGATAGTTTGTAAAGTAGAAAGGTCGCTAACAAAGTTTTTAATGTGAAAAGTCAAAGGGATTTCAGTTACTTACGTCTTCAAGTATTTGGCATTTTCAGACAAGGCCGTTTTGTTAACACAAGGCAAATCCGGTCCGACGTTAGCTACCTCTACTCGGCAAATGCGTGCGGGGGCTGTGTTATTATCAAATTCCCCCATAACTTCCAGCAGAAACGGAGATATTGGACTGTAATTTTCGAATTTCACGTGAATCTGTAATGACGTCTCTCCGTCTTCGACCAAATCCTGTGTGTTCATTATATCAGATAGAACCACCTCGATTTTATTCGCCTCGGGATCCTGGAAAGGAATAATAAAAAAACCAAAGATTCAAGTAAATAACATATTATATTCCTTAGCTAGCTAATCAATGGATTTGGATTGTGAATTATCCTAAAATAAAAAGAAAAAGTAAAAATTACATCGATTATAAAAAGAAAGGTAATTAAATCCAGTACAATACTTGACAAATGCTACGGAACAAATGATAGTTAAAACTGGTTCGGGACATAAGAGCTCGGAATGAGTGACTAGAGTGTACTTTTCTTGCTTTCTGAATATCATCCATCCAGCAGACAGAACAGGTCCTTGTGAATTTAAGGTCAAACATTTTTAGCAATTTTTGAATTACCCAGTGAGAGAGACTAAAAACATGAAATTTTATTCAATCAAGGGTGTCCGAATACCTGGGTTCTTCAACAACCTGATATAGCGCAATAAACACAGGACAAAGTACATTATGCTTTTGTAAATAGAGCATATGACCCGTTTTAACATACGGTACTGCATTAAGAGCAGACACGACTGTCACTGAACAAATCCTTCTCACTACTGAAATGAAGATTCTCAAGAGTTATCAATTCTAATAAGATTACAGAAAAAGGGGTTCTAATAAGGTGACAAAGAAAACCTACATAGTCCGAAAGAGATTGAGAGAAAAACAAGGTAGGGAAAGCGATTAGTAAACCAATCACAATGCTTCGCAACGTCTTCTGATCATTGATATTGCTTTAATTTCCTTGTCTTTATTTCCAATAAATGCAACAATTGCGTCTTTTGACAATCACAACAATCACTATAAATGTGATTGTTGAGAATGCAAAAGACGCAATTGTTGCAATTGTTGTGCAATCATAACAATTTAATCATTAAAATTTAATGAGATTTTTATGATACTTGTTCACAGATGAACAGACAAAACGGGAATATTAATCTGCTGATCAAGATCAGAAGACAAAAAATAGTTTAAAGACATCGACAGAATGGCCAACAATGTTAACAATGTGTGGGAAAATCTACCATATGTAAAAATATTTTCAGGAATACCAAAACATGCTAAGAGACTAACTCAGATTGAAGAAACTGAATCATCATGCTCTTCTTATCTCAGAATGTCTTTTATTTTTTGCTATCTTGACACGATGGTTCGTGTTTAGTTAGTTTAGATTTTTAATTCTTATATTTAGTTCGAGTTTCTTTTATTAATCTTTAACTAGTAAATATTTTTCCAAATATTTTCTAATGTTGTCTGAGTTAGATACATTAATATCGATATGTTCATATATTTATAATTGATTTTGTCTTGGATTATTTCCAAAATGGGTGAAAGAAAATTATTTTAGTTTTCTTTTATTTTCTTAATGTTTAAAGGGGAATTCGTTTACTTTGATGATATTGGAATATAACGCTTCAGTTCGTGGATGTGATATGTTCTATAAAATCGAGAAACAATAAACAATGAAACAACGAACCCGATGACATTCCGATTAGAAATGCGATGGCAAAAACCCAACATTGAGAAATAAAAAGAAAAAGAAAGTTGATCAAAAGATACAGAAATAATTTTCATAGTCTGCAGATCGACTTCGGTTTCCCTGAAATTCTTTTGAAGTGTTATTATAAAGAGGAAAGATTATAAAATGTATCTAGAAAGAATTTAAGCCACTCTAAAAACAGGATGTCATCACAGGGTTTTGAGGTAGTAATTCCGTTTAGGACTAAAAGAAAAACAAGTGCTGGAAACGTGCTAAAGAAGATTGAATGGTTTGATTGAAGATTGGTTAAATGATCAAAAGTATTACCAGACCTACAGTTATATAATTTGGATAGGAAAGTCCAAGAAGCAGACTTTCGTTATCTCTATGGGAGACTAGTACCTATCAGAAGATTGAATCGGTAATTAAAATGCTACGACAGTTTATTAATCCACACTTAAGCTTCTATAGAAATTATAAGTCGTTAGATCAAAAAGAAGCGAATTAGCAGATAAACGCAATCTACAAGAGTGGATTACTCCCAGCCTGCACTTGGTGACAAAGAAGATCACACTGTATCAGTTTATGACACAATGGAACTGAGGTCAAAATAGCAATTCTTGGACTTCAGTTAAAGCCTAGTCTTCGGTATGTTAAGCCTAGTCTTCCTTTACCTGTGAGACGTACATGGACAAGAAACCCGTAGGTAAAATCTTTCTAATTTTGTTTAATGGAAATTATTCCTAATGTAAAGTTAGGTGCTGGAGACGATGAAACTTCATTTAGGATGTCTTTTTTTTTTTAGGGTGTCTTTTTTTTAAGCAAGAAGAAGTATTAACTCCTATTTTCATTAATATCTTTAAGAATTTTACCTTATAAAGTGAATAATGAATCATTAATGACAAGAATTTACTACTAAAGAGGATATTTGTGTATAAGAGCTAATAACTACAAACTTATTACATGCTAGCATAACTTGTATAATTTAAAGAGCTTTATTAAATTGTGGGGGGTTTAAGTTTTACTATCCTACATTATTCTATATCAAAAGTTTTATGTTTTTTTTATCTTAATTGTAGTAATATTGCATGACCTATTTAATTCACAGCATTAAAAATATGTTAAATTTATAAATTCTAGTTCCTGTGTGTTGTGTTTAGTCAACTGTACGTTGGAATTACGTTAAATACGGTTTAGTTTATTTTTGGTTTTAGTTTCTTTTTGAAATGAGATGATAGCTGTCATCTTCTCGATCTTCGTTTCCACTAGGCTTAGTCTCAACTTTATGATTTCAGTTTGCGAGTTGTCGGCAACGATTTAAAGTTTTCCTGTTTTTTGGAGCAGAATAGGCCTGTTGAATTTACTGCAGATTAAATGGAAGAAAAAGAAAGCCTCCATAGTAAGAACGAAACAGAGACAAAGTACAAAGACAATGGACAATCTAAACTTACCATTAAGCTTTCAGCTTTTCGTGATATTGTTGATTTACTGTGATAATGACGCTTTAACAGGACCCGAAATGGCTGCGATATGGACCAATGATAGTAGGATCTCGTTAATAATTCTGCAACCAGCATTAAAGTTTCTTTTTCTTTTTTAATTCAGTTTTCTATATTTGCTTTCCCACAAGAAAGATTGCTCAAATAAGGAAATGACCACTATTCTTAATGCCTGGAAGTCATGGTAGTAATTACTTCAATATGAACAGAAAGTTTCTTTAATAGTGTAGGAAAAAGAAGCTATCCTTCTTTATTTCTGGTTACGTGATATGAGTCAATTTTTTTTGGGGGGGGGGTTGGCAAAGGGTATTCATAAGAACTTGTGACCCTTGGTATACTGTACTTAATTAAGTTCTGAAATAATGCAAGAAAAGTTGCCGACTGCTGGTCTAAACCATCAAGGACGCTTTAGTCTCCTAAATAAGTACTTACGGGATTATGGATGCAACCTGAACCAGTACAAAGGACTTCTATCCAGGCGCTAGAATTAACAAATGTCATGGAAGGAGAGAAAAAGGAGACGATCACGGAAAGAAAAGGAACAACAATACAGGCTTGGGATTCGAACCCAGATTTCGGCATTTCTTTGTTCTATCCCTTTCTTTCCTTCCTCTAATGCGTATTAAAGGACTTTACAAACTTTAAATTACAGTTAAACTTCAATGCAGGGATAAATTTCACATCACTGCGTTCCGTTTAATTTCAGAGAACTTCTTTTTTTCTCTTTCTTAAATAATCACTATAAAATAATGTACATCAAATAGCTAGTATTGGATAGACCGAAAATTTGAAACCTCAAAAAACATTCGCAAATTTTACTAATGATTAAACATTTAATATCCTCTAAATATTAACTATTTACAGAAACAATGATCTAATTATTGGATGTAGGTTGTTTTTACCTTTGTTTTGATTTCTGGTGACTCCACCGTCGCAGATCCAATTCCAAATTTAATTTTTAATCCATCGGCTTTTTTGGCATTTCGGACACCTACCTCCAGAAGCAATGTATTGGCAGTTTCATTTCCTTTCAGCTGCAAAAAGAAAATTACTTTTAATTCAACATCTTAATATTGCAAAATGTCTTACATACTTAAAAATACTGTAAATTTACAACAAGTATTATATGCATTATATTTGAGTAGATTTCAGTGTAAGGTGGGATGTAGGGCTCTGTCCCCTTCCCCCGAAAAATTTCGAAATATAGCCTTTAATTTTAATTTTCTTTTATTATTTTATTTTTGTTGGGTAATCTGTTGAAAGGACACTGGCTTCGAAATTTTGAAATACTTTTTAGATTGGACGTTAGGCCTCTCAGCTGGCACCTCCTCCGAAATAAAGTATTACACAAACCCTGCAAGGAATGAGGTTTAAACTGTACATTGGAAAATCAATTTAGAACTGTAGCTGGGTGGGACCTAAAGACAATTCCGGTTAAACAAACCACATTTACTCCGGAACACCCACACATTTTGATAAATTACAGCTTTCTTAGGACGAACCAAGTCGTTAAAATATAAAACACTTTTGTAAAATAAAGTAGGTAATCTATTTATTTAAAGAAAAGTCACAAATGAAGTTGAAATCGCAGTAAGAATTTGCTACTTCCAAAATCGAAATTGGCGATTGAAATGTATGAAAAAAAAAAAAAATTTATAAAGAATGCAGTCATTATCACAGTCTTACCTGATCAGTTGTCTGAATTCGGCCAAGATCAATCTCCATTTTAGTTGTAATATTCCCTTCAATCTCTGTTTTATCATACACAAATTTTGGAACGTATGGGATGTTGAATCCTCTTTGCGAAATCCTCACTTGGCACAAAGATAATTCCCCTAAACAAAAAAAAGAAACACAACAAACATGTATTCAGATGAAATATGTAATCAAACCACAATAGAATTATTAATTTTTTTCATACCGAATCCATATGAATTACATGTCATGCACCAAAACTCCAAATCTGCGACTCTTTAGTAATGGCTGTTTAACGACTACAATACAAAATGTTCCCATAAAAAAATAGTTAAGTAAATAGCCTCATCTCCGACAGGTTTCTTGCGGTCAGTCGACTCTGTATGCAATCGACTCGTATACGGAGTTCAGCTGTCAGGAGAACAGGGCGTCCAACTGGGATGAATTACATTACATAAAATAATAACAATAAGCTGCTCTTTTTATTATTTAATAATATAGCACATATCTATCACTGTAAAGGGTGGGGGGTTGCAGAGGGTAGAAGCACTCCCCTTCCCCCTCCATTGCATCCAAAAATGGAAGAAGTGGAGGATTTTTGTTTTATAAGTTCATCGGTTTGTTTGTAAACCCCCTTCCAACGCAGCGGATAAATACACGACAAGTTGTATAAGTTGTTTTCTTAGTTGAACGTCTACCAAGAATTCTGGGTGCGTCTATGATTTCTATATAATTCCATTTCTCTATTCTAATAACACCCCTTTACAGAGATTCATGTATTTGTAGTTTCCTATCCCTGTAGGCCCAATATCTATGAAATTCAATACGGAAATCACTTATGATGACAATTATGAACTATTAAAATATCTGGTAGTAAGCCAAATATCGCGATTTCAAAACGGTATCTTATTTTGGTTTTTTCTTTTTGCCCCTAGCTCCTAACCTACTGGAAACAGTTTTAGTGTGTATGTGCGTATATATATAGCAACTTCAATATTCCTATTTCAGATCACTAGGTTAGTTAGCTTTTGAGTTATGTTGATCGTAGACGGAGCTAGAATGACGGACATGACTAAATTGATTTCTAAAACCTTTTTTGTTCTAATTTCTTTTTTTTTTATTCCGATTAACATTAAGGAACATTATAAAATTTCTAACACACTGTAGAACAGCGACATGCGGGTACAAAAAGGAACGTTGTATATATGTTATTAATCGCGTTTACATTCAGCTATCCACTGCATAGTGGTAACTGAGCAAACAGCGGTGGAGAATCCATTTTAAAAGCTAAATGGAGGATAAAGGCATTAAAATAATTGTGCTCATGTTAAGTTGTACCATAAATTTGCATCGTACCAACCTTTATTTGGCTAATTTTTTTAAAAAATAATCTTTAAAGAGGGATCTCTACAGATATCTTTACAGAGGGATTTCTGGAATATTTTTGATCGATGGGATGGTTGGACAAAATAAATTTGCCTATGGTTTAAACTAGTTTTAATTCTTAAACGGGATTGGTTAAGCTACGTAGCAAATTTTAAGAAAATCCGTTCAGCCTTTTCAACGTAATGCCCACATTAAACAAACAAGAAGAAATTTTTTTAAAAGCAATAGCAAGACATAACTTGCTGTTCCATGGAGAAACTTACAAGCAAACCATTATTAGAAATAGAAATATTTATATTTTGTTCATTTTTTTTTGTGCGAGTAATCTTTAACGTATGAATGGTTTTATTGCTCTAATGATTTCATTTAATATTCACGTTGTAATCGGAGGCTTGACGAGAATTGTTTTAAGTGATTTTGCGAAGTCGATAACAGCCCCTTCTGGAAGTATCAAGAAATGTAGCTTAGTGAAAAGTATCTCAATTTTTTTAAATGGTAGAATGACTTCAGTAGAATGACTTTTTATAGATCTCCTTGAGTGATGATATTCAACAATTCTGATCTGTCGGACTACAGAAATGTTTTGAGAAAGTCGCGAGATGTTTTGTTACATTGTTCCCGTGAATAATAATAATAATAATAATAATAATACCTGAGTCAGGAGCTTCTATTACTAGTTTGACGTCATCAAAGGAACCTTCCTTAAAGACAATCTTGTACTCGATTATGGTGGTACCATTTTCAGGTATTTCAACTGTCTCAGTTGGTTGAACCAAAGACACCTCAGGATCACCGGCCTACAAAAGAGCAAGATAAATTAGTTTCACAAGTTAACCTATATAGAAACACAGCTAAGAAAGACATGTGGTACCTCTTCGATTTCAAAATCAACAATTAAATGCACAGTAATAAAAGAATTCAATTCTTATATCTGCTTCTAACGCTGATTTGAAATGAATTTTTTAAGCGCATTCAAGACGAATCCGTTTCTCAATAAACATTAAGAAATGAGCTCAAGTGTTTTTACAAACAGATAACTTATACAAAAAAAATGTCTGAATAAATTTTATCATTACAATTCGATGTTATTTTTGTCTTAAGAGTCTTACCGAATCCCGGTCTCGTCTTTCAATGAGGGTTATGTTCACTAGTCCAGTCCAAATAGTCTTTCCTCCGATGACGAATCCAGCGGTGAAACTAATATTTCCTGATAATTTTTCATACGAACCCTTCAGAGCGTAAATGGCAAATTCGAATTGCAGCAAATCTTTCTCATTGACTTCAATACGATTAGATCCTGCAAGAAACAACAATCTGTTTTAAATCATAAATATTTTGAAATTAAAAAAAAGCAGAAATTCAAATTCACTTCAAAACTAAGGATCCTTGAAATAATGTTAGTAGAGTACGTTTTTTTCTATACTATGCGATTAGAAATATTATATTCTTATCTGTCCGTTAGCTCTAGTTTTAGTTCAAGAACTGGAGACAAGAAATATAACATAACTTTGACATAACTTCCAGAAGGAAGTTACCTTATCACGTTTTTACCTTATGACATAGCTCTATGACGATGCTTGACCCCAAACAGAGACTGAATATTTAATTACAATTTTATTATTTTTTATTGGTGGTTACTTCTCCTCCCAATGTATATAAATGAATCTTTCAAGAGTAATGGTGTGTTGAAGAGGTTTTCCGCAAAAAAACCCGGAAGGCTCCTTAATTTTTAAGTATCTTTTTATAATCTTTTTAAATGTTCTTGTCTTATGTGTTGTTATTTTAATCTAAGTTATAGTTATATTTTTTTAATGTAAAAAATTTTTAAGGAAATTACATAAAATAAAAATTAATTTCATTTCAAATGGCCAGTAACACAATATTTTAACAGTAAAATTTTCCTTTTAAATCTTTTACTAATAAATTAAATTTTTATAAATATAAACTCTACTCTATCTGGCAAGGACTTAAGAAAAACGCATCGAGAACAGAGACGCAAAAAGGAAAAGAGAAAGCATTCACCAAAACACTTGACAATCTCTTTGATATTGCACTTGCTGATGCACTAACATTGATAACATTGGAAGAAGATAAACAATTCTTGTTGGCTCAACGGGAGAAAGGGAGAAGAGTATAGTATAAGAGAAGATATACTACTTCGCGTTGGGATATTACCTGGTCGCCTGGCGATATCAAGAATTTTAATCGCCGACTCGGCAACTCGGCGATTTAATCACGACTTTGATTAGACATGGATATCGCTTCCATATCTGTCTGGAGACTTGAGAATCGTCTGGAGAAATATTTGTTCACTCTTTGTATTGTCTATGTTTCCTTACCTGGTTCTTGGCGCAGTAAAGCTTTTGTTGCTCTTGCACCATTAAACCATGAATAAAAACACGTAAGCGACCAAACAACACAATGCTGTGGAGAAAGCGCTTCAGAGTTTAGAATTAATGAAGTAAAGAACTCTGTAAGTCAATAAAAATAAAAATATTCACTTACCCGCATTCATGATGCTGTTTATATTTAGAAGCGCCCTATATTTGGTTTCCTCTGAATCACTATCCAAAAACTCGGCGGGAAAACCAAGAGGATCATCCGTAAAACACGGAAAATTATACCCAACGGACACCAGTCGGGCGTTGCCTACAGAGTACAAATCCATCATTTGGTCATCCGAACTGAAGAGTTCCAAGTACATGGCTTCATTCGGATACGTAACCTTTACATCCAAAGTAAACACAACGGCCTCGTCTTCGTAGATCTCTTCCACACCTGCTGTAATGTCGAAATCCGTGGGGTATTTCTGGTCATCACTCTAATAAAATTAATAAAAAAAGTCATTAAATGTAGGACAAATTTTAGGCCGCGATTTATGACGAGAACAATTCTACGACTGACTAGGCGTGTAATTAAGTAACAACAAAATGGCGCGAAACTTGTTACATTTTTATTTTTTTCGTTCGGTGAGTATTTCTCAAATAATAACCGGTTTTCGAGTTATTGATCTAAAGTCAGAAGCTATTTCTTTTCCAGGCTAATTATCAAAATTTAGTCCAATCGGATCAGTTGTTTCGGAGGAGAGACAGATTACATAATATTTTTTAGCTTCCCGAAACAACGGTTATTTTGGGTTTTTTTTTTTTTTTTTAAAAAGGGGGGGGGGCAGAATTCCTGAAAATACAATTTTGTTTGTGAGTATATGAAAGCTATCCTCTAATTAAACATCACCAAAATCGGTCGCAACATTCTCGAAGACGAAAAAAAAAAACCCTCATATCTTGTCTACGGTATAGAGGAATTCAGCTTCACTTAGTTGAACTTAGTTGAAGGTAAAAGGTTTTGAGTGCGTTAAGTAAAGCACTATTTGTTTTTATCGTCTTGTTTGTTTTGGGGGGGCTCTGCCAGGTTGGACGGTGACCTCCACTCATTGATCTTGCCTCTCTGGTTCAGTTATCGGGGAAGGCGGGATTGGGCTGATGAGTCCGTAGAAGGACGAAACGGCCATTCCCATTTCCTTCCTTATAATTGAAACAGAGATTTCCTTCCCTATAATTTAGGCAGGTGCTGATTTTATTTTTACTTTTTCATTGCTTTGAAGATATGAGGATTGGTTTTTTTTTGTTTTTTTTGTTTTTTTTTTCCGATTTCGAAACTATTTTTTGATCTTACCAAAGGAAATACAACATTAAGTCGTTTTAGAACAAAATTGGTCTTAGAAGAAACTGAGGTAATTTGGATTTATTTTTTAATCAGAATATTCATCTTCTAAGAAGCCATAATCATTATGTGCCATTTTTAGTGTAAATAACATAAACATAAACTAGGATATCTCAAAAGAAAAAATATTTACGTATCCTTTAAGAATGTTTGTTTATGTAGACACTTTTCTGAGACTCCACATATATATTTATACAAATCCAAAAAAAATATTTATTGTAATGTCCTAAACAGTTAATAAATACATCTTTTGATTTGTATAAATAAAATTTCGTAGTCTCATAAAAGTGTACACATTCTTAAGGATACGAAAATAGCTTTTCTTTTGAGATATCCCTACATTATATTACGTTATTTACAGTAAAAATGGCACATAATGTTATCAAACAGGACAATTGGTACATCCACTAGTACTCCAGCCTTAGGCGTATTACAACTCATATAATATATAGTGTGGCCGGGAAGTTCCCATAATCCATATTATGTAATAATAAATGTAAATAGTGTTGAATGTTTATTTCAACTGACCCTAGAATGTAGGTGGGTTACAAACATGGTTAATGCCACAGCTTGAAGACGGAAGCGCAAGGCTACAGCAGGATGAGGTACCTGATCACATCGCTTTTACTGTGCGCGGGTTTCTTCCTGAACACTGGATTGGTCGCGGTACTCCAGCATCGCCAACTCCATGGAACTGGCCACCACGAAGTCCTGACCTCACGACGCCTGACAACTCATTGTGGAGAATCATCAAGGCCTACGTTTCTGAACGTCGTTATGCTACAAATGAAGAATTTGCGCATTGACGAATTTCGAACCATCACACCGGACATGTTCCAAAAAATGTCAAGTAGGACTTGGTGGCATATGAACTTGTGTACAGCTTGATGGCGCATTGGACACTTAATGTGTAGTTTTTTTCTTAAAATATGATTACCAATTAAGGGGTGCGGAACTTCCCGGCCATACTGTATCAATGACAGCAGAAGGAAAGAAAAAGCAGAAGAAGAAGAAGCAGAAACAAAAGAAAGAACGGAAACATCCATTCCTGCGCCGGGATTCGAATAACCAAGTCAATCAAGTTAATAGATTTTGCTAAAACGGCTTTGGATAAATAAATAAATAAATAACTTCTGTTTGTAAGAATTACTTGTCTGTGTCAAAGAACTCTTAAATAATTGCTAAAAACTATAAGAATCTTTGGCGAAATGTTTTGAATGACATCAAAGAACTGTAAGATTATTTGTCTTTGAAGAATAGGCTTTTACACACTGAACAACATTAAGGGTCAACAAACGAAGCAGTCATTAGGTTATGGAAGCGTTAGTTAATAACCGGCCGTCAAGTAAGAGTTGTTGTGCACCAACGATGTTTTGTCAGTCATTTACTGATGTTCGCTAAACATCTAACGTGTTTATAAAAGTGGCTGCGATTGGTTAACAACAATGAACGTCACTTCCGGATGTCTGTGCATAGGCGCAGTACAAGAAATGGCAGCCTCCATGGAGTAGAAAAAATATACGTGGACAGAATTTTTTTATTGCCGATACGAACAGAAAGTAAACTTTTCAACATTATTTTGTACATTATTTTTATACAGCTACTTCATCGTCAAAATCACAGGAGTCGGTTTCAATCTAGGCCGGCGCCAGCCATCTTTAAATGTTGAATGGCGGGGGCTTATGGGAGTTTTCTATTGAATGCCAATAAGGGAGTTTTCTATTGGATGCCGCAATTTTAACTCGCCAGTTTCCGAGCTGCTAAAATTTGGCATCTGATAAAGCGAGTTAGCGGCTGTTAAAACCCATCAGAACCCCCTGGTGCACAGAAAATGTCACTTGATTGTTGCTTTAGCAGCGATCAAAGTTAACGGAGGTTTGGTGCACTCGGCCCTAAGTCTGTAATAATTATTTCTCTGTGACAATTAAGAATAATGAATAATTATTTGTTTATTAAAATGACCTGAAATACCTGTTAACAAGTGTAAAAACTACTTGCCATTATTTTACATGAACATAAATAACTTTGAACACTGTGCATCGTACGTTTTATAATGTGAGTAAATGCGCTTACCATTCCTTCTTTGGCTTGAAGCTTGGACTGACCCACCCACACTTGATTCCCTTCATTGTATTCTACACCAGCTGTGATTAAATACTCTTTGTCAGTCTCGTAGTTTTCTGTGCTTATAAGCACTGCTTTGAAAGTGAAGACGATGGTGCTCGAAGCGTTGTCTGTCTCCTCGTCATTTTCATTGGTCAGTTTTCCAAGATTCCATATGGCTCTGTCAACCTACAAGAAGAGGAACAAAAGATTAGAATGTTCTCGACAAATCTATTTATGTTTATTCAAAATAAAGCGAAAAATCATCTAAAAAAAAAAAAGATCTGTAAACATAGCTACAAATGTTGGGAAGATCTTCCGTTAATTTAAGCATTTTTTCACTCTATTCTTAATTCTTGAAATATATACAATTGGACATTCTGTAAATTCAAAAAGAATTTGAGAAAACCTTAATAAAGTTTAAAAATACAAATTACGACATGTCATAAATCGTCTGATTGCGAAGCACTGTCTTTCACAGCGAAACCATAGACAGGAGGTTTTAGAGTTCCCGTTTCTCTGTGTATGATCTGTAATCTCATCCACAACCAATCAGGAAGTCGGAACGCCTTGAGTCATACCTCGTCTGGACTTCTCATGGCCTGGCGGTTTGGTGAAAAATCCGACTCCGTTCCAGGTCACTTCCGATTTTAGGTGGCTAATCATTGAAAACTGGCATCTATTTATAGTTTTCTGAATCGATTATGCTGAGAACAAATTGATGTCCTCGACCAGAGATAATCTGATACAGGATATGATGTCACAGGATATGTAGGTACCGCACACGGATGCCGACCTTTAACCCGCAAGCTCTTTTTTTCATAAAAAAATGATTCCTAAATTTCCTGACTATAATTAATAAGTTTATTAATATGGTCTTTTTTAAAAAATAAATGTAGATATATATATGTATATATTGCCTAAGTAATTTATTTTTTTATTTTTTAATCCTTGGAGTACCGATATAACACGTGATGGTTCTGTCCTTAATTAGCTGAATGGTACGAAATGGAGATCTAGATGTACTTAATGAATTCAATGCAGTCTTCGTTTGAAATTGTACTTAGCCCTAGAATTACAAAGACTTGTTTACGTGTCATAACAATAACAACCGGTTGAATGTAATACCGTATTAATGTTCCCCAAGCGTTACGAAATGACTGCACAGTCATATTAATAGTGGTTGTAGAAAAATGGTGAGTGTTAATTTTTATTTTGATGGAAAATTAATACTCTCACTGCAATTAAATTCTTATTGTTTGAGTCGTACTGTGGGAGGTATGACTGTATACAGTTACAGCAAACATTATAATTACTTTTTTTCCTATTGTTTCTTTTCATTGATATTCATAAATTTAAAGGTTTTATACCTGTCTTCGTAGAATGGAATGACGTTGTATTTTAATAACAATGAGATAACAATTTTTGAGAAAGTATGTTTGCGAAAATACCATTTAGCACAAGAGCCACTAATTATTTAATGTCTCTTTGAAACTAGATGGTGATCTAAAGGGATCATATAGTTTGATTGTTAATGAAATGAAATTTTAAAATGAAAGAAAGGTTGCGAATTGTGAGAAGAAAATAAAGCTAATAGCTTTTAAATGAACTTCGAAAACTCAGGCTGAAAATTCACTCGCCATCCGTCTCTGATAACTCGCCCTTGATAAGGCAATTTATTGAGCCCTGTTAAATCTCTCGTTTATCGAGATGTTGTCCTTCTATCCTTGAACAAAAAGTAGAGAAAACGGAAACATGCTTTTCTCAACTTACCACACCCAGATCGGGATTTGCTTTCAGTTCTGGTTTGATATCTTTCAGATCGCCCTTTTCGCTTGTAATCTTGCTGCTTTCGGCGGGTTCCAGTTTTGGACCGCAGAGCAGAAAAGTCGTTTTGCCTGTGTTCGGATCTGCCGTGAAGACTTCTATGATGGTGTCGACGTCGCCCGCTGGCAGTACTACTTCTAGTCGATAGTCAGCCATGCCACCTACACTCACGGAAGTCCCTGTCGGGCGGAGCTGTTTCAGTGCGCAGTGGGTGTCTTCGGGTCTACTTCCGGCCGTCTTGTAAAGGAAAAACAAAAGTTAGGTAAGAATAATATACAGTTTTGTTTCCTTTTTTAATTTTTTATTTTTTCTTAATTTGACAAGGAAACATTTGTGTGCTATGGCACGGGCTCACTATCCTAATCTAACAATCACTTTTTGTACTTTTTTATTTTAATGAAAATTTCATTTTTCTCCCTATTTCCATTCCAGATATATTAAATTTCAATAATGAATTAGAGATACTTAATGGACACTTGAGGTTTACGCCCCTAAGGACGTCAGCATGCTGCAAAATCTTGTGGGATAAACAAACATATAACTTAGTATGAATTACTCAAAAATCGTCGATGTTTGATATTTCAAGACGGAATGGTTCAGTACTGTACAGATCCTTATTATAATAATTCTGTAAAAACGCTTGGAATATCCTTCTTTAATAAAATAATATTTCCTCTTAATAAAATAAAGCACATGGCTTTGTTTATCCCATAAGCCAAGCAGTAGCCTGATGGGATATTTTGTAACTACGAAGCCCCGCCTATCCTCAAGTGGTCCATGAAGGGATTTTTTTAAAACAAATTATTGGGAAGCATCAAAAAAAACTCACAAACCCGAACACATCTTAAGCTCCAGTGATGCTGGATTACTGGTGGTCACCTTACATTAAATAAATATAAATAACTATGACTATAGGATTCTAATAAGCAGACTATTCAACATTTAGACCTGGAAAAGAAATCTCAAAAGTAAACTTCTATGTATTCTAGAACTTACAATGATTGTAATTACGCTTGTACCGCACATAACTTTTTTGACTTTATAAAATTATGTAATATCATTATTTCTTATATCAGGATTACTGTAAATTTTATCAGATACCAATTAGGAAATAACACTGTAAAAACATTAATTTTTAAGGATTTTTCCAGATCTTTTCCAGTGAAAAAAAGTTGCCTCTACATTAGATTATTACGGAATTACAATGGTCGTAGCTGAAGCGTATTGCCTTTAAGATAGTAAGTTCCATTTCTGAACTGGTGCACCTATAATATTGCAAAGCATTAGGATGATTCATAATGACATCAGCTTCAGACGAACATTTTTGGAAAATGCTAAAAAAATTCATATTAAAGCTTACAAGGATATTGCTTTTAGTTCGTAAATATTTACTAGTAGCTCTGGATAAAAACTATTAATTGCCGATATTTTTTCTAAATGATTTTGAATTCACCATTTTGAAAATAAAGAAAATGAAGTTGTCAACAACGCTGTCAGTAACTGATGGGAATCGAAGACACAATATCAGTAACAAAAGGGATAAATTCCATCAAAAAATATAAAAACAAAGACTTGCACATAAATAAGTTTTCACGCCTTGAACTTATCATCGGAGGAATCTGGAACGGCCGTTTCGTCCTTATTGGGACTGTTCAGCCAGATCCCCCCTCAAGGATCTACTGAGATAAGGGTTAAAAGAAACAGAATCACCTTCGCTCCCGAAAGTGACCCCTAACCAAAAACAAACAACAATAAAAATAAACTGTAGCTGGTACAGACAAAAAAAGCCTTTGATCATCAAACGTTAGAAACAAAAGACTTTAATAATAAAGAAAAACCCATAACAAAAGTCATGTAATCATATAAAAGCAAATTTAACGTGCAGTTAATATTTTGTCTGTACTTGTTATAGTTTATTTTATTATTGCTTGTTTTTGGTTGGAGGCCACTTTCGGGAGCAAAGGTTGCTTCCATATCCTTTCACAGCTTTCTGAGTTTATCATTAACGGTAGTTACTGACTTACTGATTAGTTCAGTAAAACTGCCAACGTTTCCCAGCAATGCCTCCAAGCAATTCAACCTCTTCCTTGGCCAACCAAGTCCCCAGACTTGGCTTCCATTGAGCATGTCAATGGAACATGTATCGATGTCAACTACATCCATCACCGAACATCCCGCATTTGGAGGAGCGATGGCAGTAAACTTAGCGTGATCTATCACAAGACAATAACAGCCCTTGGTTTTATTCGATATCACGCCCTATATCGCCGTGTAGAAGCCACACGTGGCTTAACACAATACTAATAATGTAACAACGATGCTGTTATTGTTCAATAAAGCTGTGTTTTTTTCACTGTGAAACCTGAATTAATTCCATTTCATCCAAATGCACTTTCAAAAGTTCCATGGGGCGAATGTGTTTCACTAAAAACACAAGTAGGACACTTATGTTCCACGATACCTGTTTCCCTCCAATTGGAAAACATAGTAATATTTCTGATTCTTTAGGTTCGCTAATATACCATTTACCATAAATAAATAAATCGTATTTTAAAAAGCCCAAGAAAAGAAAACTAGCAGTGATTTTATAAGCCTAATTCTATCCTAAAAGCAAACACTGCAATTTACCCTTTTTCTCCTGATCTTTGAGGTGTTATTTTGATTTTGTTGAAGCGCTGTCGCCACTGGACTCCTCTTTTCCTTCTTATTAGTCGTCGACTTTTCTATAACAACCAGCAACTAGAAAAGAAAAGAAATTAAAAATCATTATTCTGTTGACAATTTGGAAACGTAATATAATGAAAGAAAATAATTGTAAATTCCTCTTGTGTTATATGAACAGAACTGTGTCCCAGTAGCCCAGTGGTTTAGGCGCTGGACTGCGGACTGGAGGAGCCTGGTTCAATTCACGGCGGTGATCGGGTTATTTCTCCTCCAAAGGGACCCTAGGGTTCACCCAGCCCTCTGTCAAACGGGTACCGGGGTTCTTACTCGAGTGTTCAATGCGGGAGGGCGTCGGGCCGACCATCCGATCTCAACTAGTCGCGTTGGTCGAGAATCACTGGGAGCCTAAACCTCTGGTTTTACAGATTTAACCTTTTCATTACATGAACAGAATATTTACATGATAATCTTAAAAAAGTCAGTGTTGTATCTTGATTGATTGATTGATTGATTGATTGTGTTGAATGTGAATGGCGGGGAAGCCAAGCACCGCGACCTGTAGGTCTATTGTCTACCCACGGAAATGAGGACAGACGGAGAGAAAGACTGAGAAAGTATGGTAGGAGAAGTGCAGGGGAAACGGGAGAACCCCGTGAAAACCGGCCCAGCGCGCATCGTCTACCATCACGAAACCTACATGAGAACCGAATCCCAGTACTCAGAGATGAGAGGCCAATGTCTTAGTGACAACGCCAACCGCGCGGCCTGAAAAAGGAGTGAAATCTTAAATGAAAATTCTGGATTCATAAGGAAAATTCATTAGTAGGTAAGCGTACGGATAAAGATGTAATTTCATGTAAAATTTGTTTTACGAATAATTAACAGAACTCTTAATATTATGTATTGTCGAGTCAGACTTTGAAAATTAATAATTTTTGAACCTCTACCTGCATCTTCTTGAAACTTGGTATGCACATTCGAGGACAAGGGTGTAATTGATATATGGACATCTCCTGAAGAAGGCCCGAAGCACTGGGCCAAAATATCGAGAAAATATCTCATCCCAGAGTGAGGAAATCCCTCAAAAAAAAAAAGGACCTATGTAGTATCATGAACAACTTCTCCGTCAGGACCAGACTACAGCTTCTTAACTTTAAATACTTAATATTCTGTTAATATCTCATTGTCTTAAACGAATGAAAACAATATAAATCATTTGTGGAATGATTTTAATTGAACAAAGCTTTATATTGAATTTCCTCAAACTCTGTACATAATTTTAAAATAAAAAATAAGAGCAACAAACATGAATACAACAAAATTATGAAATTGCCCCTAGGAATGAAAGTAAGCAAAGCAGTGAAGGATATATGTGATGAAAATAAAATGAGGTTGGTATATTACAAAGCAAATAAATTGATTAAAAAAAATCCAAGACAAAGGTATAATGAATAAAATGGGTGTAGTGTATAGCTCGAGTGCAGAGACTCGAGGGCAGCGATTCTAAAGGTAGGACCTTGAAGGAACGAGTGGCGGGAACTCGCTTATTTAAGAGCCTTTAAATACAATAAATGGAACATATAAGATTGGGCAGATCATTGCGCAAAACACAATTCAGCTTCTCAAGTAGATATAATTTGCAAAATTCAAGAAGAGAAGAAAAGGCTAATGGTAGAATCATGCGTAATTAATTCTAAACCGTGTATGAATAAAGAAAAATATCTTAAAGTTAGTGAAGTAGCTTTTGGTTATATAAAAAAGAATATGGAAAACAAAAGAAAATAATTGTGGCATCTAAATTTATGTTAATTAAGCAATTTGAACAAAGTTTTGTGTTAATTAAGCGCGATGTCAATTATTAAATTATTATTGTAAATTTAAGTTTTTAAAATTTGTATTCATAACGAATTATGATATCTTAGAGGAAGGAGAAAGCTTTTCTTTTCCTCAACTAAAACATGAAGAAGTTTCTTGTTAAAGAAATGAAATATTATCAAGAATAATAAAGAAGATATTTTTCAAGGTAATATGTTATGGTATATTTAAAGCTTAAATTGCTTGTATCATCTTTAGTAATAAGCCGAAATCGGCTATTTTAAGCGAAGTTTTGTAATGATTTGAAAATTAAGCGAGTTTTGATTATTTAATATTTGTTAATTTTAAACTTTGTATTCTTAACGATAAGAAAAGGATAAAGAAAGTTTTTGTTTGCCTCAAATATGAACCGGAAGAAGATTCTCGTTAAGAGAATCGAAATATCTTGTGGATTAAAGAAAATGTTTATCAGATTATAGGAATCTTCTTTTGTATTTTATAATTTCAAGTATGATAAGAAGGAAATGAGGGCTTTCTTCAGAAAGTGTTAAATTTGGTAATGTTTGCTTTAGATATTATAATTGGAATAGGCCTAAAGGCTTTTCGTTTTTGCTGTTGTAACAATTTTGAAAAAGAAATAAGAAGTAATAGTATATTAATGAAAGTAGGTTTTCGAACTTCTCGGTTTATTCAAATACACTTAATTCTATTTACCTCCATATCGTCGAAGGCTGGTTCTTCAGATGAAGCGTTCTGATAATTGCTTGTAGCTCTCACACGCAACTGGTATCTCTCCCCTGGTATTAATGGAATCCCAGGTGAAATTGACATATCGCCACTGACGGGGTTGATCTTAAACAGCCCTTCATGGTTGCCCACAATGGAGTAGGTGAACTGGGCGCAAGGACACTTCTCACGATTGCGAGAGCACGTCATGTCCAGGTCGGCATCGTACGCCTTGGCGGTGAAAACCACTCCTAAAATACAAAATACAGATTAACATTTGGATATGTGGAAAGTCTCACAGGTTACTGAAAGGGACAAACGTACAGTGATATAAGCATTAAATGTATACACATAACTCGCCTCCCAAACTAAAGTTCAGAATGTCTGAAGAAATAAGATAACAAAATTCTACTGAATTGCGGAATTTAAATTATCTCTTTGAAGTATCTTAGACAGTCATTTTGAATTACTACAAAAATTGATCCACGTTTTAGAATTCACCTTCCCGAAATCTAGAACTTGTGCTAAAAACGACCTTGGAAATCTCTAAGGTACTAGCGTTGGACCCATTTACATCTTCAACAAAATTTGAGATGGTTTAGATTAACATATTATTTTATTAAAAATAAAACAAAACACTTTCACTTTGTTTAATTGTAACATTTTTTCTTAGTCCTATCAGTTTTGCGCATTCTTCAGTTTGTGACTATTCAGCTTAAAAATTTATATTCTAACAAAGATATTTCTACATATGTTTCAAAAGCTTAAATGTTATACAATACTAATTTATCATTGTCCCTTAACTATCACAAATTTAACTAGAATCACAGATCGTTTGGGCCCGGTAGCCGAGTGGTCAGCGCGCTTGGCTGCGGGTTGGAGGTCGCGGGTTCGATTCCCGGCCTCGGCGGAGGC
The DNA here is from genome assembly GCA_023159025.1 of Thereuonema tuberculata. Lineage (NCBI taxonomy): Eukaryota > Metazoa > Arthropoda > Chilopoda > Scutigeromorpha > Scutigeridae > Thereuonema > Thereuonema tuberculata. The sequence goes on along the minus strand of JAFIDM010010028.1, from coordinate 24,171,888 downwards.
GGGAATTTTTCCACGCTCCATTCTCCTCCAAACGGGTCCTAGGGTCTACCCAGCCCTCTGTAGAATGGGTACCGGGTTTCTTTCCCGGGAGTTAAAGGCGGGCGGGCGTCGGGCTGACCCCCCGGCCCCAACTTCGTCCGGTTGGTCGAGCTGCGGGAGCCTGACCTCCCGCGATCCCACAGGCCAGCCATGGCCTATCGAAGGGAGAAACTTTTTTATCACAGATCGTTTACTTTGTTATTTGCTAATACAGTAATTTCAAAAACTTGACATTATTATATGATCATTAATCAAAAACACATACTCTACTTGGTGGTTAATAACACTGACGAATGCTTTCTTTCTAATATGTTACCGTGACAACGAAGAGTAATAATTAAAACTGAATGTTACAACTGAAGAAAGCTTGCATCTACAGCATCGTTGGCCATTGATCATAGAAAGAAGAGGCGAGCTATTTTGATCAATTTTAATTATAATTAATTTCAGTTTCTACTTTACAAGTTCTGTAATTTTGCTCATGTTTTAATTGCTAATGATAATTCGTTTCCTAAATTTCTGTTGAATTTTTGAGACTTCTATTTATCATAGTTTCGATTATTTTTCTATTCAATAATGATATTCTCTCAATTGAGTTTTTATCTCTGGTGTTGTGCTACTGATACAAAGTGATTTGCATACTCTGATGCTTTGCAATCTATTTTTTTTCTACGGCATGTAAGTGTATCTTAACGCTTTCATCCTGTTTCCCTACAGTTCGAACTTCCACAAGATAAATAATTTAAGTTAATACTTGGCTTCATTATATTACAACTGTCGTATTGTTTATTTTTGTTAAGTAAAACCACTTTACGGATCTTCTTATTGGAAAAGTTAGATGTTTTTTTGATCTCGCCATATTTCTTTTTTGTTAATAACATTAGCAATAAATGTCGTTTCAATTAGAATACATTTCTTACGTACCTTCATCGTTGTCATATATAGTGATCTGTTTTGAGGCCCTGTAGAACTTTGGTTGGTATTTGTCAACTGCAATAAAAGAATAAAAAGAATTAAAGAAACAAAGAATACAAAAATTGCGGCAAAGTTTCAAAACACTTCAGGCATTTGAGAAATGGAACAGGCGTTGATTTTTTTTATTTTTAATTCCCACAATAGTCTTTAACTTATAATGGATTCTAGATTTTATTTTATAAAAGGGTTTTCCGTCGGTTAAAACCGTCACTGCAACGATCTTTATAATACAAGATTTTTGTTACATTTGGTAAAGATGCTGTATCAGATTTAACCTTAAATTGCAATTCCAGTTAGTCTCGAATTTACGACAGTCCCTCAAAACCCACTGTGTGAAAACAAGTGAAAAGAAAGAATAATAATGGTCAAAGATGATTTCCAATAGTCTCACATTGTCAGGCGTTTAACACTGACGCATGCGTTCTTTGTTAGGTCGTCGCATCAGTCGAATAGTGATAATTGATACAATGATCTAACAGAATGCATCAATATCATTGTTTAACATCTAATAATGGTACACAGAATCTGAGACAGATTATAAACGCCGTCCCAATTTAATGACAGACACAAGAACATGAAACGTGGGACACTAATGTAATAGATCTACACATAGTAATAATTACTGTTTTTTTAGATGTTTCATAAATAAAGTTTAAGTTAATGCTACTGGGATCAGCCACCCTCAGTATGTAGGTACTTCAGCAGTTGGTGAGGTCCTCGTACTAGGTTAAATGATGGTAAATGTTATGTGCTAGGCCACAGAGTCAGGTTTTGTGGCATATCTCTCTTGATTAATTGATATTGGATATGTTTAGATTAAATACATGTGCTTTTCTATTTAATATATTTTCAGAAGCTGAGAAGATCTGCTTGCTTTTCTTCGAGAGTGTTTTGAATATAGCTACTCCTTCCTTGAATTGCCTAGGAGTTAGACCTAGTCGAGGATTTGCATGATTGAGTTAACGCATTTATGACTTGCAATATAGTCAATAATTTTATTCTGTAATGCAGCAGAATATGTCGTGTAAAAAATAAATAAATAGTGTAGTTGTAGCGCTATACTTTTCTTCACCTAATTTTGAATTTTATCCCTTAAGATTTGTTAGGATTAGTGGAAAACTTAATTCAATTATTAGCACGTGACCAAGAGCAATAATAATAAATAGCTTGTTATTGATTCTTTTAAAAAAAAAAACAAGAGTCAGTTTCACAAGCTTTTAATTCATGGGAAAAATAAACTTGAAATTGGATCTATTTTCTTGGCGGAAGAATGTAAAGTTGTGATCATGGAAGCGAATCGAAAAAAAAATACTGCAATCTGGTTCAGCCTCTCCTATTCTTTGGATTAATGTAAAAGTGCATTAATAAATCAGTCACATAACAAAAGAATTTAGTATAAAAATACAATTAGGATATTTTCATCTGGTTCCGCCAAAGCAAACTTGTCGTGTGTAACTGCACGCAATCTCAAAGCACTTTTCCCTTCAGCTCAAAAACGGATAATTCAAGTAATTTCCATGAATTTTTCATTGACTCACAGTGTTTAATTCTTAATCCGTTTGTATTTAATTCCCTGGAGCCATTTTTTTGTGCCTTTGAGTTTGTGAACCTCTTCTTCTTCGAAATGGCATTTGATTTTTGTTTTGCCGACTCAAAACAAAATTTCATATATTTTGACATTACTCAACAATGAATCAAATTAGTGGTGTCTTCACACGACTCAAATCAAGTCCAGCTAAAATTGCAGGCTTGGGCGCGGAAAAACAAAAGAAAAAAACATTACGGTTGAGGTGCTACGGCACTTCATACCGATTCAATAACAATCAGTAATTCTTGTTATCGTATAATAAAAACCTGCATACCCATCTTTCGTAAAACGCTATCACATTGGTTCATCACGTTGTAGACCTATTGTTCTTTTTGCGCCGTGGCCTGTGTGTTTAGTTGGTTTTGAGTAGAACCTCACAGGCCTCTATACATAAACCCGCTGTCTCTGTCTTTCTCTGATGACAAGTATGAAGTGTGAAATCGAAAACCTGAGCGAAAAACAAGAACAAGAAACGAAATTCCCATGTCCGTTTCAAATTAAATTAGTGCTAACTGAATTCTTAGATTCAGTATTGATTCACTCCCAAGTCCAATCAGTAATAAGAAATTATAACAGTAATGAAACTTCGTTGTTTATTGGTACTACTCCCAGCTGATGATCGCCAATTAAGCGTGAAACAGCCGTTCTGGGATATCACAAATTAAACATTCTTATATAAGCAACTTGTTCTTGTTTAAATATTAACACAGGTTGAATTTCTGTGTATAAAAGTAAACGTGTTCTTAAAAATAAAAAAAATTATTTCTTCCGATACGTAAGCAATTTGTAATTCTCCTGCATTGTTTGATTATTTTTTTTTTAACCAATCAGAAACTGTATATCATTGTGAGCGACCAATGAGAGTCAAGGAATGAACTGATCATTCTTAATTGTACAGCTCAACTATAGAAGAATGAAAAATTTTAAGGTAACTTCACTGAGACAGTGAACCTATAACTGAAGATTCAGTATCTGAGTTTTGAGATATGGTATTTAGTATAAAAATCTACAATCTGTTTGGAGTTTTGTATCACTAAATTACTATTTTGGGGGTATCCTGCTTTCCAAGATGCCCAATGGGATTTTGTTCCGTCCATCCATCAACACTGCTCTCAAATGTTTCTTGTTGACTGTTTTCGATCCCCTCTGTGCAAATGAGAAACGCAAGAGGTTTCACTATATCTGTTGATGGGGTTTGTATCTGGAGATCTAGCGGGCCATGGTCAAATATTCAGCTCTTAGCATGAGTCCATCCTATAAAAAAAAATGATGTAATTGGAGACATTCATTCATGATCTCTCACAGAAAACTCCACGCAAACTTGAATCCCACAGCAACAGAGAAATCCCTAACATAGTTTACGGTTTGGTACACCTTCATCTTCAAAAAACAACCAACAAACAAGGCAGCTTTGGTAGACGAACGAGACAACATTGAACATCATGACCATTTTATAGACACAACGTTTCATAGACTATCTACATAAGCCGTTGATTTTGAAAGTGGAGCAAGTCCGTATTAAGTTATTGTTGGATAATATTAATGGTTAGGGTTTGAACTGATTTTAAAATATTAGTAAGTAATAATAGACTTATTTTATATGGTTTACGGTCTTTTTTCATAAAAAATTTCATATGCAATAATTATAAAAACAGAAATTTTAAGTTAATTTCTAATGAAAATTAGCTGTAACTCTTTTTTTTTTTTAACAAAATGGACTTGCCCTACTCAAAATCAACGGCTCAAATGCAAACAAAAAAGAAGTCACTATATATTAACTTAATAATACGAAACTGCAAAGAAAAACTGTAATTTCCTTGGTTCTTGGAGTTTCAAAGAAAGAAAGAAAGAAAGAAATATCTTTCCTCAAAACTAATGGTGTTGATTTTATTCTGACACTCTGATGCTTTTCTCAATCAAAATACAACATTTCAGAAAAAATAAAGATTTTTGATTAAATGAAAACATATTCTAATACTTGTAAAGACGTTTACGTCTTTCTGTAAAATTGACATTTAGAAATGTTTAAAAATTGTGTTTCAGACAAACAAAAAAACCTGAAAATCAAATTAAAAATTGTAGGTAAAGCAATATAATAACAGTTCGTTTTCGATATTTTCATTTCACAGTTTTCATCAAGTAGTGTTTCTACAAGAATAACGATGTATTGTATTGTTAAATATCTTTTGTATTTTCAGATTCTTATAGAATGGATTTGTGGTCTACGCTAACAACTTTGATATGATATGAAACTAAGATTCTTTTGCCTAATGATTGAAAATAAGGGGAATTGCAATGTCAATCTAATATATAGAAGAAGAAAAATTGGTCTCTGAATTTTCCAGGGCAACGTCTGGGATAATACAGCTATTGTCTAACAGATGGATGTTGACGATCCCGTATTTTCGTGATTTCACGTAATTTACGCGAGAATAGTCTCTATCCATGTCTTCTCACAAAATATTGAAATATTTTAAATGAATTATAATACGGGGAAATGCATGAAACTTTTACTACAGTTTTAATATAGTTTTAATAAATTGAAAACAGTCAATAAACAAACAATAAATTCATTATGTAGCATTTTCCTAGTGACAGACATTAAAAATACTAAATTTCTTGAGACCTGCCGAAGAGGCGAGATCTCGTGTTTTTCGTAATTCTCGCGCAAACGTGATCGTCAACACCCATCTGTTAGACAGTAGTATTTGACAAAATAAATAAGACTCGACTCAACCTACACCCCAATATTTCATATATTAATCTGATAAAATAGCTGCACCCACTCTGGTTTTAATTAATAATGTTAAATGAATGAATGATTTATCAATGATAATGAGTTGATATTAATGCTTTATTTGACCTCTCTGAAGCGTGGAATAACAAATAAATCTTTTTCATTTCCTTGTAAATCTGTTTCATTTCCTTGTAAATCTGTTTCATATTTAAATGAAGTAAGTAGCGTGATTTGTGTACATTTTCGAACGTTTTCTAGGGACTTAAATGAGATATAATTTATAAAATATTAAATATAATATATTTGTGATTACTAACCAAAGACTTGACAATTCTCTCCATGCCAACACTGTTTGCAAAGACAGCTACCATTGTCGGTACAGCTACCATAGAAGCAAGGAATCGATCTATAAAACGGAAAAAAATGACATATTAAACAGTGTGTAAAAAAAAAAAGAATGTACTGTACTTTATAACAACATGTATAGATTAGATGAATTAAAAATGATAAAATATTTCATAAAGTTTCATTACACGAAATCTGTAGTTGGCATGCCAGTTTTTGATTGCCTGCTTAGTAAGATCCAAGATAGCTGTTCATGGGTCTAAACTAACTGGTGACTTTTAATTTTTCTAGTTGAATAGTTCTCTGTTTTGTCGCGGACACAGTTAATGCAGCAGTGGTTTTCTTACCTTAAGGCCTATTTTCTTTAAATTGCCTAAAAGGGCCTTAAAATTTCCCATTCGAGCCTTCGGGACTCAGGGGTGCTGAAGATAAAGGGTCTGACTTTTCAGCGACCATCGGATCTAGTTGAGATTGTGTAGTTTAATACTCGCCCGCCTTTATACCCCGAGAAAGTAACACGGTTCCCACTTGACAGAGGGCTGGGCGAACACTAGGGCCCGTCCAAAGAAGAAATAACCCAGATTTTTCCTCCAAAATAACTTGACTCCTTCAGCCTGCACCACTACCTTACCATCTGTCACTTTGACCTTAAGATCGTCGCCCAAAACTCTTAACTACAAGTCCAGTGTATACCAAAAACAATATAAATCAATTAAGCAAACTCAATTTAATCAATTATTTATTTATATATTGCGATTTTGGGATCCTTATCGCTAAGTACCAAAATAACAGGAGCTTCTTTTTAATAAAAATCAGCGTCTCCTATTTCGTAGATGCCTTGTAACTAAGCGTTACACCAGGACAAAATTCAGTAAAGGAGTCTCTTTTGTTTATGGTTGGATAATAGTTTTTGTTTTTGTTTTTTTTGTTTCTGAGGTATTGGATTACAGTCTTAACACTTGTTTCTTCATTTGTGATCAAGATAACCAATAAAATACTTGTCCTAGGAAGCTGAAATTTTCGTAGAAGTTTTTATAAGGATGATCCTTATTGATTCTTGTACATATCGGACCTCTGGGGAAGGAGCTAAGAGTCCAAATACATTTGCATTCAATTCCAATAAGAAGATATCTGGGGGGAAAAAGAAATTACAAGAATGTAAAATCTACTTCAATTAAAATGTGATTCTTAATATTTTAAATGTGATTCCTTTTTAAAGTCTTGAAAACGAAAATAGCGGAAGCTTGCGTTTATTTCAAATTCTAATGTGCACTGAATATAAACAGACAATTTTTTCTGTTTCTGAGATAAAAAAAAAATAATTTCTCATATTTACTTGCATTGTCTAAGTAGGATTAATTTTAATACTATCAAATCACGCTCAATGGATTAGTTAAAAGGATTTAATATTCTTTGTTTTTGAAGATAAAGAGATACTTAGGACGGAAATCCGTTGTTTACATTTCAATGCTTTTCTATGGGATTTTTTTTGTCGTCTTCTCGTATTAATTTTTCGACAAGGACCCTTTTGGGAAAGATTTCAAATATAAAAGTTACATCGTCCCTAGTTCTCGAATTTGCATACCAAGTTTCAAGCAGATCCATCCACCGGTTCCAAAGTTATTAGGGACACAAACACACACATACACACACTGATTTGACGAGCATTACTTCTTGGAAAGTAAGCTAAAAAAATAATAATTTCGCTTCGCATTAATACATTCTTCTCTTTTCAATTAATCTTGAAAATGGTTCCTTTTTCTTTCTTCCAAAGTTTTCGTAGCCTCCAAACGATTTCTTCGGAAACAAAGTTCTCTTTTGCTACTGAGCGACATTTTTTGTTTCGTCAACTTCTTTTCCAATCTTACCATACAACCATTCGAAAGCTGGCACGACAACTATATCGACTCAACAATAAAGTTGTTTTACTGCGAGATTCTTGGAAGCAAATATATAGTGGGATACTGGTAATACTTTTTCCGTAAAGTGACATGAAAATATTAAAACTTAAAAATATATGTGGTAATTTTCCAAAATAATTTACTAATTTCGTTCATTTATAGTCCATTTATTATATTTCTGAAGACATGTGATAACTCCATATATGGTGAACGATTGAGCATTAGTTATTCCATGTACATCCGTTTTGAACATGGCGGCTGCTGATCACACAATGTTGTTCGTTTGTGCCAAAAAAAACTTTGAAAGGTCAATCGAGAGGAATCATTTTGAATGTTATTTTTTATTTTAAGTCATCTATCTATCGTAAAACGGGATATAGGTATTTCATTTCATTTAGTGTTCAATATTGTTAAGGAAACCGAAGCCTCGCTTACCACTAAGCCTAGCCCATTGTTTGAAACGCCAGGCAAGAAAAGAGAGCGGTAACAGAATTGGACGACTAAAAACAAACTTTTTATGAAATCGAAAAAAATTAATAAAACAAAAATATATTCTTAATATTGAAAAACCAACAAAAATAATAAAAATGAAGCATTGTTGCGCGATGACGCATTTGATGTAAACACCGGAAGTAACTTATAACGACATTCCAGACGCGACCAAGCAATAACTCTAGTGAAGAAAGAAAAAGCTAATGATTGGTTAACTGTGATCAGATATCTTCCCAATAGAATGAACGGATTACAATAATTAAGACTCTACACATTTCATTTTCAAAATAATAGCGGAATAGGATAATGAAATATGTGCGCCATTGATATAAATATGCAATGATTAATGTAGACTAGGACAACAACCTATTTCGACACGAAAAGAAATCGAAATAACAGAGATTACACACGTTAATTATTCATAAAAGCAATGATCAATAGTACAGCTTAGTTTAGGAAAAAAATGCTGAAAAGAAATCTGTTCAGCGCGAAGCCAATCAAGCAAACGTTGCAACATTTAACCTGAAAATAATTCAAATCGAACAAGGAGTTTGAAAGAATTGAAAGCCTAATTACCAAAATCGGATTCATTTTAATTGTATCAAACCACGCGCCACAGGAATTAAATATTCATTGCTTTAGACAATGAGATATTAACAGAAATAGGATGGAAATCCATTGGTTAGATTCCAAACATTCTTTCTTGTTTAAAAAAAAAAAAGGATTTAACCTAATTTTTTCATTTTTTTTTTTTTTTTTTTGTTGTCGCCTATGTGATAAATTCTCGAGAATATTTTCCAATTACAAAAGTTAGAGGGTTCCTATTCCTCGATTATGCATATCAATTTTCAAGAAGATTCGTTCACAGGATCAAAAGTTATTATGTTGACTTACAGACTGAATGATTTAATAAACCTATTTTCTTAGGAGAGTTGGCTAAATAGCCATTACAACAATACTTTATCACATGAAACCATTGACTTTGATTTATGTATATATATATTCCCAATTCTGCCCTCTCCCCAAATTAAATTTCTGGTTTCATGTAATAATATATTGTTATTAATTTATCTATGAATATAAATAGATGTAAATAAATTTATATACTCTATGTTTATCTATCCACTTTAATTCTAGAATTAATATATAGGGGAGATCCGTGTATTATGGACCCTCTAAGCAAGAAAGCTCATAAACCTTAAATTATTAACATAAAAAGATTTAATTTGTTGGCTGCTCATAACAATTGTGTAGCTACATGATTCAAACGGGGTAAAGTTCTCTGGTAACTATTAAAAATTGCAGGAAATAAGTTTTTTTTATTTTCGTGTCGGTGGTTCATATTACACATACGTTCGTGTAATATGGACCGAGTAAACCAAAACCAAAACATAACAAGAAATTAATTAAAATAATTTTTACAACCAAAATTTCATTATAATGCAGTAAACAATAGTCATACTGTAGGCATGTGAAGTTTCACGATTTTATTTGGATTGGTTTATGAGATATAGTGATTTTAAAATTTGCCCCTCTTAACCCCCGTATGGGTCGAACTTTGAAAAATTTAAATCATAAAAATTGTACGACATGAATTACAGTACATTAAGCAAGCCCTAATTTGTGCTTTTCGTTTAATATATTAAAAAAACAAGCTTCAGGCTCATTGTAATATGCTTAGCAACCAGTGGTCCATATTACACAACAGCGCAGGGTTCATATTACACGCATGGACGGAGCAACATTGTGTCCAATCACATATCGCTATGCAAAATGGCGCGCATAAAACACATGTCTGGATTGTGAAGAAAATAAGTACATTTGCTACTATTAACGTGAAAATTATATTACCTAACAGCAGAAAGTAATACATTCATTCTAACATATCTGTTACATCCATGATCATATAAAACGGAAAGCACAATTTAATACTCGTCCAAATGAAGGCACACATGTAAAAGTCACCTCCTGCTTTGGATAACAATAATATTCACTAAGGCAATGGGATGGTTCTGCCAACTAGTGGTGAACACATAAATTTCAACATGGTCCGTATTAAACGATGGTCCATAATACACGGATCTCCCCTAGTCGTTTCTCCTTATCTTTCGGTAACCAGAGGTTTGAAAAAAATAGTAAGTAAAAAAAAATATTAGAAATTCATAAATTTGAATTAATAAATTTCGCGGCGCCGCCTGTATGAGCGGCGTCATGAATCATCTCTCCGTCAGCCGTTTCCTCCGCTCGACTTCCGATCATTATTTATAGCAATGCCGCCTTATCTACATTTTAGAAACGAAAATGATCACCCTGTATTGATTTGCAGGGTTTTCATAACTAAAGTTCACATTTAGAAAGGCTGTCACAACGAAATGATTATATTTGACAAGAGGACTCATCAATTGTCGTAATTCTTCTTCCGAGCATCATTTTCCCGCTGTTACAACATAATGTAACTTATTAAAAAAGTTTTGAGAAAATTACTGGTTTAACCTGGAGAAAATATTTTATAAAATTTTATGATTTTTCGAAAAATCTTTTGTTACAAATAATTTATCTGAAAAACTGTAAGCTACAATGTTATTGAGGGCGTAGCTAAAATAAACAAATGGAGTTTTTTTTTATGTAAAGTATTTTATAATATTCAGTTTCAGTAGAAATGTTTATTCCTTCAGTTACGTCTTGTTAGAAAGTCATTGCCGTAACAATGCAACTAAGTGAAAAATATTTCATGCTTATGAAGCATTTAGAACAGTTTCAAAAAGACCAGTTACAGAAACTATTTAAGAATATTGAAAACATTAAAAATATTTAATCATACGACGAGGTTTCAAATCGGACTCGCCGGCCGTTTTCGAGTACAATATCAGCACGGTACAGGTTGCTTAACAAAAATTCAAAACAATAACGGATATGTGATTGGACGGACTGAATGTCTGGTGGAGTCCCCTCGTGGTGGAGAGAGGAATCTGAAAGTATATTTTACAGTTTAAAATTTTGTAGACGTGCAACATACAGACGTGATACATAAAAAGAAAATCACAAAAAACATCACGTTTCAGGATTCCTGACCGAATCCTTTCATCAGGTGTAGAACTTCAGGAGGAGCCATATTACTTATGTTCACTGTAAAATGTTATCAAGTAGTTATCAGATTTCTGTCAGTTTCTTATCTGAACTCCTAAGATGTGTTTCTTAGTAAACCTCGTAAATTCAGGATTTTTTATTTAGAACATTGATAAGTGTGTTTCTATACTTACTTCAGGTTTTTATGGAATTAGGATTTCGTTATTAGGGAGAAGGGATTATCTCATAATTTTAGAAAGCTTAAGACTGAGTTACTCGCTCAAAAAAATGGATCTGTTAATCTGAAACGTACACGGCGTTAAAAGATGTTTAAGATGGAGGAGGGAATGAATGAGCTGGCAGAGAATCTTCTGGAAAGAAGATAAACTTAGAATCAGATTTTTAAGAATGTATAACATAAATAATTTCTCAGAATGATTCAAAGAAATTAAGTAAACAAACGAAGGCACAACGTTACAAGAAAGATTTGCACCCTGAGTTGTCACCGGGAAGAGACTGGGACGGATCGTTTCGTCCTTTTTAGGACTCATCAGCCAGCCAAACTCCACCGATGACAGACTCAGAAGGTAGGAGAGATTAGTATCCCGGGTCTCGCTCCCGAGAACGGGACCTCCCCCCAAAGAAATCCTAACCAAAAAATAAATAAAATACATAATACAAATATTCCTTGTCCTGCAATCTGCTAGGTGCAAAAGGAATTTAATGAAGGCATTAAATAAAGCCAAAAAGTCATTTGTTTAATACAAAAAGAAGTTTAACGTGCCTGATGATTCAAAGAATGATTCAAAGAAATAAGTAAACAAACGAAGGTACAACGTTACAAGCTAGGATTAGCATCCTGAGTTGTCACTGGGAAGAGACTGGGACGGACCGTTTCGTCCTTTTTAGGACTCATCAGCCAGCCTTCGTTTGTTTACTTATTTCTTTAAATCATTCTTTGAATCATTCTTTGAATCATCGGGCACGTTAAACTGCTTTTCATTTTAAAGAAATAATTTCTATTCAGAAGATTACTTGGAATTACTTTTAAAAATAGAGAGAAAAAGAATGATAATATTAGTGACTTAAGATTGGAAGAAGGATATTAGACTCAAAAGAAAATCATATAGAGATATTTATTTTCTCCCTTTTTTTTTTCTTTTCAAACGGAAGCATAAGAAAAACAATCGAAAGTAATCCAAAGTAATTGAGCAATTATTTAAAAAAAATGCAAAATATACAAAAACTAGAAAATATCTTGACTTGACACCATGTGACTTTCATTCATTCAAAACTTCTATTTCTTTTTAAGTGGAAAATTTTTCAAACAGAACAACAAAAGAAAAACTCAGTTTTTCTTTAGTTAATTTTTCAAATTTTGAAAAGAAAAAAAAAAAGCTGATTGACTAACGGAAAGTAAAACAGGAAGAAAATTGTATTGGAATTAAAAATTAATCCATTGATTTTCTTTATCGATGAAGCACTGCATTGTGACGAAATTTAGGGCCTTTGTTAGGAATTACCTGGAAGCCTAATTAGTGATGTTTTTCTCACATTAAAGTATTTTAATAGTTTGGACCTATTTGTTCGAGAAATATTGAATATTTAAACAAAGTTAATAGGACATGTAATAGTTTGTGTATGACAATGATTTTTTTGTTCTTTTAACCCAATTGTTAAAATTTGCCTGAAACCTTTTTGAAGTTCGTATTATTTTCTGAATTCTTTAATAAAAGCTATTATTTGTTATGAATTAATTTTAAAGATATACTAGTTTATTAATAAAAGTAACAAAATTTAAATTCTAATAAACAGGACAGTTTGTGCAATTCTGACGCCGTAGGGATGTAATCGAATGGTTAAGGCGGATGCCTGTCACGCGGCTGATACGCTTGAAACGGGTTCGAATCTCGGAGCGGGCTTGGTGGTTTTCTTTTTCTCTCTGGGTTCTGTCTAAGGGTATAATATTAAGGATGTACTCGGAATCCATAGTCTAAAGTTTCCACTATCTTTTATCCGATCGTTTACGATCACGAGATTTGAAAAACTAAACATCCTAGAAACGTTAAAATTTAGAGTTAGTTGTAAATTGCAGCAAGGTAGACCCATATTGACTTTGGTACAAATCAGAGAAGTAGCTAAGGGTCAAAACCGTCCGCTTATTGTCCGTCGAACGGTCTTTTACGGAGATAAGGCAAGACCTGGAAAACTACTGCCCTATCTTCATTCTCTTCTAGTAGAGCTGAAATTGCGCCCCAAATTCCTTTCCACCTCTCATCTTCCTCTATCGTCTCCTCTGTTCTATTCTCTTCCGGTATCCGTCTAGTATGCGACTATTCTTTCTTTCTCGTCTACTCATATGTTCTTCACACACAAAATGTATATTCCTTGCTCAGAATAAACTTGTAAATATTTTGTAATTTTCTCTTTTATGTATATTTTCTCTTTTATGTATTGTTCAGTTATTCCCCTCATTAATTGCCTAAACGCATGACGCCCTCTTGTTTTCTAGATCTCCCTTAAGACGACTGGGCTGTCAAATCCCACAACATAAATATGTTATATAAACATTATTCACAATATATTGAAATCAATTGAATTTGTTCTACACAGTTGAAACTTCGATAGAAAATCTTGGTACTTATAAGGAAGATCCTTATTGATTTTCAAAGTTCAGAGACACCTGAGCGAAGAGAGTTACTAATCACAATGTCATTGTAAACATATCTTCTTCTGTCAGTATAAAAAAATAAAAGAATCACCCCACTACTTAAACACATATTAACTTGGAATTCGAATAGAAAGTGTTTTCTAATACAAAGGAAAAAAAAAGTTATCGTTCACAGATACAAAACTTATGAGGAAGAATTGCATTGGGTCACGCACACACAGAAGTCAATCTCGCAAGATTTCTTTTCTTTTGAAAATAGTCTTACAATGAATTTTTAAAAGACAGAAACGGAAAAGCCAATTACAATTCACCTTAATCTCTCTACGGCCCGCCCCTGTCCAACGTCCTTCTATAATTTGACCATATTTTGCCCCGTAGCCCTAGACACAGCTGAAAACATCATTTGCGAACGACTCCTTATCGCCAGCTCAGGAATTCCAGCTAATCTCAGTCGACTATGTGTCTATAGCGTGTGTTTGTAAGTCTCTGCGTGAACTGATCAATATATCTCTTAGCTCGCGTGATCGTTCCAGTAAGGGGTAATGTTGTCGTGGGTTTCAATACAGTATCGATTTCACTTCAGCTCCAATAACTGACACGTGTAATGAGACGCTATTAAAAACAGATAAACAGATGGAAACAAGAAAAAAAACAAATATTTAACGTTGATACTCAAATTTTCAACGATATTTAGTTGGCGCGCCAACTTTTAATATTGTCATAGTAAGATCGTATAAAAAAAAAATGTTAAAAGATAAAAAAAAGTAATGGTTCGTTCAATAAACACTTACTCTTTCAATATTTGAACAGTTTGGCTCATACCTCCTCTACTTGTCTGATTTATACTAAAAATCAATGTAGATCTTCTTTACAAAAACGTAACTTTCTAGAAAGTTTCAACTTTGTTAGTTTCTGAGTTACTTCAACACAGATGGACGTACAAAGGAGGGACTATATTTGCATCCTAATCTATTATCGATATGTAGCATATATATCAAAATTAACAGGAATATTTCTTATAATAATCTACTATGGAAATTTTAGCTTACTTGGATACACAATTTTTGATGTAACGTCATTTTTTTTTTTTTTTTTTGCATTTTAACTACTGCATATTTTGTCAGTTTATTTATTTATTTATGAATTTATTCGAAACCTCTTAACATATTAGTCTGATTTGACACAAAACCAATAGGCATCTTCCTGTAATAATTTACTCTAAAATCTCATCTCTCTATGATATAAACCTTTTTTTTTTGTTCACAATTACACGTGATATTCACAAGAACTAAATTTAACGTGCAGGAAAATTATTAAGAAACAAAAACCAAAGACTGCACACAAATAAACAAATCACGCTTTTGATTTTGTGTAGATAAAGCTAAGTATTATAAAATTGTCTTAACATATTATTCCTGTGGATTTGCAAAAGAATGAATCGAGAATTTGATTATGATTACTAGTACAAGAATGCATTCATTAGTAATATTTGTATGTATCTTGTGCTAAGTGATAACAATACAGAGTGTTGTAGCATATCTATTCTTACATGCAAAAGTGTGGAAAGCAATAGTGTGAGTAACGGGTTGTGCAACGCCAGATGAGAACAGTCAGTTGATGTTCGTTTACGGCAATAACAAGTAATGGCCGCATCTAAGCTGATCATTCGTACTAAGAAGTTGAGGATAAAGAAATTACCATTACGACAAGTTTCAAGTTCCTTCGCATTTATATTCATAGAAGATAAAAACTGGAAATTTGCATCTGATTATTTATGAGAATAAATGAATTCTAAAATGTTTATTCCAGAGATTCCAAAATTGTTCAACATAATTCGATTTGAATAGCTGTGTGTTAGAATTCTCCTGAATCCAAGCAGCGCATAAAGGGTTTAAATGATATCAGTATGATAAGATAATAGAAGGTTCCTTTATTGATTCAACAAGTGGATACCTCAAATAGAAGATGTCACGAACCTAAACGAAGTGTTTCCGCTAATGGTTAATATTTATAGTATTAAAGAATATTTTTCTTTCGATTGT
>JAFIDM010010028.1:24139777-24151032 GCA_023159025.1 Thereuonema tuberculata | reverse complement strand
TGTGGTCAAATACCTTTTGTGGTAGCCTGAGTGCTGCCCAAGGTTTTGGAATCCACATTTTGTTCTTGTTTTTTATTTTCTTGATTTTAGTCTTTGAGGGGTCAAAGCTTCCATCAAGTATTATTATTATTTTTCATTTTAGGATAAGGAGACGTGTTCTCCTTTCCAAAGGCATGAATAAGGCTTTGAAAATAGAAGTCGAAATATTGCCATAGGTGTTTGTGTGTTTTTTGAAGAAGTTATTTATAAGATGTTAGTTTAATATTGAAATATATTTGTAACAGTCCGAAATTTGCACAGTTGAATTGACCATGCCACAATACTGCTGTTGTCTGACAATACGCGCGCGAACTTCAATTGTTGCGAACGTACGCGCACACGCTGTTTTTTTAATAATATATATACCGCTATTAACAATAAATTTATAGATATGGATGTCTGATTTTGTAATTTTGGTTTTCCTTATTATTTAAAACACCATTGTTTTGGATAGCTGATACGACTAAATAAATTTTAACATAATTTGATATATTTCCTTATCGCTAACCTTAAAATTTCTAGCTTAACGTTTAGTCCTTTATTTCTGTTAATACATTCAAATTTTGAATACACATGGCTTTCTATAATTAATCTCATGTAATCAATATCTGCTTTTATTAAAATTTTGGCTTCAGTGTTGGTTGCTGATTACAATTCAGAAAATGGAAAAAACAATGAGATTTTTCTTTATTATGTCTCTGAAATAAAGCAAATGCTCTGAGATTCTTTCTTTTAAAGACCTCCATGTTTCTCCAAAGTATATAGCTTCACAAGTCTTACATTTCAATGAGCAAATCACTCCCATTTGGGATTATTGTCTTTTAATTATTTCTTTTAAATTTTCAAGGTTTAGTAAAGAAATAAATACAAAACGATGTTTAAATAATATCTATATATGATAAAGTACGTATGATACTACAGCAAGTTTAAATTTTGTATTTTCAAAAATTCAGAAAATCAACGAAAATTATATGAGATCTTGATTGTAAAACAAACCTGAACAACTCAAAATTTTTCGATATGTATATATATAATTTTTTTTTTTAAATAAAGAAGTTTGGATAAAGTATATATGTAATTAGCTTTTGACTTATCGTAATCAAAGACGGATTAATACACGTCTTTTGATTTAAAACTTTCATTTTTTTTTTCCTAACCCATTTTTCTCTCTGACTTGCATTAAAGAATGTTAACCAAACCTATAATATCCTGTTTCCTTGATAAACTGACATTATAGATTATTAAATAAGCTTCAGAGAATTACTATGTTGGTCTACAAAATGTCTAAAGTAATTATGTCATTGCCAATATATTGGAAACTGGAAAAAAAAAAACAGCCAAACAAACAGATCCTAAGTTGGACCTTTAGATTAGTAACAAAGAAACAGCGCAAATATGAAAACTGCTTCTCTGTATAGCAAAGGAGCTATACAGGAAAGCTCGTCAAGGGGATCAATTACGTTGTCGTAATCTGTGAGGCAATGAACAAATTTGAAATCATATTCCCGGAAGCGTCTAACTGGATTTTTTTTTTAATCAATTTTAGCCTGTTTTCGTAGAAAAAGGGAGGTTTATCAAGTCACTCAATCCGTGTGTGTGTGTCTTTTAATACATCTATTTAATCTATTTATTTATCAACTTTACTATTAGAGCTGTTTTATTTAGGGCCAGCCCTTTTATTTAGACCTTGAATAAAACAATTTAATTTTCTGGAATGATTTTACAGTTCTTCTGTATAGAGCAGCGGTTCTTAATCGAGGGTGCGCTATGTCCTCACAAGGGGTCCGCGAAGGACTGAATAAATATTAAGAATTTTTACAGTTAAAATAGGAAGAAAGAAAGAAAGAATTAATTAGAAAATAAATAATTAACGAGTAATGTTAGGCCAAGGTTCGGTGTTCAGTGTTATTATCTTTTTAAATTTGAATGATATAGACTACTCGAATAAAAATAGTATAATAAGGAGTACGTGCATTTATTTATTTCTCTCCAAATTTGAGCAACTTTAAATAAATATTTGATGCACTTTAGGGTTTTAAATCTTAATTTAAGTCTTGGAGGTCCAAAACAACTAAAGAGATTTAAACAAGGTCCGTAGTGAAGAAATGGTAGAATTGCTCATATAGAGAAAGTCTCTTGATGGTTCTACTGTAATATTGCTATTCATTTTATTGTTTTTATTATTTTATGACTTCACAATAATTTATTCCTAAAACCTACCTTGAACACTCAAGATCCGAACCTTTGCATTCTGAGTCTTGTGATACACAAACTGTTCTTGATTCTATTCCTGAATAAAAATAAAGAAAATATAAAGATAATGTTTATGTGTAAGTAAATACTTAGGAAAAAATTATTTTTTAACTCAGATAAAATCCCTTAATTAACTATCTGTAGCTTATGCACTTTGTTAGATTACACACTTGAAAACGAAAACTTTTACTTCCGCTGCAGTACAAAGGTATTTTATTAACGAAGCGTAGTTATTCAGTTCTTATATTTATTTGCTCCAGAAGGAGTTCAATTCAGTAAAATAAAATAAAAAATTCTGAATGGATATTATTGATATAATAAGTGAAATAAGAAAATTACTCCAAACGGTCAGTAATAGATGATACGCTCTGTATATCTCGGATTGAAATTCTCTTTTTTATTTTTTTGCTCCAGATGTCGGTTTGTATCTAGATGAACCATTTCGATTCCACGTTCCAGCCTTCTGTATTTCTTATTTCTTCGAGAAGTTACCCGATAGCAGGCATTGAGAATCCGGTGCAGAATATTTGTTCTTTGATAAACAAGCTTATTAATGATAAACTAAATAGAATTTAATATTTAAATTTAGTTTAATATTAACAAAATATTTAGCGAAGCGATGTTCTAATAATAAAAAAACTTGTATTTTTTTCCAAAATGTAAAATTCATTGAAATACATAACAATTAAATTCCTTTGATGACAAATAACTTCTGAGGATACATTTTAAATTTACTGTTTTAAGTGTGAATTTTAAATGAATTTTAATTAAATATATAAATATATACTTTCAGTAAATTTGTATTGATAAATCCTATAAATGTTAAAATATAAATATTATATTTCATAAATGTTTAATTATATTTTTAATATTGTTTTATATAAGAAATAATTTACAGTAAATATTTAAAATCAGAGTTAATTTTAATTTACTTCCCTAAATAAAAATAACATATTTATATTTTATAATACACATTTCAATAATAGTTATATATTATACTATTAGAATATTAAATAAAATTTTAAATATGAAGCTGCCATAAACTACGTATGCATGTTGGGGGGGGGTTGTGCTGAGCGTGACAAAGTGTGACGAGGGAGGGGAGGAAGTCAGATAATATGTGACGTCACTTTACATTTCATTTAAGCGCATTTTTTGAAATCAAAAATATCTACTTTAGAAATTCATTAAAACACCCGCAGTTATCTAAACTTTAAAGTTCAAATGCATCGATATTCAAAATTTCTAATAATACGAAAAAAGGTAAATTTAATTTCATATTTTGATTTTCTCTTTCGATTACTTATACCTATCTATAATAATAAGAAGAGATCGTTTTAATTTTAGATTATGATTCTATTTTTAATATTGTATTTAGATTACTTAATCTTTTTAATATCTACCCAAAGATAAAAATGATTTAAATTTTATTTTTTGTATATAAATATCACTCATTGAGATGTAGACTTTGCAGGAAAACTTACAAAATATTTAATATATTGGCTAATAATATATTAAACTATATTGAGAATTAAAATACATTCACACGTTTATTTTTTTGTTGTTAACTAATTGGCTAGAGATCAACAGACACAATTGATTTTCTATTGTTCCGTACAATATGTGAATGTAAACGAATATGGATTTGTAAGGTATGTTGAAGGTGGATTTAATTGTAATACAGAATTATTTATTTTATATGAAAAAGTACTAATATATGCACACATCGCCCGTCACTCTCATTATAATTGAGAAAAGTTGTAACAAAGTTCTTAAGGTCCGTTTGCCAATAAAAGGTTAAGGTTATCTATTAATTCTACTATTGATTAATAGGTATTCTCAAGTAACACTTATAAATACTAATAGTGAATGGGATTTTTTTACTTAATGTAAATTGGGGGAGGGAGGGGTTTCATGATATTGTGACGTAATATTAGGGAGGTTGGGGGTTCAAAAGATTATGACAAAGTGTGACGGGCGAGGTCGAAAATAACAAAAATTAGCTGAATTAGTTTATGGACAATCTCTATTACATTTTCTAAATATTTTTATACCTATACAAGAAATTATTTGTAATAACTTTAATAATTAGTATTAATTTTAACGTGTGTGTCTTCTAAATAAATCGAATGAAATCGAGGCCACTACACTTTCAATTATATAACTAAAATTTATAAACTTAACTAAATAAAATACGTATCACGACTACTTTCAGAGTGTTGACATTCTTTTTTCAAGTGGACGGGAAAGTGTGGTGGCCTCGATTTCATTCAATTTAACTTTAATAATTATAAAAGTCAAATTTTAGGTAACAAATTATAATTTGTTAGTTAAAATTTGACTTTAGGGTAACTTTAATTCTGTAAATACAAATAAATTACACTATATTTACAGTCAGTATTTATTAATATTTTTATAAATATTTTATTATATTTTTCTACAATTTGGAATAACAATTATGTAAATTGAGTGAATTTTAACTCTGGATTTGAATGCATACATTTTTTGTGTTCTCTCCTAAGTGAAATTCCTATAAAAACTTGAAGCTTACTTTCTGATTCATTGATATCAGATTATTTAATATTTGTTTGTAGTACCTCTTTCTTGAATTCTCGTTGCTATCACTTTTAGAGTTACAGGGTTGTAAATGGCTTTTCAGCTCTTTTACTGAAGACCATCAGATGTTCTCTTTATTGACCAATCGCAATGTTTCTTTATTGACCAATCACTTGTAAGAAACCAATGTTTCTTTTGCTAATCACATGTAAGCTTGTTGTATGCTTTCAGTTCCACAAGGCCACATCACAATTTCTCATTTCAAGTTGGTCGTAAGGAAAAAAACAAAATTTAAATTGAAAGAAGAGATAATCTCTTGTCCATAAATAAACATGCTAAGTTTCAAGAAGAACATTGGATGGACCTACATGCAAACACGGTGGTCTCATACTCCTATCTTTTCTTTGCTAATTAGGAAACGAAAGTAATACAGTAGAGCGTCGATAATCCGGACGTCAAAAATCCGGACCGTCGATAATCCGGATTCAATTCCAGTGAAAAAAAAAAAGTTCAAAAATCAATAACAGATTTTTTTAAGAGCTCTGACAATGTATAAACATGTATATTCTTACATTAAAATACATTATAAGTTCATATTAATTAATGGTTTTATTTATCTGCTCCAATATGTATTAACCAGTAACGGTTTTAGCAAGTTTTCTTTTTGTTATGAACTCAAACGACCTTTTTTTGGTTCTTAATTAATCCGAATTATCGACGCTCTACTGTACTTCAACAAAAAATTAAGAAACTATCTGTGAATTGTATTTATAATAACAATTCCTTTATATATTTATTCGTTAGTTAAAATTTTAAAGTTAACAGGAAAGGACAAAGAATTTTTGTCCAAATGGAACTTGCTTTTGTTTTTATTAAGCTATAAATCTCTTGGTCACTTCTAGCATTGATTAATTTCGTTGTTTTCTGTTAAGATCGTATTGACTGTTGCTAAGAATAGGGCTCGAAAAATCAGAGAATTCATTGTGAAACTTTATTCTATACCCACTTTGTTTTTCTGTGTTTCCAAAACATATCAAGCAGAAAACAGATTACCCATTCAATCACGTCAATTCAACGCTCAAAAACAGGATTTTTTTCCTCGCGCACAATTTTAAGGCTTTATTTCAATGTTCGCCTGAATTTGCTAAAAAATGAAGAATTCTGATTTTAAAAATCAATTCCTTATTAGGCATAAATTCTGTTAATAAAAAACAATGTAATAATAAAGCTAACTTATGAACTTATTTTTTAGAATTAAACTAAATGATTAATTTAAATTATAAATTCCATTTTTAGTCTCCTTTCTGAAGGAGATAAGATAGATTCATCAAATGTGTATCTTTCTCTCCCAAATAATGTTTGAAGCATCGATCGGATTTTCATGAAATATGATTTAAGTATTTATGGATAAGAATCGTTCTCTCAGTTGTCTTTACAATTATCTCCGTGTAAATCCTAGACGTACTTTTCAGATTTCAGTAGACCATTGTTAGGATCAGTAACGTATGTTCACTGATGATATGTAGGTTGTCTTAACAATGTACAGTAATAATTAAAATGAATTGTTACAGTGATCTAACAGAAACGGGTTTGTTAACAACTAAAAATTAATCCTGACACCACTGTAGTGTCGACATTTCAATGTGGAAATAATAAAAATGTCATAGGAAAACAACAGAAGCCAAAAAACAAACTCTCTCTGATGGCAAACAATGAAATAACAACGATGAAATAACAACAATGAATTATTATCGTGTTGGCACATGCCTATTATAAATATCTGAATTTAGACCATTTTAATTTCAAGAATTCGTCAATGTTTAATAGAACGACAAATAATCAGTCGCCTGTTCTTTATATTATTTCTGCTATTATTTAAAAAAAATACAACAAAAATGTAACAATGCAACATCGTGAGGAATGTAGAATCCAAGTTCTTATAGAATCTTCTTGTTCTTTTAAAAATTAGGAATCTTAGTTATATTGTTTTATTTTTCCAACCATTTTAAACCTTTCAATAAAATGAAACTCAATTACAAAAATATTTATTAATTTTGTTGGAAAAAATATTTTTTAAATCTCATCTTTTTCTTTTTATTTTGTCTTAAAAATTATAACTAATTTTAAATAAGTAGAGATATTTAATTGGTATAAATTTTCTTCGCAGCATGTATCTATTTTGATAAGTACTAAAATCTTTGAAGGATTTTCAATCTCATCTGTAGATGCATACAAAAGTCAAAGTTTGTATGTAAGTTTGTATGTATGTGAGTACGTATGTTCTCTATACAATTTTACACCCTTTGAGGATCTGAACCAAATTTTGCATAAGTACTCTCTACTATCCTCCTGAAAATGTAGGCTATCTTGGAAACCGGACAAACCACCCTTACTTCATCCCCATCATACATTGTGATGGTAATAACTGCTAAATCGCTTTAGTTAGAAGCGAGAAATTTTCCATGAGTGTTCTTTGACGAAATCGAAAAGATGCTATTTGATCGAAATTCCGATATTCGGGCCCTAAGGGATGTAAACAGAGGGCCAAACTTTCTTGAAAGGTATGCATACCGGTATCTCCGAAACTGCTTGAGGTGGAAATACGAAATTTGACTTAACTGTTCTTGGTCGAAATCGAAAAGATGTTGTTTGATCGAATTTTCGATATCGAGCCTAAGAGGTATAAAAGGGGGTGGGAGAGGCAAACTTTGTTGAAGGATATTTCTACGGAGTTTTCGGATTGCAAAATAAGAATAAAACATTAATTTGAATGATCACGTGATTTTTTTTTACCAACTGGGGAAGGTCTGAAGGGTATGGAGAAGGACAGAAAGAGATAGGAAGTCTTATATTCTCCGATCTCGATATTTCATATCTAGGGATCTAAGTTGCAAAATTCGAATATAACATTACTTTGTGCCTATCACGTGATTGTTTTACCAACTGGGAAGTTTCGAAGTGATCTCACAATTTCAATTTCTTCTCATCCACATCAGGACATTTGTACGATGTTTTTTTTTGTAACCCGTACGAAGAACGGATATTTCAGCTGGTTCTAAATATTTATAAGTCCCTAATTTCGATTTCGAATGGATTTCGTGATAGCGCAACAATGCAAACACAAATCATTAATCATGCAATTAATAGCAACAATCAATCACGTAAAACGACGTTGTTAACTAATTAATTCTTTACGATAGTTATTTTTTTAACTGAGGAAGAATAAGAAACGAATTCGAAACAGTATTTCTCATAAGATTGCAAATATTATACATTTTTTAAACGTGGAAATATAAGGCTCCATTATTCAGTCAAAAAATTAGAATCGACAAATAGCAAAACATTTCGAGTCTGATTTGTTTATTAAGTGAAGTTTCCGACGTGTAGCACAGAAAAGCAAAGATTTTTTTTTCTGTTACACCAACTAAAACCAAAACGTAAGTAGCAAACAAAGATGGAGGTTATGTATTGTCATCAAGATATTTTATCAATATAATACGAAATAAAGTTGAACTGCTAGTAGCTATTAAATATCAGGACTTCGTCAGACAAGAAACGTGTATTGTGAATTCTTTCCATATTTTTATAAATCTTTCAGGCACGTTAAACTCTCAAATCAATACACTTTAATTGGTAACCAATTTGTTTAAAGAAGCAGTGATTTATTTTCCAAGACGTGTGAAACATGTAAAGTCAGCCATTAATATGTTCATCATGCAACGTTTAAATTAAGTGACGCACTAGACACTCTTAGACAGAAGTTTCGTTTGATGTGTTAAAGAAAGAGATAATGTTACTTACTTGAAATTGGATAATAAATATAAATTAAGAGCGTAAAAGCCAACAGGTTCGATTTCATCTCCATTTTGATGTGTGGTAATGTTTCAATCTGAGCTTGTTTTGTGGCTGTGTTTTGAATGTAGTCATTACCAAGGGAGTCTCTATAGCAACTTCCAGTCACCAAGTTACTGGACACTGATTGCAGTCACGCCCTCTTCGCCTTGAATTAATGAAATCACCGCTATGTCGACCATTGACGCCAAACCGTTAGCCTGACACTGCTGTGGCTATTCAAAGCTATGTGACCTATTTTCCTAGGAAGTGAGGGTTCATCAAATCAAACACTCTGAGAGAGAGAGAGAACCCTAATAATCTCTGAACCGCTGAATGGATCTTCTTGAAACTTGAAATGCTTATTTAAGGACTAGATGCCACCTAACTTTTATATTTGAAATCTTTTCAAAGAGGGTTCTTGTCGAGAAATTAGTGCGAGAAGGAGTCAAAAATTCCCATAGAAAAGCATTGGAATCTAAATAAAGGATTTGTATCGTTGGCTTAAACAAAGGATGTTAATCCACTTCGTAATCCTATTAATGTCTACGGGATGTTTTATTGTGATTGAAATTAATTAACCTTAGTCAATTTTTATTTCGAAAAATGGGAAATTTCTGTTGTTTTCATTCAGCAGATATTAGAATATGAAAAAACAAAACGAAACGACAGGTTATTATTTGTGTCGTTTTCATGGTTCCATGACATTTTAAGGAAAGTAGGCTGTAGGTTTTTCCAGAAACTTCTTGTTCCATTTTTAACTTGCTTATTAACAATTAGCCACTCGTAAGAGGTGACGGCGAAAATTTGAATGCAATCAGTGGCAATTGTTGTCAGTAACTCAGAATTTCCTTTCGTGTTAGCAATTAATTATAGGAATCCAAGAAAACGGGATTTGTAATGATACACAGCCTTCGATAAGATATCTCAGAGTATTTCCGGTTGTTTTCAAGATGGAAGGAATAGGTGTAAATTATTATCAATGATAATCACAACTGTTCGGAGAAAACTTCGCTAGTGGTAATTTTTGACTGGACTGTAGCACGAAAGTAGTATTGAATTTGATAACATAGTGTTCCATGTCCAGATGTGACATGAATCAGTAGAAGTGAAAATGGAATTGGAATTTACTTACTTTCTATTAAAACAGATGGAAAATTCTTGTTTCCTTTTTTTACTTTTTAAGAAAATTCTAGATTTAGTTGGAAGACTCGCGAGCGGAGGATGCACATTTTCAAAGCAAGAGCTTGTAGCGTCTTTGGGAAAACACACCCGGAGGCTACTTTTCGTTTGGAAATAAAACACACAAAAAAAACAACAAACATTTTCCTTTTAATTACCTGTAGGTTAGGTTAAGTGAGGTATCATCCATTCCAGGATGTTTCGTTTGGAAAAAAAAAGAAAAAGCATACTTTTCGTCTCGGAAAGACCCTCGATTTCGCAACTTGTTCGCCATCTTTTAAGTAGTCCATTTTTCTGATGTTATACAGTTAATTCCGCAAAAGAATGCCACAGAATTTTCTAATTTTCTTAGAACTAAAAAAGAAAACCACAATTTTCATTCTATTCCATTCCATTCTTTAGATTCACTGCTTTTCTACGGGAATTTTTGTCAGCTTTTCGGTACAGGGATCCATGCGTAAAAACTTCAAAACTAAAAAGTGAAATCGTCTCTTGTCCCTCAATGGCAAGCCAAGTTTCAAGAAGATTAAAACAGTGGTTCAAAAGTCATCCGACAGACACACAAACAGACTAAATGATTTCTTAGGCCTTACTTTCCTAAGAAAGTCTGCTATAAAAAAAAAAGAAAACAAAATAATAAATAAATAAATAAATAAATAAATAAATAAATAAATAAATAAAATAAAATAAATAAATAAATAAATAAATAAATAAATAAATAAATAAAATAAATAAATAAATAATTGTTAATGAAAATATTAATACCAAAATGTTAATAAAAAAACTGTTAGACTTATTTATTGAGAATTGATGCGGTATTAAAATAGCATCAATCATACGTTATTATTAATATTGATTACTTTTAATCATTCATAATTTGTAAAATAAATGAGAAATTAATTACTCTGGACATTGAAGCAGACAACAACATATTATCAATACATCGGAATAATTGATTACACAACAGGAGCTGGCATCGTTCATTCCAGGACATCGCAAGACCACGATATCTAGACAAACAAATCCTCATAAATCCGTCTAGAGAGAACTACAGTGTCATTACTGAAAAATAGTCATTTTAAAATCTTATACTAATTGCAGGAACTATCAAATTAAATTACTCAACTGTTAAGTAAAACTGGGCTTCTCAATCCATATACATAAAAGAAAGCATTGGGTTTTCAACCCGCTACTCCTTCGAAACCATACGTTACGGAAATACAAATAAGGTGTCAAATGTTCGGTATACTATTGAGCATGGCTACTTTTTATTTTTCATCGGTGTGGATCAACCTATAAATAGTTCAAATAGTACAAATAGCTAAATAGTTCATTTTTTTTGGTCGGCTTCCCTGCCACACACCACACATACGAACGGCTCGTGACTTTGATTT
>JAFIDM010010028.1:24108642-24118933 GCA_023159025.1 Thereuonema tuberculata | reverse complement strand
AAGTGTGAAAGAGAAACGAACAATAAACAAGTTTCGAATAAATCGAGGATGAAATGTCTACGATTAGTTGACATTATCAGTGATTGACGTTATCGCTGTGAAAGTGAAGTGAATGAATTCATTATGGAATAATGAGTAACTGTAATAATATTTAGCTTCATAAAGAAGCCAGGATAAGGAGAATCCGGGTTTGTTGTGTTTTTTTTCAGTGTATGTCTCGCCCAACAACTTTGTCAAATAAACAATTCTGGAGTTAAATTCTCTACCAAGAATCGACCAAACTGTCCGATGAAAATAAATACCGTTTGAAGTGTCTTTGAGTTGTTTTTTTCCTTTGGGTAATTTGTAACGGTGAATGTTTCAGGGACTATAACAAAGAATGTACGATATCGATATCGTAGGAACAGGAAAATCATAATTGGCGTGCGAACATCGAATACACAAATGAAAGCATTTACGTCACTGGTTAATTTAAGAGTGTGTTCAGAGTTCAGCTACCCAACCTAATTTTTAGCAACCCTGTAGGAGAAGCTGTTAGGATTCCCGCCCGCGTGTATGTGTACCTCTCCACCGCCCAAACCGGAAGACGGAGCCTCATGAGTCTTACGCGTTAGACTTCCCATGGCCTAGAGATTTGTGAAAAAAAATCCGACTTCCTGTTCAGGCCACTGACCGTATCAGAAAAATGGTGGTAATTGGACAAAATTGAGTTTATTTAAATTGAATCGATTATGATGAGAATGAATATAATATCCTCAACCCAATGGGTTCAAGATGGCCACTAACCGGTTCAAAATGGCCACTAATCGCTTACTGAGTCACCCGAATGATGCAAAATGGGGATCTAGATATACTAAATCAACTCAATGCGGGAAAGCGCTTGAATTATAAAGCTCGAATAAATGAGTTTTGCGCGCCAATCAATAGTAATGTCACTTTTAACAATGGAAGCGTTTCATAGATTACAAACTATATGGGTTCGCTTCTTTTTTGTTTTTGCTACAACACTGTGAATTGATTTGCTTTAGAAAAAAAAACACGATAAGTTGCAGGTGAGACAGGCAATGTTTTGCTTCTAATGTTTTTTCTTGGAACTTTTTTCTCACCTTCAGCGGAAATTCCTTGACAAGGACCTATCACAGTAATTTCAAATTTCAAATACGAAGTTACATTGTCTCTTTGTTTGGAAATATGAACACTTAAGTTTCAGGCAGATTCATTCGTGGATCAAAAGTTAGTAACGATACACATATGACCTAACTTTGCTTAGACTGAACAATTGCTTAGTGAAAAAAGTTTTTAAGACTTCTAAATAAATTAGATTCTATGTTATTCTTTGATCCTTTAGGTTGATATAGATAGGGTATCTATTAATAAATAGCTATCAGTTGATTAGAATAATTAGGCAAAATTTTAATTAATTCGTTAGAAATAAGTAATCTAATCAACTACTGTCATTTGTTAACAGAATCTCTCAGTCTATTGATATAAAGGTCGTAAGATAAGAGAACTCTGGCGAAATCTGTCTCCTACAATAAGCAACTTTTTTTTTTAGCCTATTTCCCGAAGGAAAGGGAGACTTCCTAGATCCCTAAGTCTGCTTGTATGTTTTTTGTGGGTTCTTCTGTAATCACTTGTGAACGAATCTTCTTGAATTTGACGTGCATATTTTTAGAAAAACAACGATCAATTCTTTATATTCTCTCTTAAAAAAGTCAGGCTGTGTGTGTGTGTGTGTGTGTGTTTGTCCAACCTAACAGGGTCGGCTCTAAATCACTGGGTGCCCTCTTGTAAGCTACAACTGCAGAAGGCTGTGGTACTCAACACTACACGCATAGTTAGGAAATTTATGGACACAAGCACACATCCCTAATCATTCTTGCACACATCTTTACACTTGGCAGTATGTGCTTTGGTCCTTGACCCGCCATATTGTTTTTGCTGGGGAAACCCAAGGTTTGAAACATACAAACAGAATAATAATAATAATAATAATAATAATAATAATAATAATAATAATAATAATAATAATAATAATAATAATAAAACACATTCTACACGATGCAAACACACATGACGACAAATGCAGGAAATGTCACACTACGCATGAGACGATCGACCACGTAATATCAGGCTGTCCCCTTCTCTCTCAAACAGACTACCTCCACCGACACAATCAGGTAGCGTCGATCGTTCATCAACAACTTGCACACAAACATTCACTTATTAAGAGCACGGTCCCGTACTACAAGTACATACCACAAAGCGTATTAGAGTCACCCTCATATAAACTATACTGGGACCGCCCCATTCACACAGACAAAACCATACATCACAACAGACCAGACATCACACTTGTTGATAAGGCCAACAAACAGACCTATCTCATTGATATTGCAGTGCCTATCAGCAAGAACATGCAAAAAACTCACGCAGACAAGATCAGTAAATACACTGATCTAGCACACGAGCTCCAGAAGCAGTGGAGGCAGGATCGAGTACGTGTTGTACCCATCATCCTGTCCGCTACTGGTCTGGTGCCTCACACATTGCACCACAGTCTCAGCACACTAGGACTTCACAAAATCACTTATGCACAACTGCAGAAGGCTGTGGTACTCAACACTACACGCATAGTTAGGAAATTTATGGACACAAGCACACATCCCTAATCATTCTTGCACACATCTTTACACTTGGCAGTATGTGCTTTGGTCTTTGACCCGCCATATTGTTTTTGCTGGGGAAACCCAAGGTTTGAAACATACAAACATAATAATAATAATAATAACGTTTTAAACAATGAAACTAACTATTATAATAATCTCTAAATAATTTATAATATAAATATATTTTTTAATATTTATATAATATAAATGTAATGAATGTCTGATGAGAAAAATGGATGTGATCTACAATCTGAAGTGTAGAGACTGTGCAGAGGTCGACTATAGAAGCACCGGTAGAACGTTGAAGGAGAGACTGGATGAACACGGAAGAGCTTATAAGAACAGAAGAACTCGGACGATCACTGTGAGGAAAAGCAGCATAATCCCGATCCCATAGTGGATATGGTTTATGAGATAAAAGTGAACACCTTATGATTGAATCATGCTTCATAAATTGGAAATCTTGTATGAATAAAAAAATGATGCTAAAAGTTAGCAAAATAACATTTGGATATTTTTAAGCAATATATGGAAAAATAAAGAAAGAAGATTACTTATAAATTAGTATAGGGATTATAATAGTTAATTTCATTGTTTAAAGCATGATTATTATTTTAAATGATTTTTGTCTCTAATCCCACGCCAGACTCGGCGTACGGGGCGCGGGAGGTCAGGCTCCCAGCGTTTCCATGACCACGGGACGAAGTTGGGGCCGGGTGGTCAGCGGAAGAAACCCGGTACCCATGCGAGAAAGGGCTGGGTAGGCCCTAGGGACCCGTTTGGAGATGAAAGGAGCGTGGATAAATCCCCGCCTTCCGCCGAGGCTCTGGAATCGATCCCTCCACCTCCAACCCGCAGCAGAGCGCCCTGACCACTCGGCTCTCAGGCCCACATTTTTTAATGATTGGCATTGTTTTAAAGCATGAATATTATTATTATTATTATTAATTGTTTTATTTGTTTTTTTTTATGCTGTGTAATCTAATTTTGTTTTATTATTTAAAACATAGATTGTTATTTTTTAAATATTGTGTTCTTAAAGTTTGTGAGGAGGAAGACAGACGTCATTTCCTCAACTGTAATTTCTGAAGTAGTCTTTTGCTCAAAGAAGAAGATAAAGATGTTTTTCAAGTAATAAATGTTTTTTGATTTCAAAATTTAAATTACTTTAGCCCATAGTCGGAATCAATGTAGAGTCCGAAAAGCTAAAACATGCAATTTCTCAACGACGATTTCTCGTGTAGGCTCGAGACCTGGTTGTTTACTGATGACTGACCCTAGCTGGTGATCGCCACATTAGCGGGAAGCAGCTGTTCTAGGATGTCATTTAGTAAACAACTTCATCTCGCCCTTTATTTAACCCATAGCCTAATTTTTAGGACTTTTTTCAAAAATCCTCCTGGTGATTAATATGGCCAATCCTTGTAATTCCAGAAACAAGCGTAACCACTGAGCAGCCCACCACCAAACATAGATATGGTTGATAATAACCTTACTGCACCAGCTACAATATCACAACCTAATGATAACTATCTCCTTCCAGTGGCAAGTCAGTCCAGGCTCCAGATGAAAGTGACTGTAGCGTCATAGACGTCACAGCAATTCCTCTTCGGATTCAGATAACTCTGAATAATTTTATCAGCTTGAAGTCCATCAAATGACTCTGACGCAGAGGTATTGAAGAAAACTTTATTTGAAGCTAAGGAAAAGGACAAGAAGAATAACAAACCATTTACCAACAAAAAAAAAAAAAAATGTTCCCAAGAAGACTTCATCAAAAAAGACTGAGAGTTGGTACTGTGCTGTTTGTTGTGAAGATTAAGTGAAAGATATGAAACTAGGTACATTTTGTGGAATTTATGAAGATTGTGCTGGACTTACCAAAGAAAACAAAGATTTGTTTATTTGTCAAAAATGGTTAAAACAATGTAAACAGAAAAAAAGGATATCATATTGCATTTTCATTTTTCAGAAATTTGCGTCTTTAAAAACAGTTTTTGGAGATTTTTTTATTAAAACAAATTATTTTTCATTAAATTCATTAATTTCTAATAAAAAATGCATTTCTCATTGATTAATGATTGTAAAATTCTATTTTAGAAGGACCAAACAATTTATGGGCATATTAACTTCATATCCTTTTAATATGGCACAAACTTAGACGTTTGGAAATGAGTTGTTTTTTATTGTTCCAATCGAATAAAATGTCTCATTATTTTTTTCCTTATTAACAATGAACCAATTTATATTTTCACACAAAAAGGCTTTTAAAAATTCCACATAAAATGTTGCAAGGAAAATTCTACAAAGCTTAGCATAGCTTACCTTATTTTTAAATTTTAACACTCACGAGAAGTGTATTGAACGCAATCAGGTTCATAAGTGTACTTTTCCAATATTAAATTCAAGTTGAACTCACATTCGGAGTTGTCTGCAGTTGGTGAAATATAAGAAATTAAAAAAAATAAAGTTCAAATTATTACCACCAGGCGATATAAACAGAAATTGTTATTTATTACAGTTCGGTTCATGAAAGAAAAGCTTTTGATGACGTAATTTCCTTATAGATTGATGTTTCCAGGATGTGACAGCGCCTTCTATTGTTAAAATCCGTAACTGAATCTTATAAACATTACGAAAACATTCTGGTTTTTGTATTTTCTACAGTTACGAATACGTAATGATAATTATAATTAAAATAATTACAAACGTTCCACACTATTCCCCTGCTTGGCTATGCAAAGTTTGTCCTTTCTTAATCACGCTTATGCGATCACAAAACGACGCCATCTTGGATTGACTGTTCAAGTTGATGACGTCATGACTGGTGACGTTTGTTCCAGCAAAATCGATCGCTACGTAATGACCATATATGGCAAACCCTTTTTTTTTTGCAAAATACCATAGATTACCCTGATTAAAGTATTCAGAGACTTGATAGACACATGGGTAGAACACAGTAATGTTTACTATACGTCACGCAAAATAAGAAGATATGGTGAAAACGGGAATAAGGGGATCCTTTAGTTATTCCTGGAAATACTGAAGCGCAGACAATAACAAAAAACATGGCGGCATTGGAAGAACAAGTGTGCGTTAGTAAGAAAGGTCTGACCTTACACAGCCAATCCAGAGGTATAATTTGGAATGTTTTTCAATATTTTAAGAGTGAGGGCGATGGAATGTCTATTAATGAATTAATAAAAAAAAACTGCTATCGCAACAAATTTGTCAAATTCGACGGTTTGCAGAGTTGTCAACGAGGGAAAAACGAAACACGATGGCGGGATTTCATTTTCAACGCCAGGAAAAAGAAGACCACATCCTAAGCCAATTTTGGAGTTAGATGAATTTGATTTATCTGTTGTCAGAGCCACGGTGAGTGAAATTTTTCAAGAGAATGATTATCCAACAATTAGTAAAATTCTTTCAAAATTACGATCGAAAATTGGATTCACGGGAGGCAAAACGTCGTTACGAACAATTCTTCGTGTGAAACTAGGAATGAAGTACGGAAGAATTGACATGAGGCAATTTTACATCGAAAAGCCTGATATTGTAGCTCATCGACACAGATACTTAAGCAAATCAAACAGGTACGTTCCGAAGGGAAAACAGTTATTTATCTGGATGAAACTTGGGTTAATGTTCACACCGGCAGAGACCGACAATGGCACAGAGATCAGTGCGGTATCCGTGGACGGAAAATACCATTCGGCAAAGGGCAGCGCCTTATTTTATGCCATGCTGGAGGCAGCAGTGGATTTGTGTCTGAGAGTATGCTTTTGTTTCGATCTCGGACAAATTCAGTAAATTACCACGATGAGATGAATGGCGACTGCTTCAAAGGGTGGTTTGAGAAACAATTACTACCAAATATTCCTTCCAATTGTGTTATTGTAATGGATAATGCGTCATATCACTCCGTCGAAATTGAAAAGGCCCCAACAAGCAACAACAGAAAAGCAGAAATGATTGAATGGTTAGCTCGTCAAGGAATCCCCCATGACGCAAATATGTTGAAAGCAGAACTATACGACATTGTAAAGCATTACAAAATTGGCAGAAAGCAGTATGTGATCGATACTTTAGCATCAGCTCACGGACACACAGTATTTTGATTACCACCGTACCATTGTGATCTCAATCCGATCGAGTTGATTTGGGCGCAAGTAAAGGGATATGTACGTAAGTACAATACAACCGTTAAACTCAGTGACATTGAAAATCTCACCGCAGCAGCTGTACAAAATGTATCGTCAGATAATTGGATGGCAGCTTACAATCATGTATTGCAGGTAGAAGAAGCCTACTGGCAATCAG
Source organism: Thereuonema tuberculata (assembly GCA_023159025.1). Classification (NCBI taxonomy): domain Eukaryota; kingdom Metazoa; phylum Arthropoda; class Chilopoda; order Scutigeromorpha; family Scutigeridae; genus Thereuonema; species Thereuonema tuberculata. The sequence goes on along the minus strand of JAFIDM010010028.1, from coordinate 24,111,941 downwards.
ATCATCTCATTGAGAATCGAGTGGAGCCCCTTCTCATCACTACTTCCGATTCCAGTGACGACAGTGATTTCGATGAAAGCTTTGAACCTCTTTCAGATTAACCTCTGTATTGGCTGTTTTTTAGAATTCACAGAAATAATAAAAAGGTCCTTTTCAGGGCTACTAAATATGCGGAAGAGACCAATTTGTTTGATTCAATTTTTAACATTAAAAAAAGGTGAAATAAATATTTAATTACTGAAATAAATAAATTAAAAAAAAAATAGAATTAAAACACAACTAATATCTTATAAATAATAATATCTTATAAATTTAATAATAAGATGTTGGTAATATAAAAATATTAATAACAATAAAATACAAAAATAATGTATGACAGTTTAAAGATACAAGATTAAAAAAAAAATATTCGATTTTTCTTAATATTGGATTTAGTTACAACATTGTGCGACAGATGGCGCTGTACTTAGGAGCATGCTTGGAAGTTGTAATCGATAACCTACGATTATCTTCTTATTTTGTCCCAACTATAGCAATACTTTTCGGAAGAGTGAGACAGATTTTTGAGATACCCGACTATTAGTTGAAAGAGTCACCACCAGGACGAACATGCAGCTTTTGTAATTAATATCTGACTTAAAACTCAAAGAACTTCATCTTCATTAAAAGCTATGACTGATTAAAGCTCCTCTGTCATTCACAACTCCATTTTTCCGGAACAAAATATTGCGGTTCTTGGATTTGCTCTAGCAAATCTATTAAATTGCATCCACTGCCCCGCGACAGGCGTGTCTTTGAATCGAATTGTAACAGTTTGAACAGCTAAATCCAATAGATGTCTTGTCTTCTATAGTTTCGGTCTTGTGGTTGAAACCAGTTAAAGAAAAAATTAAATTTTTGCCTTTCAGAATTACAAAGAAGATTCAAATAAATTAATTAATATAATAATTAATGTATATATAACTTGCGGGCGTATGTGAGGGGGGGATCCCCTCTTTTCCCGAAATCTCAAATATATAGATTAGCCCTATTTTCTTTTGTTTTTTGGTTCAATAGGAAGTTGAAGGAATCTCCATCGTCTCCGAAATTTTGCAAACTATTTTTTTTTAATTGTTGCTGGCCAGTTCCCTAACTTTCTCCTCCCGAAATAAACTCCTATATATACGCTCCTGATATGGCTAGAATCACAAGTAACAGAATGGGTAGAGCTGTGACTTTTATGCAGAAGAATTCAAAGACTGAATCTGAAGAACTTCAAAAGAAAAAAAATAAACATTTTTTTTTCATTTGAAAAGCTGGAGAAGAATTAAAAAAAAAAATATTTTTAGGTCTAGAGATCAACAAATGGGTTTCTCATAGAATAAAACAGGACTAGGTGTTGCACCGTTGGATTATTCCACTGAATAGAAGTACTGACTAGAGGTACTTACAAAAACTTTTATTTGTTTTCCAGTGTTGGGGCTCTTGCTTGCGCCTTTTGGCTTCAACAAGAGGCAGAAACTATTAACTATTTGGCCGAAGAATCGTTGTTCAAGTACACCACAGGAGACAGTTCAAATTATACCCTAGAAATAAACGAAACACAGAAGAAGAAGTCACATCCATGCCAGCATCGGGATTCGAACCCAGGTTCACATGTATCAGCCTCATATAGTTCGAGACTGATAGAAAGAGAAAAATTTTATTTCTCAGCGTTACCAAGTCAGGTTCAAAAAGAGTAAAATAGAAATAGATGCTGTATCAGTAGTCCATTGGATTTGGAATCCTGACTTTAAATTTTTAATGAAGTGTTCCTAAGATTAAATTTGTACAGGAATGAAAAAATAAAATAAAAATAAATATATGTATATCCTGATTTGAATCCTGATTTTATTTCGGATTCAAGGCGAGAGATTTCGAGAAATACTTTTGTATTTCTTTTAGAATTCAGAGTAAAATAGAGTAGAGTAACAGAAGGGATGTTGGTAGTGTTTGTATTGTAGCTTTTAAAGGACGTGTCTTATAAACTACCCTAACAGAGAAAATTGAATTTCTTAACTTCCCAGAATTCCAAAGTGAAATTCAAATAGAAGAATTTTATAAGTATCTGAGTTTCCGTTGCTGGATAGTAGAAGGTTCCAGGATAGAATCTAGGAGGAAAAAAAAAGTCAATAAAGTAGAATGATCACAGGGTTTAAGATCAGGGTGTGTGTGCATATGAGTGTGGGTGTGAACTTCAGTGTGATGTGGGAGCTTACAGTAATAAGATAGTAGGATATAGCTAAGTTGAGATATCTGTGTGGCGTTAGGTACGTATACGTGTTACGATATGTGTTAATTTGTAATGTTTATTTTATGGTTTCTTAAAGCACCATTATGTAACTTTAGTAGTTTATTAAAGGCGGCGTTGATTACTTCGTCTTGTTATTGTGCCGCAGCTGCCATGTTCCAAGTATATGTCCCTTTACCAGGTTATTTTATTCACAAACTATTGGATAGTGAATTTCACACAATTAATTACAGTAATTCCAACAATATGCATATTTGAGTAAACTTCCAATCCATATTTCTTCCTGATTTCCTCTCTCTTAATATTCATATTAATTCAAAAATAAAGCTTCATCACTCTTAAAATATTTAAAAAATGCTTTATATGCAAATTTTCGGAAAGAATAATACGGCTTTCCTTTTTCAAGCTACATGATGTAATAATAATTCAAAAATAACAAAATAGGATAACGAGCAATAATTAACAAAAAATATATAACCTAATACAATAAGAATCATAGCATTCTTTACAATAATCCAAAAAAACCAATGGTTTATAATTAAAAGTCATATTATCATTTGCATTATAACAAACAATAAATCCAATAATTTAATGATAGTTGATTGATAATTACAATTATACTCTCAATGTTAAGTTGTTAGTTCCTCAAATTTTATTGTTTTGTTAGCGGCCCCAATGGTGCGGCTTGCCTGTAAAACCGCTAGGGGACCGCTCTTGCTTTTATCCTGCCTGAATGTCACTCTCTGTAGCGGCCAAACGGTTAGAGATATTAGAATGAAACCTTCACCATTGCATTCCGCATCAAAAAGTAGGTGACCACGTCCAAAAAATCTAGAACCACTCCCTGACCGGAAGTTGGGGGTCAAAAGTGGTCGCTTCCGATAAAGTTGTGTTTGTAAAAGTTTGTTTATAAAATTGTGCATATTATGGGGCCTTTTGCTTTTGACACTCTAAAAGCATTAATTATCTTGTTAGAATTTAAATTTATCATTTCTTTAGCCAAAATGACAAACCTCTCGTTAATCTCTAC
>JAFIDM010010028.1:24079910-24097969 GCA_023159025.1 Thereuonema tuberculata | reverse complement strand
ATTATTAATATGTGTGTTGGCTTTTTATTATCTATTTTAATTCATTCTCACACGTTAAACGTATGTACTTTAACTTGTTACTGAAAAACTGTAATGCGGTATTGGATAAATTAGTAATTGGGGAATTCCTTGTGGTAATGATAGGTCTTTATGATTATTGATCAAAGGTTTATGTACAGCGCAGAATGCAAAAGGAAGGAAATATGCTGTTGTTTGGTTCGCAAAGCTTTAGCTATGATCTAATTTGTTTTATTTTAGATTTTTTTTTCCGTGTGGATCCTTGTAGAGAAATTAGCACCACAAAGTGACAAATTCCAATAGAAAAGCAAAAACATGAAGGATTCCTATCGATATCTTAAACAAAGGATATTACTCAGCTTAGTAATCCTGTAATTTCTGCGTGATCTGTAATCGGATTAAAATTAATCGGAATAGGTTTATTTAACTAAGTAATGGTACTGAATTTTTGTTTCAGAAAACGAATAATTCTCTATGGTCTGTAATCAACAGATATAAAATGTTTCAAAAAGAGAAACAAAGAAAAAGAAAAAAAATTCTGAAGGAAAATAGGCATCGGATTCTTTTATGAACTTCTTGTTATTTTTTATAACTGTTATGTGAAAACCGTTTTCCGACGTTTTGACTTGAGTTTTGAAACTTTTCACTCTTCTTAATCCCTCAATCACTCTTCGGAAAATCCTAACTCATTCTCAGTGGAACTCAGTTGCTTTGTCCTTGAGATTTTCCTTCGATTATTTTTCTAACTCATGGAGCTTTCCGTACTGGATATTTTCGTTGCACTTTATTGAGTAAGCAACTCGTCGAATCATTAGATAAATAAATAAAAACACGGATTCTTACAGTCTATTATCTAAAGGCCTGTGTGGTCCTAGGGGGGTCGAGCTTATAAGGCTCCTGCCGTTCCTTGACAAATGAGACTACAAAAAAATACGAATAATAAATATATATTAACCATAAAAAAAAAGAAAACAAAGAATGAAGAAAAACTACGATGAAATAAAAATTAGATAAAAATTAAACGAGCATTTACATAAATAATAAAGCCATAAAAGTTGAATAACATTTAGCTTTATCTTCTAATTAAAAGATGCAATACTTAAAATTTTAGTAGCTTTACTAATGTAAGCTAGAAAGAACAAAAATGATGAAGAAATATATATTAACATAGGGAAAAGAAAACAAAACCAAAATAGAAAAAGAAGAAAAAACAATCAATGATGAAGCAAGAAAAGAAAAGGGGAGAGAGAGAGAAGAAAAAGCATTCAGGGATTCGAGTTTAGGATCTTCACGTTATCATAAGAGTTAGCTCCGACAACAATAACGGTAATTATGCATTTTTTTTTAACATTTAAGCTATTACATTAAATTCAAAAAAACTTCGTCAAATATTTCCATGGAGAGTTGGCCCCCAAACCCACATATTTCTGAAGTAGTTCATGTACATACTTTTAGCTCCCAAAAAGGCACCAAATTTCGTTATATAAAGGGGGTGTTGTCTCCTTTTAGATTGAGATCGGTTGATCAGCCCAACGCCTGCCTGCCCTTAACCGTAGCCTCGTAATACGCCTTAGCCCACAGGAAAGAAACCCGATACCCATTTGACAGTGTTCCCTAAGAGTCCTAAGGGAACATAGGGAAAAATCCTCGACCACCGCCGGGCTTCGAGCCGCGATCCTATAGCCCATAGCCAAGTTACGATCAACTACTAGGCCCATATAATAGCATATTAAGTGTGCAAATATTCTTATACTAGTATATGCGCCCCGTCAACAATAATGGTATAACAACGTGACAGCTTTTATTTTAGAGTATTTGTCTGTCATTTATAATTTCTTCATTCATGTCTAACGACTCTTCAGTTCATCTCTGCATCTAATGCATGTGACCTGCGGTTGTAGTAAACTAAAAATAAACATTGAAACATTTTTTTTTTATTTTTCCTTACGTTAATGTACTTCCTTTTCATTATTGTTTTAAAATTATTTCATATTGATTCATATTGTTATCAGTCTCCCTAGGCTTTAGCACAAAATTATATCACTTGTTTTTTCACTTATTAAAATCGTGAAAAACGACATAAACGATAAACCTAAATTTAAATCAAATTCTGATATCTTCTCTTCATAAACAGTTCAAATTTTACATTTTCTGAAAAAAAAAAAGAATTAAAATCCGCATTATATTCTTAAATTGTATAAACCGGATTAATTCAATTGTATCAAACTACCTCAGTGGATTAAGGATTTTATATTCAAAGTTTTAAGGTAATGAGATATTAACAGAATAGGATAGAAATCCATTCTTTAGATTCCAATGTTTTTCTGTCAAAAGCTGGGCGAACACGCGGCAATTTCAGGCAATATTGTGGGACAATATTGCTCATTTTTATTGCTGATAACCGTTGTCAGTTCAGATCACGCGCGAACACGTAGTTTTTCCGAAACGAATATTGTCCTGACAATTGATGGTTACGGCGCTTCTCACTATGGAGAGCTAAGGAGAGAGCGTGTTTTCGTACAGAATTGCTATAGTATTAAACGCCGTCCCTCTTTAGAAATCAATTACGATTCTTTCAGTATCAATTGACAAAATGTTGTTGTTGGAATTATCTGTTTTGGGCCGACCCATTTTGCTGATTTTAAGCCTTGTTTCTCAAAGAAAATGGCCGGCTTGAGTGACTGAATTTCCGATGTTCAAAGTCCCGCCTCCTTCGACGTCAGCATTGTCACGTGATTTCATCCGTTCATGTGATTCGCTATTGTTCCAGCAATATGTTGCGACAACTGAAATTGTTCCTTTTTTTCCGACAATCTCAATTGTCTTGAAATGGGCAATCTTGGATAATATTGTTCATTTTTATTGCTGCAAACGGTTGTCAGCAATGAAAAGGGGCAATATTGTCCCACAATATTGCCTGAAATTGCTACGTGTTCGCCCAGCATTAGTCGTCTTCTCGTGCTAATTTTTTAAAAAAGACTCATTTGGAAGAGATTTCAAAGTCCCTAGACCTCGAATATGCATATCACGTTTCAAGACGATCCATACAGCAGAATATCCATTTTAATCTAGATACACACACACACAGACTGATCGATTTCAGGAACCTCACTTTTCCTATTGGAAAATATTAATAAAAATAGATTTAAAAACACCAAGCATTTAAAGGCAAATAGTCTATGTTCTTTCAAACACTTTATTACTTATTATGTAGATTTACTATTTAATTACTTTTTGATGGCATAATAATATAGAAAACACAATGTTCTAATCTATCCCTAATCGATTAAGAAAGATAATCTGCTTCCGTAAACAGATACTGATTTATCGACCAATCAACGTCTCCGTTTTTTTTCAACACCTCTCTTGCATAATGAGTCTAGTCTCCCGGTGTCGGCACGTAGGCCATATCCTAAAATAAATCACTTTTTATCTGTGCAAGTGTTTACCCACAAATCCTAATGTAATCTGAAAAGCCCGGTTACGTCTGAATTTGATGTATAATTTTTTTTTTTTTTTTATCTCCTCAACTAAAATAAAAAGTCATCCTTACTGGGGTGGAGGGCTGTATTTTGTTTGTCAGCTTTATTTTAATCTTTGATACCATTCGTCGAGTGTCTGCTCGTCCTCCACCAATGATTGCCTTTTTCTGAAATAACACCCACCAAGAGCAGAACCACACCACAATATTTATTTTTCTTATGTTGCGTAGTTTATATTATTTACTTGGTTGTTGTATTGTTAGTTGGCAGTGTTTCGTAAGTCTCCAGTTTGGCGTTACTTACCCTTATGTAAGTAAAAACTTGAACTAAGAAGATTTTATAATTCATTTCTGATTTCTGTAAGCAATGGTGAATAATGGATTCTGATGTTTACTTTACCCTCTATTACAGCGTCTTAACGACGGCTACTGGTAATTAAAAGATCATTATTACGGTGTTAGAAAGATAACATTCCTATTAACAATTGTTAGTTGTCTAATAGTGCTCTATAGAAATCCGAGATGGACTAGAACTGGGCCTACCCATATTTTATTTAATATATACATTCCCATAGATATATATACGGTTAATGTAGTTTCATAACTAAGTTATTTGTTATATAACATCTCCACAAAAAATGTATTCTACAAAATATATTTACTAAGCAAATTTTCGGAAAGTATTCCTTCTTTCCTTTTTCAAGCTTTTGAAAAATTGAAATAATTGCAGATGTATACAGTCACCTAGAATCTCCTGGACATAGTTAAATATAATAATCACTTACCCAAGATTTTAATTCACAACTTCAATTCTTCAAATTTTACCAATCTTCTATTATCAACAGATGAGTTTGTCATCTCTCCTACTACTTTTACGAGTACTTTATCAATTTTCATTCCTCTCATTACGATTAAGATTACTATCCCTGGTATTTCTTATAATTATACTCTTTATTATTTTCCTCGTTTTTGAGTTTTGTTTTCCATCGTTAACTTAAATCTATGTGTGCTTGTTTTGATTAAGATGTCTTTCAATATTTGCGGATTTAATCAATTCCGCAGCTAATAGTAAAATCTAAAGCAATTTGTTTTGTTTTGTTAATATAATTTGCAAGTACGGACACTTGCGTCATTGTTTCCATAAATATATAAATAAATAAATCCAATATTAAGTTTTTCTTCTTATTTCTTAAATTTCAGCAATTAAAATATTGGAATTATTGATCTTTTGGACAAGACTTCTCGTTGACTCAGTAAATATTGCAGGTGCGCTTTAACAATTCGGAAGATCATGGTCTACCTAAAAATCCCAAGGTAGGTAAATTAACATTATGTAGGGATTAAGAAAAGCTACAATCTTATTTAAAGTAAACTATCCGAAAAATAATGCACTTTAAACTTTATGAAATAGTATTGAATAACTGCAATTTCCTTTGCGTAACACTTAAAAATATCAAAAAGAAGAAAAAAAAAAGGAATACTGTTTCTAAATATTTGTTTTTCAAGTTTTTTTTCTTCTTCAATTCATTGTATCTGCGTGGGTCTGTTGTTTTTAGTTTTAAGATCTTTCTGTTTACTTTTCCTTACTTCTAGAATATTAACAATTCATCTTTTCTGTTTGTTCTTTTTCAGTGAAAACACTTCAATGATCGATTCACCAAATGTGACTCATTCTCAGGAAAAGAAAGCCTTTCAAAACCTAATGCCCAATCAAATTGATGTAGAATCCATTGTTTTGGCGACTATAGACTCGGTGGTGTGTGTTTTCGCTATTTTAGGCAATACGCTGGTTATACTGAGTGTCGCACGGTTTCCCAAACTGCGAACTACCACTAACATGTTTCTGGTCAGTCTGGCAGCGGCAGATCTGCTTGTGGGTTTCATCATACCGTATTACATTCTTTCTTATTTCAAAACGCTTCTGGACTTTCAGTGGACCTGTGATAAAGTACCTTGTCTTCTGCGCATATTCCTGGCTCTAACTGCGACGATGACGTCCATGTTGTCCTTAATCGGTGTTGCCGTCGACCGCTACTTGGCAATTATGTATCCATTCTTTTACCTGCGCACTTATGTCGCCAAGGGCTGGATCTTGTGTGGAATCGTTGCCGGATGGATATACGTATCTCTTATCTGTGGCCTCTCGCTTTTTCTGGATAGTAAGTGGGACGGCGATCAAGTGGAAAAGTGCAAGAAAGGTAAAATTGAGTGCGACGTGTATTTCGTCTGTAAACCTGGATTTGTGTTAAGTGCTGTACTAATCCACATTGTTCTAACCTTGGGTATTACTCTGACCTTGTATATTCAAATATTTGGTGAAGCTTGGCGTCAAAATCGGATTGTGGCAAACCTCCTTCACAATCAGCGTCTTTATAATGAAATACGCACGGCTAAGATGATGTTCTTTGTATTGACCGCTTGCTTTTTCGCATTCGTACCTTACATGATCGCCGTGACCTATCCTTATTTCGTTGAAAAACATGAACTAAAAAAAGGTGTAAATTGGATGACTTTCAAAAAGATTACTGTCTGTTTCTATTTGGGCAATTCTTCCGTTAACCCTTTCATTTACGGCTGGAAAAACAAACAATTCCGTTCTGCTTTTCTTCAACTCCTTCATCTATCAAAACGCTCTAGAAGTCCATCCTCGTCAAGAGTATTCCAGATGCCGACTAACATTGTTGACAGACCTATCCCATTGCAAAGACTTTCGTGAACAAATGTTAAAAAGGATAAAAATAACGAGAAAAAACACTGAAAAGTGTTTTTAAAAATGAAAAGTGCTTTAAATATCATTCTTCCTTTTCAACGAGAACTGCGAACAACGATAACAGTAATTCCTGTGAAAACTTGCGCAATTTTTTTATTGGTCAAGTTACCTCAAAATTCAGACCTGTGGCTCGAAAGAACAACCGTTTGAATTCAAAAGTATACAACACATCAGTATCAGCAGCTCTCGTACTAAAGAAGCTTTATGAACCATTATGTGAAAATAATTTACGTACATTGAAATTAACTCTTCAACGTAACGAGTTGTTCTTCAACTCTTTTGTGGTACCTACAAACACTTCGAACTTTGAGCAGTCACTGCTGAAACTTTGAACATAAAAAAAACAAAAAAAAAAAACAGCGATTCTTGATAAATGTAAAATTTATTTAAAGCTATAGAAAGCTGTCTGTAAAATTAGCTATAAAAAAACTACAGTCAAACTCGGCTATATCACGATCTTTCGGATCCAAGATCTCGAAGATCGCGATCTGCCCGAGCTTTTTTTACTTCGTGATATCAGATATCGTATACTCGAACCCTATTTCGCCCACACGATTCCAAATCGATTTAAAATGGTCATTTGGCGATTACGTACATCATTCAGAGCTATATGAAAGAATTTTATATTTATAAATCATTACCTTTTCAACACTTTAATGGGTTATATTAGCCAAAATCTTCATATTTCTGTTTTCTTACGGTTTGGCGCCGCCATCTTGTGATTAGCGGTATTACCCAGTAAGTATGAATTGTAAATAGCAAATCCCGAGCAGTTCTCTAAAATCAATTGATTTCGTACTTTTTGGGCGAAAATATGGTAAATTTTGCAATTTTACAATTATACACCTTTTCCAAAATAGAAGGGGTCCAAGACCAAATCGCGCTATATCCAAATTAGCAATATAAACAACTGTGTTATAGACGAGTTTGACTATAGTTAATATTTATTCCATTAATAAAAATAGAAAAGGAATAAATATTGTTATATTTATCTACTTTATACAGAAGAAAGGAACATTGAAAATATAGAAGTTTGTTAAGGATTCGAAATGTTTAATAAACCTAAACATCAAGTATATTCTAATATTTTTTTCCCATAAAAAAAATATTAATTTCAATAAGTACTTGTCTTTATTTATCATGTTATTTCTTATGTTATGGTATTTCTTATGTTAGGGTATTTCAAATGATATACATTGCGTTCTAATTCTAGTATTATAAAACTTTAAATAATTTTTTGTCAATTTTTGTTGCATTTCCTTTGAAGATTAAAAACTAAAAATAATCATTAAGAAAACTTATTGTACCGAATCACTGCATGTCTACACTATTGATGTCAATATAAAAGTACTATCTGAATATTCAAAAAATTATGGATCGCTTAATGGGTTGTCATGTATCTTGAAAAAGTGTACAAAAAAAAATATGTTGTTGTTGTTACTTATCCTCTAGTGTCTGACAAGGTCAGACTAGTTCCATAAGCCTGTTGATATAAGTCGAGCACAAGAAGAGGATTGCAATAGATATCCTCCCTGGAGAGGCCCATGCAATCCATTATATGCTCTGCTGAAGCCTGATGGTGATTGCACTAGGTGCAGATGTCAAAAACCTTCCTATTCTCATTAAATGAGAGGCATTTAATGTGACCGCTAGCAAGTCTAGAAAGAACAGTCCGGGAGCCTCTGTCACGCGGATCATGATTAAACTAAATCAATTTCAGCCTCAGCAGGATAGAATTACTGGTCTTATCACCAATAAGAAACCAATTTTTAAGATGTTGAAGAGAGCTGAGATAGAATCCATAGATCTCCATAGCCCTTCTCATGGAGAATAGCCTCAAGTCCTAAATCAATTGCTACCAATTCACTTCTGAAAACTGAACAGTAATTAGGATTACGACGACAAAGGGTCAACTTGCCCCAAGGCGTCTCTATAAAGACGCCATTACCTGCTAGGTCGTCGATTTTTACTGCCGTCAGTGTAGATCCTAATGGAATTTTGGGGTATATGACTCAGATCAGTTGCCTGAGGTGCTCAGAGATACAGTCTTTCTTGTTGACTTACGAATTTAAGTTTACCTTAAAATGGAAGTGTACCTTAGTGAGTCCCACTACAGGATTCAAGCAATATTGCAATGAGTGGGGTTCAACATTGCTAGCTGGAAGATGTTGGAATGCAACGTGACTGAAAGGGCTGTTTTTCTTTAATCTTTAGTGATTTCTGCAGGTGTTAGGTACATGGAGATCTTATTATAAAGACCATAACTAGAGAGTTTATTATAATATTTAAGAAGATCAGCTTGTCTTCTAGACTGGAGCGACTGCAAATCAGCCTCGAAAAGAACAATTTATCCAGAAGAAGGCAATTTTTCAATACCAGTAAGGTACATAGTAAAAAGGATAGGGCTAAGGACTGATCGTTGTGGAACACCTTGACTGAGCTGAAAAGGACTTGAATAAGATTTGTTTACTTTTACCCTAATGGATCTATGTTGCAGAAAGTCCGAGATCCATGCCAAAGTGTTGCCACGAATTTTGAAAGCATCATGAAGTTTAACTATGAATTTATGTTTGCAGACTTTTTTTTTTCCTCCGAAAGTAAGGGGACAGTTATTACTGGACTTTTGGAATGTAAAGTTAGTTTTCTGATGGCGTTGTGCATTAGATAAGTTATGCCCCTCTTGTTCTACAAAATAGTGGCATCGTCGGAGCATTGACTGACGCACTTCAAAAAATGTACTATTGTAGGGATAGTGCTGCAGGCTTCGACAATTCATTCACGCAGTTCATCGATTGTATCGACAAGTGAGGCGTACACGTGGCTCTGCACTTGGCATCAACAGAAGAATCGGATTAAGATCAGGCGAACATCGAGATTAAAACACTAAAACGATTGTAGCGCTGTGACGGTACAAGACCAGACATACATTAATTAATGAAAACTGTTTGTTTCGATACCTCTATCTACCATATTCTTCTGTAACATAAAGTTCTAAAACACCCTATTTAATAATCAACGGAAGGACCTGGTGTTGCCCAGTACATAAGAGACGAAGAAATAACAACAAAAATACAAACATCACTTTTGCGCTTATATAGTTATACAGATAGATAAACAAGAGATAGGTAGATATTTTTCATTATTATTTACACATAACTAATTCACTTAACAATATTTATACGTAAAAAAATTATCTAACAATTATTTACTTAGAATATATGAAATTACGTAAAGCAAAACATAATAAGCTTGGAATGATAAAATATTCCAAGAACATCATCAAAAACAAACTGAAAACGTCCATCATAGGTGTCCGTTGGCACGAGAAAAATATGTCTTATTATCCCTGTTCTGTAAAGGATATAAAGGATATATATACGCCTTTAAAGAAGGCAATTTAATTCTATACACGACGCCACTGAAAAGTTTATTGGAGTCTTCGCCGAAACCTCCGACCAACATGTGGAGGTAAGAGAGTCTCGGCAAATGAGAGATAAGGCAGACGTTCGCAAGATGGTAGACTGGCTCCAGTCCCAAAATTAATTGCATCAAAATTAATTGAATCGTTCAGAAGCTTAAAGCGATAATTTATATTAATTGTAAAGCGCAATAATGGAAAAATGTGACGAAATTATGCTTTGCTTTCGGTTTTCGAAAGCACTTTTTCCTAATTCGAGCAATCCCTTCGAGATTGTTGAAGGTTTTCTACACTGTTGGAGTACGTAAGATAGTAAAGGGATGCTACATGGCCATAAACCATATCTGCTATACCTCTAACCGAATGGTGAAAACCACATTTAAATTGAATTAGTAGTTTTTAAGTAATAAGCGAGAAGAAATCTTTTCGGCTTTTTGCCTTGTAAATATAATTATTTAAATTTCCGCTTTTGCCGCTGCTGACCTGAGGAGAAATTGGCCGTATCCTTGCAGAAACAGTGATATGGTTTTTCGAGGGGTTTTTGTATTGGCATTTTTCAAATTCCACATCACTGTCCGTCTCTCTCTCTCTCTCTCTCTCTCTCTCTCTCTATCTATCTATCTATATATATATATATATATATATATATATATATATATATATATATATAGATAGATAGATAGATAGATAGATAGATATACTAGCCGGGTATCGTCGCTTCGCTCCGGAACCCTTGCATACATAGCATTAAAAAAAACAACTTTATTTATTTAGCAAATTATTATCGAGGTAGGAAAACATACGAGTTCACAGCCCGTTGTGTCCTTCTCCGGATAACTCAGATGTATTGCGGGTTGGCGCCACACATCTATATATCGATAAGGCAACTTTAAAATGAAAATAAAAATCCTCTTTATTCCCTATCCTTTGGGAATTTCGAAAAATCTGGCCTTATTCCTTGTCTACATCATAAAGGGAACCTCTGTGCAACATTTCAGCTTTCTAGGTCCAAGGGTTTGGGTTTGGCATTGATGAGTAAGTCAGTGAGTGAGTCAGTAGTGAGTTCTATATAGGTAGATAGTTGATGTATTTATTTGAATATTAAAAAAATCTGAAAATAAACTAACGTTGAAGTAGCAATTTACATGTACTGCATATTATTAACACATTAATAGAGCTTTACACCTGAATATATGAGAAAAAACCTTATACTTGCAATGGTATAAACACGACCGTTTCGCCGCCTAGAGACAACCTTTTCAAGTGATGATAACATGAACAAAAGCCAATCAACTTATGTAATTGGCTAAGTTCGTCTGTCTGTCTGTAACTCGATCTAATTAAGCTATTAAGATAGATCTAAGGCTCTCAATGATACCATTGAATAAAGGGTACTCAAATTGGATGAAATATTAGTTCATTTTGACATTCCATGTTGTTTCCATGAAATTTTATCCTTGGGAACTGACCTAACAAAACACACGCTTAAAGCCAAATAATTTTGTTACCACTGCACCCATTTTAATGAAATTTGGCCTAATTACTCAGTTTTTTACGCTGATTTCGAAACTCAAAACCATTTTTGCCGTAGAAGCTCCGTTCACAAATTACGCGCAGTATTTAAATTATAAAGGTGAGTTTTAAATGCCTTTCGGCGTTATGAGTCAAAAATAATAATTATTCCATTCTTACTTTTAGTAAAATTTATTTACAAGGACAAACTTTATTTATGGTTGGTATTTATTTCAAATCAAATCATCAATCAAATCAAATACAGTTGACTCGCGATAATCCGACATTTGACAGTCCGACATGCTCGGTATTCTGATGCCGCGTCGGTGACATCACTGCCCTTGCTGCAGCATTTTTATGAATTTTTATTTTTTATTTTAAGACATAAAATTATATTTTACATTACATACTGTAATTTTATTTTTTAAGACATAAATACAGTAATAAATTAGTATTACATACATACGTATTCAATTGTGTAAAACTATGCCTAATTGATTTTTTTTTTTTATATCCTCAAAGGCCGTAAAATATGTACTCAATATGTATTGTAACAATATACGTACTGTAGTATTGCATATACATAACTCAAATTTTCTTGCCTTAGAAGTCAAATTCAGTTTTAAAAAATCAACCTTTGGTAATCTGAAATTTTTGATAATCCGACACCCCCTCGGTCCCGTAACTGTCGGATTATCGCGAGTCAACTGATGACGTTTTGCCGGAAGACATGCGCAAACCAGTGCTGAAATTTTCGTTTAATGTTATGTATAAATTGGCTTTTGTTCATGTTATCTTCACTTGAAAAGGCTGTCTCTCAGCGGCGAAACGGTCGTGTGTATTTTACCATTGCATGTACAAAGTTTTTCCTCATATATTCAGGTGTATGGCTCTATTAATGTGTTCAATAAAACTAACGTTTTGTGATTAATAGTCACTGTTTTTGTTATAAGGGATTTATAATTTCTAGTCTCAGTGTCTCAATTACTGTCCTCCAAATGAGAGATGGCCGGTGGAAGTTTGAACTGCGCAGCCCTTCCGGTAGCTGATCAATTATGTTTTCCTGTCACAATGGACGACGGCGTCTGTTTTCACTGAGAAAGACATGTTGATAACGCCAAATTGAAACTTCTCTCGACTATTTAGCGTTATTTCAATACCAGTAGCTAACAATAAGTATTTATATAAATAAATAAATATATATTATTTATAAATACAATGCTCTTTTGCAAAGTAACAAGCGATTACCTGTCATGGCGGCGTCCTGTCATTAAATCAGACGGAAGTGCCTGACCAGACTAATCGATGATACATGCGCAGATCTCACAAAAACAGGGCGGCCATCTCTCATTTGGAGGACAGTAACATTCTCAAACAGTAGGGGCTCAGCTCCCAAATGTGGAGAGGCAGTGTAATAATTTATTCACGAATGTTTTTCTTTCATAAGAGAAGATTATCAACTTTTAGTTTCTTTTCATTATAAAAAAATGTATTTGTAACGTTTTTCCAGTAGGAAAGTGAGGCTCTTCAAAAGTCACTCAGTCTGTGTGCACGTGTATTTCCTCTCCCCAATAACTTTGAACCGCTGGACGGATTTTCTTAAAACTTGGTATGCATAATCGAAAATTGGAGATAATCTAACTTTTATATTTGAAATCTTTTCCAGATGGTTCCTTGTCGAGATATTAGTACGAGAAGATGACGTAAATTTCCAAAGAAAAGCATTGGAATCTAAACTACCTTATGGATGGATTTCTACCTTATGGATGGATTTCTATCTTATTTCTATTAATATCTCACTGTTTTAAACAATGATTGTTATTTACTTAATCCACATCAGATAGTTTGATCCGACTATAAAATACAATTCAAGCAAATAATAAATCAAGATTTATTTTCTTAATTTTTTTTCAGGAAATGCAAAATTTGTGCTGTTTATATTATAAGTAGATATCATTTGAATATATATCGTTTTTCACTAATTTAAAAAAAAAAAAATAATATTTTAAGAAAAGTAGGCTTTAAGTTCTTTCGAACTTCTTGTTTATTTAATATAAGTATAAAATGATTTTAAAAAGATTCTTAATGATTTTTTTAAATTATTTTTTAGTAAATCAAGACCAAGTAAATGAAAACCTACAGGACACAAACAGGAATTAATTAGATCTGCTTAATTTAAGTTGCGTGGGTGTAACTTCTTTGTCTAATTCAAAATAGAGAAGCCTGATACCGAAGATTTCAGAAATTCTGGTTTAATGCAGATGCCCAGTCTCACTTTTTTCTATTTCTACGTGAGCTTCCTAGTATCATTCTGATCTTACACCAAGAGCACGTGGTGCTAACTTGTTATTGAAGTTGTGATGATTTATAACTGTATTTCCAAGGCCACAAGAACGAATGCCTCTGCATCTGTAGGGATGCATCCGTCAGCAAATTGAATTGTCTTCTTTGGCAAAAAAAAATTCATCACTTCTAATTCAAAATTTGTCACACGGACAGTGAACAGAGGAATGAGGACAAGGGAAAATAATGGAGAAACTGAGGAAGTTAATAAGGGGAAAAGAAATGGTGTTTATTTTTATTAAAATAAGAAGTATAGTTTCGAATATTCGCATGATAAGTTCGCAAAGGTAATTTTCAAAAAAAAAATAATAATAATAAAATAATGTTGAATATTTAAAGAAGAGTTTCTCAAACGATGGGGGGGGGGGGGGGGGGAAAAACATTGAGGAATGGGATCCTCAACTCTGACAAATTTAAACACATACACAAACAAAAAGACTATTTTTTTCAAATTTTTTATTTTTAATTGTAATACTTTACATATATGTAATGGTCCCGGTAGCCGAGGGTGCTTCGCTGCGGGTTGGAGGAGGTGGGTTCAATCCCTGCCTCGGCGGAGGGGAGGGGGGGGGGGATTTTTTTCCGCCCTCCATTCTTCTAACCCAGCTCTCTGTTGAATGGGTACCGGATTTCTTTCCGGAGGTTTCGTTGGGCTGACCACCCGACCTCAACTTAGTCCCGTTGTTACGGGAAAAATAACTATACATTATAGTGGGACACTTAACTATAGCAACATACAGCAATTCGCCTTTTTCCCACTTAATAAAAAAAATTAAAATATCGGTCAAATATCTGGTTCCCCGATATCATGTATTTTAATTTTTATTATTTATTTTTTTTTAATTTGGAAAATTTGGCCGATTAAGCTGGATACCAAGTAATTATCAGTTATGCTGCCAATCATTAGTTAATTTTGAATGTAAGCTCTGCATCCAAACAAAAATCGAGGCATCTTATCACCGGTGTAACGAAAAGAAGTCATCAATTATCCCTTTCACTAGCAATAACCTTCATAATTTGTAATTAAATCACTAAATTGTGTGCGCTGTCGCCGTTAACAGACCATCGAAGAAAGTAGAATGTGTCCCTAAATAGAAACAAGTTGTGCGTGATCGTAACAATAGGTTTTTGACTCTAATGGTCGGATAAGTAAAAAAGAAAGTCAATAAGTATCTTCCTTGTAACAATCTAAAGACCTCTCAAATTTCAGCTAAAGTTGGTATATAGTTTTTGAATTATAGCGATAACTGAGATTTAAAGATAACGTATTTCTATATTTTTTTCTGTCCTTAGCTCTTTACCTACTGGTCCGAAATATACCAAAATTAATAGAAATCTCTCGAGTGGGGAAATTATATCTAACACTAAAATTTCAGCTCTCCAGGATATCTAGCTTGTAAGTTGTCGTGATCACAGACTAATAGACAACAGGGAAATTTTGACGGGCATGTTTTAACTTAAAGAGTGATATTAATGCTAGACGAAATCTACAAGATTTTGTGGTGGATTTGTGCCAACAGATTTATTAAAAAAATATAAAAAAAAACCCGAACAGTTCAGGGAAAGTAGATTTCAAGTTCTTTCGGAAACTTTTTCTTTCATTTCCAATATAATTATCTGGGTACACATGGGAATTAAGATATGTGATATATTGGCATTCAATATTACTGATACGTATTAGTACAACACGCTTTAAAACAAATAAGGAAAAAAAAAAGTTCCTGAAATTATTCATGTTACATCGTGAGGCAGAACGTGTCAACAAATCCTGCCTTGATTATTAATGTTTACATCGTGACGTCACAGGCTTCTCAATGTCGTTCTGTTTCCTCCCGGCATTCCGTGGGAGGTAAGCGTGTCTCTCTCCCACACAGTTCGCGATGGTGTGAAACGATGGCAGCCGCAACTTGACGCCAGGTCTTCCCAACATCTTTCCACGGCCCACCCAAATCGCCAGCCGATGCTGTCCCACTCGCCTCGGTGGTTCTGAGGGCACTTCCAATCCCTTCCTCTTTGGATTTGGTGGTGAGTTCCCGTTTTACTATTTTTTGATATAGTTTAAATAATAATTAAAAAAAATCGCTTGATTTATATTTGATAGAATCAATAAGAAAGAAAATTTATGGGGCAATAAAGGAGAAAAAAAAAATACTTTACGGAAGTTTTATTGAAGTATTTAGAGAATTGCCGATAACACAAGCAATATTAAAAGTAAGTATTGTAATTCTAAACGATTAAACAAGAAAATTTTGAAAAATTAAAGATAATAAGCTGAAGAACTTGAAGGCTACTTTCCAAAACCATTGAGGGTTTTGTTTTGTTTTTTGTTTTTATTTTTGTTTTTATAATAATTAAAATAATATAAAAGTTCCTTTACTTTTTTAAATTATCATTTAATAAATTACCTTATACAAACAGTAGATATTTTCCACATCAAAGCTTGCGGACAGTGGATTAGGTAAAATGATTAATAACCATTGTTGACAACATCTTTGTTTGGGTTCTAATGAGGTTGTATGAAAATTTCAGTTAACTTCCCGCGCTAATTCCTCGATAAGGACCCACAGAGAAAAAGATTTTGAAATATAAAAGTTAGGTCGCCTTTTGAGCTTAAATATGTAGACCAAGTTTCAAGAAGATCCTTATTTCTGACCACTGGCACGAAATAAAGACCCACAAACACCCACACACAAACCGACTGAGTGATTTCGTGAGCCTCACTTAGGAAGTAGGCTAAAATAAACGTAGACTTCTTGCTTAATTTTTTTTTTAAAGGAAAGTAGGTTTCAAGTTCTTTCAAAACCTTGTTGTCTAACTCTTAAACGATGCTTAGTTTTCCTGTAGCCTAAATTCATAAGGCGTCTTCCTTGTTTTTATAAATTGTGATTTTTTGGCTGTTTTCCAATTAGCTTTATCAAATCAGTCTGTGAAGGTACATCTGCCCAACTTTTAAACCACCGGATGGTTCTTCTTGCAACTTGGTGTAGATATTCGTGGACAGGGGACGATTTAACTTTTTTTATTCGATATAACCATCACCATCTTCGTTATGAAGTCGCTTTTATATCTTTTCCAAATGGATTCCCTATCTAGAAATTACCTAGGGAAAGGCGACTAAAAAAATGAGATTATCTAAGAAAAGCATTGGAATCTAATTTGTTAAGAATTCTCTGTCTTAAACAATGGTGGACCTGGTACCCCCGAGTGTTAAGATGCTTGGCTGCGGATTGGAGGAGGCGGAAATTCTCCCACGCTCCATTCTCCTCAAACTGGTCCTAGGGTTCACCTAGCCCTCTATAGAATGGGTACAGGGTTTCGTTCCCGGGGGTAAAGGCGGGCGAGCGCCGCACTGACCACCCGACCTGATCTCAGTCCCGTTGTTCAAAGAAACTTTGGAGCCATACCTTCAGTGCCCTGTGGGCTGTGACCCTTGGGACAACCGTAAACAATGAATATTAAATCCTTAAATCATTGCATGCGCTTTGATACAATTAAAATCCGATTTAAGCAATTTATTAAATAATGCGGATTTTATTCATTTCTTTTTTCCTGAAAATAAAATATATTGTTTGTATTTAGGAGATATTAGAATGGGAATATAAGTATAGGCTTTACATTTTTATCTTTTTCAAGACTTAAAAAAAAAATTAAACTTATTTTAAGAAATAAGATTTTAAGGAAAGTTTCTTGCTAATTTGTAATTTCAGTCTTCAAACCTCACTTCCACTTAACTTCACTCCAGTATTATTTTTTTTTTTAATCTGTTTGGATGAGCTAATTTTTCAAACACTGAAGTTAACGAACGATGATCCCGATGTCTTAAGCCTTGATTTTAAAATTCCAAAGATGCAATTGAACTTCGACGAAACCCATATGATGAAATGTGCTTCGTTTTACAACAATGTATCACTGAATAGATGGATTATCTTAATTTCCCTGTAGTTAGGGAGTGCATAAATCAGGAGGCTGATCTGCGAAAAAGAAGCGCCGTTGGTCGTAAAACTCAATGATGTGTTACGGAAAAAAAGCGCCGTGAATGGCGCTTCAGTCGGGACATAGATCAGTTAACAGAACAGAGACAGGCATCCTTTTTTTTTTTTAACTCTTTTCTTAAAAGTTATTCATATGTGAGTAGAAAGGACTGAATGTCGAACAAGAGTTACGATTGAAGATAACTATTATTTATTGCTATAAAGTATACAAACACGTCGAATAAAACAAGAAGTTCGAAAGAACTTGAAAACTATCCGCCCAATATACCCAGCCGAGTGAAATAGGACAATATACAAAACGGACAAACAGGCAAGACAATGACCTCCCTCAATGAAAAAAAACATCAAAATTAAATTAAGAATAATAGGGGTGAGTAATTAATCTCTGCTAGCATTCAGCTTATTATGTTAAGGATTAATTCATTAAAAGATTAGTATACAGAATAAAATTTAACGTCCGTTAGAACATTATTACACATAAAAAGAAAACAAGAACAATAACTAAACAAATAATTCAATGAGCTA
>JAFIDM010010028.1:24040748-24079510 GCA_023159025.1 Thereuonema tuberculata | reverse complement strand
TCTGTACAAATGCCAAAAATAGCTCATTGAATTATTTGTTTAGTTATGTGCGTTCTTGTTTTCACTGAGCTGGGTATACTGGACGGATCGAAGTGATGAGAGTTGGGAAACTCGAAACTTGAAACCTGTTTTCCATAAAATATTTATTAATTTTTTTTTTTTTTTAAGATTAGAAAACAAGAAAAGGGAAAATCGTACGTTTATATTCAAATGATAATGCCTACTGAAGGCAAAGAGTATATTTTTTTCTATTTTTTTGAAAAAATGAATTAAATTCACATTGTTTTAACTTAAACTGTCAAAAAGATATTAATATTAATTGGATCAAACATACGGAATGGAATGCCTAAAAGGGGCTTAATTTAAATTCATTGTTAAAAATAATGAAAGAAGTAGAATAGAAATCCATTGTTTAGATTCCAATGCTTTTCTAGGGAATTTTTTGTCGCGTTTTCGCGCTAATTTTTCTACAAGGACCCAATTGGAAAAGATTTTAAATATAAAAGCTAAGTCTCCGAATGTGCATATCAAGTTTCAAGAAGATCCATAAATTCGTTCAAAAATTATTAGAAGAGACATCAATACACTCACGCTCCTTTCATCTCCAAACGGGTCCTAGGATCTACCCAGCCCTCTGTAAAATGGGTAGCGGGTTTCTTTCCCGGGAGTTAAAGGCGGACGGGCGCCGGGCTGACCACCCGACCTCAACTTCGTCCCGTTGGTCCTAAACGCTGGGAGCGTGACCTCCTGCGACCTCCAAAAGCTTGTATAGGCTTATCGTGGGGCACTTTAATTTTAGCTAACATCAATACACACGGACTGACTGAATTGATGAACCTCCATTTCTTTAGTGGTCACCTAATCTTTCTGATTTTATTCTTCATTGCACGGAAAAGAAAGCTTTTGAACTTTAAAACTACCTCAATTAAGTGATACAAATACAGACACACTGTGTAAATATCTCAAAAAACTTCATTAATCTTTTCTCCTAATATACTATACAATACTTCGACCGTATTACTTCAGGTTTTAAGGTGTGGAAAGAGTAAGACCTTTTACATTTCTTTTTACATAAAGTATCTATTAAAATTTAAATTAACAAAAGAAACATACAGTGAATATCAATTTATCATTATTAATACAAACTCATTCTTATAATACTGTTATAAAAACAATCAATGCCTGATTTATATATCAATACTACTATGAGATACAACAATAATACAACGAGAATCTTTCTGTTTTGTATATTATTTTCTTAAAAACCTACAATGTATATTTTTAACCTGTGTATTTATTTATGCATTCAAAATTGTTAATTATTTATATTCTATTATGAATCTTGATTTCTCATCTTTTAAACGGATTCGGACTATGGTTATTGTCAAGCAATGATCTGCCCACTCAGATATATTCTTGTAATTGCATCTTTAAGCCTAACGAGAAGAGCATTTAAAAGGCAGTTGTAACAAATTATGTTAAAAGAATTACAAGTAATACCGAGTCTGCAGAATTATGGAAGCAAAAAATTAATAAAATGAAGATAAATTATTAATGAATGAATATCGTTTAAATTTTTATTAATCATAATATAAAGGAATACTTCAACAAGAAAAGAAAGAAAGCTACAGGTGGGAATTCTCATAAAATAGTTAAATATGATAAGAAATTAAAATACAAAAATTAAAATAAAAATTAAAATAAGATGTAAGTTTTGAATTCTCACATACAGTAAATGAATTTTGTCAACGTAACAATGTTAAGGTTTCAAACAAAAATGGGTCCAGAAGTATTTTAAAGACAGAATAATGACTACAGTTTTGGAGGACGGGAGGATGATGTACCTTTCACCAGGTTGCATTGTGCTGATATCTTGCATTGCTTATTAAAGTTAAATGTATAGTTAACATGTATTTATCACTAAGATGTTATGAATGCTAGCACATGCTTGTACATTTCCACAGATATTTATATCCATTTCTATCACGAAAAGTAAGGATTCTGATACATGACTTTTTATTATATTGTTTCTCTTGTTCAATATAATTTAGACTTCAATTTGTTAAAGATTACTTTTATCCTTGAGCATTATAAACAATTTAGTGTTATATCTTAAAAACCTAACCTATGAAGCGTGGATAACATACAATGGAATAATGATAGCATATTGTTCCTTTGACTAAATATATATATATATATATATATATATAGTACCTTTGACTGGTCAAACATACAACATTTCAAATGAACTTTTTTATGTCCTTTTATTTATTATTCATATATATATTATTTTATTAAGCGAATGGTAAAATAATATAATCTGAATTAAATTTTAATGTGTGTAAAAATTACAACATTAAAAGAATGATAAACCACATTAAGAATGATAAGAATGTGATTGGTTATATAAAACAAGGTAGTCCGAATGAATCGAGGTCATTGCCTTATGTTAGTCTGGTGGTGATCATATGAATCCAAATTGTAAACTTGAACAACCGTTACCCAAAAAAAAAACATGGAAACACCAAAACATTAAAATTTGTAAAGACTGATCCAAAGGACTGTCAAATTGATTTTTCATATGTCTTATCGAAACTTCCGGTTCCAATGCTGTCTCGTGGGACTGCCCGGCTACGGGAACACCTGCGATTTGAAGTTGATTTATCAGCATACTAAGTATTTTGTATATGATGTAAAAAGAAAACTGCTCTTGTAAGTCACGAAATGTATTTCTATTTCCTATTATGTATTTATTTCTTTCTTGGTCAAAAAGTACAACATACAGTGGTCAAAGGTACATTACCTATGTTTTACCTTTGACCTGTTGTCATGTATTTTAGTTAACCTTTATTTATCCTAAATAAATTAAAGTAACAGATTTAGAAGCGTTAAATGTGTACTTTCAGAATCAGACTTTGTTTTGATTATAATAATGATTGTAAAAAAAAAAATTAAAAATGGTCAAAAGTAATCTATAAACGACAATGTAGAGACTGCAAAGCAATCTATTTTGAAATACAGTGAGAACTCTCAAAGAACGTTTATCTAAGCCTTCAGAAACAATAAAAAGAATGTATCTGAGTGGGCAGACCATTGCTTGACAATGACCATAATCCAGACCCGTTCACAGAAATTTTATTTCATGAAAAGACTAGAATAATATAATAATGTATAATCAACAATTTGCATATGTAAATAAATGTAGAGGTATGAAGCTCAGCAAATATAAATTGGAGGTTTTTAAGAAAATAATATATAATACAGAAATATTCTCGTAATATTATTGTTATACCTCATAGTATTTTTGATATTTAAATTAGAGCAATGATTGTTTTTACAACAATAAATTATAAGAATCACTTTGTATTAATAGTGATGAATTGATATTCACTGTATTTTTCTTTTGTTAATTTAATTTTAATTTTGTTAATTTAATTTAACATAGATTCTTTATGTAACAAGAAATGTAAAAGGTCTTACTCTTCTCTCACCTTAAGACCTGAAGAAGACCGATGTGTAATGCGGTCGAAATATTGTATGTACTATTTAATATCATCAAAGAAAAAATAAGATAACACACAATAACTAACAACAAAATTTCACTGAGCTGATCTGATCTGATTTTAGATTATTTGCTGGGTAACTGAGGACGACGCCATTTCAGGTTTCACCACCTTCTTCAGCTCAGAAACGGCGTCGTCCTCAGTTACCCAGCACATAATCTAAAATCAGATCAGATCAGCTCAGTGAAATTTTGTTGTTAGTTATTGTGTGCTATCTTTTTTTTTCTTTAACGTGTGATATTGTACACACGTTAATTTTGATTTTATTACTATTTAATATATTAAGAGAAAAGATGAAGGAAATTTTTTGAAATGCCCCACTTAAAGTCAACGGGAAATGAGAATCAATTATCAAAAAACAGGACGACCTACGAGCAGTTACTTCCTTCTTATTTAACATCTTCTTATTTGTATCATTCGCAGTGCCATTCTTTCACCTGGTGGTGATCTCTTAAACTTTTTTATTTCCTTACTGGCTTTCCACTGCTCACAGTTGTCCAGTGTGACTTTGATTTTATCAAAGAACGTGGTTTACGATTAGTTCTCTCGAAGATGATTCTGCACAGAGATACTCGGTGCAAAAAAAAAAAAAAAATTCTGGAAGAACTTGAAGCCTACTTTTCTCAAAAGGTTCCCCTTTTTTTTTATTTTCTTTGTTTTTATTTTAATTCTGAAAATAATATAAACGAAGGTTTCCTTTTTTTAAAAAAAAATTACAATATAATAAATTTCTTATAATAAATAATTATTTAATAAATAATAATATATGTAAGCAATTATACAATAACGATAACATAATTATTTATTATGTAGTTTATTAATAATTAATTAATTAATAAATAACAAGCAATTTACATTTTTCGTTTTCTGAAAACTAGTTTAATCCCCATTTCTTACTAAATCCAATTAATTTTAACTCCTCCAAACTCATGGAAGTTAGTGGTTTACAAATGGATGTCAAGACATCGACATAAATTGACTGTTTTAGTTCTAATGTTTTCCTTTGGGAATTTTTCTCATCTTCACGTGCTAGTTTCTCAATAAGGGCAATTGTAAATACAATATAACATTCTATTCTTTGTCCGTAAACATGAATGCCTAGTTTCAAGGAGATTCATGCAGAGGTTCAAAAGTATTAGGGGACACTCACAAACATAGCGCAGGACTAATGGAAGGGCGAAACCACAGGACGCCCGGGGCGCTAGGGTTAATTGGGAATCAAAGTCGATCTGTGTCAAAAAAATTAATTTGACAAGAATATTATTTTTTTCTATAATATTATTTTTCTCAATTTGTTACTAGAAATAACATAAATTGGATAAGTAGATCTTTTTTTTCTGTTTATATTTTTTTTTTTTGCCCAGGGCGCGAAAATACCTTTGTCCGGCCCTGCACACACACACACACACACACACACACACACACACACACACTTGATGAGCATCAGTTTACAAGAAAAACAAACCATAAAGCAATGGTCGCGGATGTTTTTCATATCTATAAAGACACTGGATTGTTAAATTACATTTCTGGTAAAGCGGCTGCAAGTACAAATTTTCTATAAACCATTAACACCAACATTTTCATCCAAACCAATATTTCGTCTTTTATTTCAAAGACTTCTTCAAGGTTTTACAAGTGAAAAAATAAGAGAAAACATATAAATAAATGGTAAGAGAAAATTCTCTTTTAACCAAACAATATCATAAGTTACAAACATTATAAATGACACTCAACAAAAACCTTAGCCTGGAATCAATTTCAATTTAATACATGAAGATGTATAAATCTTATTTATTTTGGTTGTATTAGACTATTCTTTATTGTAATAATTTAGTACAATGATCCCTTATTCTCTTTGTTATATAGGAATTATTTCTTTGTTACGATTGCTTCGTTTTTAATTTCAAAATGTAGCCTGAAGAATCAGGAAAAGTAATATCCTGCGAAATATTGCAGATAGAATGTGGCGTTGTTTTGTAATAAACAAGTTGTATACATACCAATCTTCAAGAAGATCCATCCACGCGATTATGAGGGAAACACCTACATACTCATGTGATGATTCTTCCTTACTAAATGAAAACAAATCAGTTGAAAGTGAGCTCAGAAAAATACGATTTAATATTATATCAACTCATAGATAGATGATAAAGCTGCTGCTATCATTTTAAGAGCAGCATTGTTCTTTTGTTTACAATATTTTAAACTATGGGGATATTTCTTAAATGCAGCAGTAATGGATGTATAAGTCGCCAAATACAACCCGAGAAAATGTAAACACTTCGCTAAGTAAACATGTTTTTGTAGTGTTTTGTTTTTAAATGGGAATGGGTACCGAGGAAATGTTAAGCAGAACGTTTTTCTGTAGCTAGCTTTTTAAATATTTACATGAACGAAAATATCTTCTTTTTTTTTCCAGCAAGGCCACCAGTTCTAAAAGTAAAGTTTTAGAACATGCTGATACATAAAAATCGGAATGCTCTTGTTTTTTCTAAAACAATCAAATAGTCATTGTCAGAACGTGATAGGATCATTCAAAGTTTACAGGGCTTATAATTGTACGTACGCCTTGTTAGTTTCAATAAATAAATTTTGATTGTCATCGATTCGTCTTATGATTCGGTCGTATTTCGTGTCTGCTTCTCTTTCAGTTTTAAATCCTGATCCTTTCATTTCGACTTATAAGAGGCGAACCCCTGATTGTTTGCGCGTCAGATCCCAACCGGAGTTTCCACTTTAATCTCACTATCATTTGTCACACACCCACTCTAATCCTGTAACTCAAGAATAAACTACAATACTGTAATAAGAAATTCCTGAAAAGAAAACTTGAAATCTACTTTCAGTAAAACCTTGCCCCCCCCTCCCACTCGTTTTTATTGAAGGTCGTGATAATAATAGAAATGAAAAATCTCCTTTAAAAACAAAACAAAAAACAAATTTAATATCTGTTAATTACAAACAGTTTGTGATTGATTTTATTTTATTTTAATTTTGATTTGGGAAGGAGGGAAATGGTGTTAGTAAGTAGGCTTGAAAAAGTAAGACGATTAGTCTTACGAAATACGCCGTTTAGAGATTGTGGAGATTATGGAGTTTTATAGTAATTGAAGTGTAGATTTGTTTTATTTTTTTTCATTTCTTGAAACAAATAATGAAACCCGCAAATACTTATTTAAGTTATCTCAATTAACTTTATCGTATTAAAGCTAGTGCAGGCTTAATAGGATTACTAAAGTATTAATATTGTTTGTTTAATAGGAGATTAATCGATAGGATCCGTTGTTTCATTTGATTTGCTTGTTATGGAATTTTATATGGCGGAGGTAGGGGAGTTTTATCCTGGTTATTTCTCCTCGAGATGGGCCCTAGCGTCCACCCAGACCTCTGTAAAATAGGAACCGGGACTCTTCCCCGGAGTTAAAGGCGGCCGAGCTGTGGGCTGACTACCCATTCTCTGCTAATCATTGTTGATCGAAGAAACGTCGGAACCTACATAAGTCAGCAGCTGCTCTTATTGTCAAACACTTACTTACTTACATTAATCGTAAAAACGAATAATGCTAAAAAATATTCCACGGTCTATTATAAAGGGCAACAAAATTACTTAAAAACTAGTCCATCGACAGGATACAGTTTCTGAGCTTAGAATTCTCGTCTCCATCTTCAGTGAAAACAATAAAAATTTCAAAATCTCCCTGAAATGAACTTGGTGTTTTTAGTATTATTTTATAAATAACTTTAAAATTAACTTTATGGAAAAGATTTGGTGAAATAAGGAAGAAAATGTGTGTTTCGAAGAGAGGAAGTTTAATATAAATGATTAAATGAAGATAAAAGATTAAATTCGCCAATGAAATGTCATGATTATCTTTGTGATTACACTATCCGATACAAAAAAGGATTTTGAGATGAATCTAACCGTTCTTCCTCCTAAGTGCTTATTTTTTTGTTCCGTTATTTGAGTCGTCTACAATTTATTATATCTTGAATAATAATGTTGTGAAAAAATCTGAAATTTTACGTAACAAACATTTTAGTTTTGAATTTTGATTTATAATTGATGTTTTATTTTTATTATTATAAAACTAATAATAACTTTTTTATTAATAAAAATAGGTAAACTCAGTACAGTCCCGTTAGGGAAGTGTCCCTATCAACGGGTTCTGATAATCATATACATTTTTTTTTTTAAAAAAAATGTACATTTGACTAAAATACATTTGAAAATATCTAACAAGTCTACAAGAGTGCATAAAAAAAGAAAAAAGAAATAATTGAGTGTAGATAATTTAAATATATAAATATGCGATTACTTTATTAGTACTGAAGATATTAATAATAGAAGTTAGTAATAATAATAATAATTTCTGTTAATCAGGAATTCGAAGAAAAATCTATGGCTTTTATCGGAGTAATGAGATATCGGCTTCGAAAAAACATTTTAACTGTCATTGAAAATGAAGAATTTTATTTTTAAAAATTTCCATTTCAACATTACTGCGCTTCATGAAAAAAATGGATTTCGTTTTTGAGAAAAGAACTAGAAAAACGATGGTGGAAAATTCACCGGAATCTACATTACTAAAATCTTTTATTTTTCTGTCTGTCCGGCGCAATTTCCTGAGCAAATAGAAAATAGAAATAATTTTGACAATGAAACGTCCGCGATAGGAAACGAACCTACAACCTTCTGATCCGAAGTCAGACGTCTTATCCATTAGGCCAAGGTGACTACTACTCACTTTATATTGTTTTTTGACTTATGTGTCCTTCCCCTCCCCCCAATCAATCATGAATGAATTCACCCTTTTTTTTTTTTTTTGAATCTCAAGATTTTTTTATTTATTTCTGATCCATCTGTTTATTTTTAATTCGAAAATGACAATTAGAACTATAATTGCCGAAATGTTGGAATATTTTAAATATAATATTCTTACTTAATCAAATTCTATGTGATATTGAAAAACAAGCACATGTACATGGGAGATGTTTGAATAAAAAAAAGAGTCAAGAAAGAAAGAAGCAGGTATAATACTGAAAAATCACTATTTGTAACTCAAAAACCATCCCTGTTTGTAACTCAAAAACCACTGAAAAGTATCAATAGGAATAAAATGTTTGTTTTTTTTTTAAATAAAATTAAGTACTTTTAAAAGTTATAGTTTAATGCTGACTTGGAATATTTCTTTTTTAAATAACTTTTCCTTTAAGCAACAGCAAAATTATTTCTTTAATTTAGATTAAATACGTATTAATTTTTCTTGAAAATTTTCCCTCTTTCCTTTAAAAAAACAAATCAGTTTTAAATAAGTGAAACCGAATATGAGCGCATTGATACAACAGTCAGCACTTGTGTGATAAGGTCTCCCCATAGAAGCAATGGTATCGACATAGGGTGAAAAGAGCCAAATGTCAATGTATGTGTGTTCCCCCTTTTATAACTTAAGAAATGCTAGATTGATCTTCTTGAAACGTGGTATGCATATTTGAGGACTAGCTACTACGTTTTATATTTGAAATATTTTTTTTTCTTGGGTCCTTGTCGAGAACACAGACAAGCACTGGAATCTAAACAATAGATTTTTAGGGACAGGATATCTTAAACAAAGAGTATTAATCCCTTTAGCTAACCCATTCATTTCCGCTCTGTTTGAAAACGATAAAAAATTAATTTGATTTACGCATCTTAAATAAACTAATACGGATCTGATTTTCTTCATTAGAAAACTAGACGGCTACCCGTCGCTTCGTTCCGGAAGCCTCGCATATGTAACGAAAAACAGCATTTTATTCATCCAAAAAAAAAAAAACCTAATTACACCAAGTAAAATAAAAACTAAAACTAAAAATAAATTACTTAAAATTCTAAAAAATACATGCAATATAGTATTGAAATCCACTTGTAACGGTTGGAAATTTGAGCAGTTGAGTTGATCAGGCAACAATGCTGCTGTTGACTGGCAACGCGCCTGCAAGATTACATTGTTGCGGACACAGTTCACCATGCAATAATCTTCCTGTTGCCTGGCAACTCGCGTTCGAACATCAATTGTTGCGGACGTACGCACAAACATCGTTTTTTTAATAATATAGAAACTGTTCGTATTCACTAGATATTACAATAGGATGTAAATGTTAGAAAAATTTATCGATTTTCCTGAGTTCTTAAAAAAGTAAATAAATAAATTATAATATAGAAATTTGAAACGGAAAAAACAAGGGAATGCACAAATTCGTAAATTCGTTTGCTTTCACACATTGAGCCATCATCGACAGCAATGTGGGACAGCTGTTTCGTTCTTATTAGGACTCATCAGCCAGATTTAGCTCCCACGAAGCTCAGAACGCGTGAATACCTATGGTTCCTTCTCCCCCTCTCGAAAGTGGGATCCGGCAGAAAGCAAACAACAATAGAAAAATCGCTGTAATAAATACAGAAAAATTACCTTGTCCCGCTGAGGGCTGGGCACAAAAGGCATTTAATAAAAGGGTAAGCCAAACGCAAAGGCGAAAAATTAATAATTAAGAAGGTTGTGTTTTTTTCCGTTTTCATATTACATTTAATGCACGTTAAACCTTCTTACTTAGTAAAGAAATTTGAAGGAATAACATTTTAGCGAAATTAGGTTGTTTTTTTTTTTTTTCAGGAATTTCTTGTGATGAATATTCTTCTGTGAAATTATAGAACCCTGGAAATGCGAATCAAAGTACTTGCTTGAATATTAACTGTTTGCAAGTTAATTGGAAGCTCGTGAGATTGGGAAATAACTTAATTATCTTAATGTAACGCGAAAACTAATTTAGTTGTACTATTTCAAGGGCGGTACAATTTTAGAACACGAAAGAGGGAATTAAAGCAATCAAAATCCAATTTATAATTTATTTCACCGCAATAACAAAACAAAACTATTAAATAAGCAACCAATCGTAGTTTCCTAGAATATGTAAACCAATTGCTGGTTACGACACATCAACCAATCAGCTTTGAGGTATCGTAAGATCTCAGAAGAAAGTAAAATTGCTTTAGGTTTTCTATACGAGAGACAAAAAAAAAGAGACGGAAATCCTGGGTTATGGATTACTACTTTCATGATTACTCAGCGACCTCTACAGCAAAGCATCGTAACTATTTTTTAAATTTCTGCAAGCCAAAGTAGAGGAGAACAAGATTTTTTATTTTTATTTTATTCTTTTCATCTTTAACGTACCTATGTACTGTTATTATTAT
Organism: Thereuonema tuberculata; assembly: GCA_023159025.1. NCBI lineage: Eukaryota > Metazoa > Arthropoda > Chilopoda > Scutigeromorpha > Scutigeridae > Thereuonema > Thereuonema tuberculata. The sequence continues at coordinate 24,068,713 of JAFIDM010010028.1, read as the reverse complement.
TTTTATATTATTCAAGTTTTTTTATAAATATAATCGATACCCAAAAGTGGCTTCGGACAAGGAAAAGAAAAAATGCCCAGGCGAGGAAAACAAATTGCGGCTACTATCGTTTTTCGCTCGTTGACAATTCTTTTTACCGTCAAATGGAACAAATTTGTAGCAATAGCGATCTTCCTAGTAATTCAGAAATACATATTCCATCGTCCTAACTCTTAAAATAGTGAAAAACGTTCCAAGTTATAACTCTAGCTTGGCTTTGCAGGCCTTCCAGTAACCTGTTCTTATGACGCCGCCATATTGTTTCCTGTTCCAGGATCAACTAAGTGATCCGTTTTTTTTTTTCAAAAAATGGTGATTCTTCTTTCTCTATACCAGTAATAGAAGATTCGAAAACCAAAGCTAAATTATTGTTTAATTGTGATTACAGTAACGGATAAGAAGGGCTGGGATGTCATTTGGGACTTTTTTTTCCTATCTGTTGTCCTTAACTACGGACCCAATTTGTACCATAATGAAAAGGAATCTTCCTTTTAGTAGCCTATATATACTACTAAAATTTCAACTTCCCTACGATAAGTAATTACTCTATTATGTAGATCACGGACGAACGAACGAAAGGATTAATTGAAATACTTGAAAAAGAAAAGAAAATAAGTAAAGAAACTGAACTACTAGGAATTATTTTTATCAAAGTATATCAACCCAAAAGGCTACTTCTATTGTCGCTACCCTTCAAGGAAAGAATGAGCTTCACTGTAGGACCTCCAGAATTTGGGGGAGCCACCATCGCCTATCTACATACATTGATCCTATTCAAGTTTCACTTCTTTTTCATGTAGGTTCTTTGACTATATTTCAATTTAAAAATACATTCGAATACTTCTTTTTCTGATTTTCTTTTCTTTACGCCTGACATTAAAGTATGCTTTGGTGAGTTGTGCTCATCATGCGGAGATCAAAATAAAATATTCACGCAACTTTTTATTGTGTTTAATTATTTTTTAACTTAACGTGGAAGGAAGGTGTGAGATTTTCCAGTAAAATCAAAGATGGCTTAGGTGGCGGCGCTGGAAAATTTGGTAACCTCTGATTTAAATACAGCATTTTCTACGATTTTAATTGAACAGAATATGAGCTGGGAAAACAGACTGATGCAAACAAAAAGAGAGTAATTCACTTGATAATATATTAATACATCGATCGAAGTATAACAAAAAGTCACGTTGATGATCAAAAGCAGATGGCTTGTCAGAAAACAGTAAATATTGACAGTTTGAAGCCGATAGAACGGAGGAACTTAAAATCTAACTGAATCTGAGAAATGGGAAGAAAATATTCTTCTTACAAGCAAAAAATAAAGATTGTTATAATGAAAGAAATAAAACAAAAAGCTAAGCTAATCAAACTCCTCAAATTAATTACTTGACTTGCCTAAATAAAAGTAATTTTAATCACATAAAAACACGCGCAGATTAGTGGATTATTAAAAAGATTAACGTGTTGAGACATGGATTGAAATCCATTGTTAAGTGTATTATCAATTTCGCTCGCTGATTTCCAAAGATAAAAGTTAGGTGGTCTCCTGTGCTTAAATGTATATACAAAGTTTCAAGAAGACCAACATCTAAAAAGTGGTAAAATAAACGACAAACATTATTAGGGAGATAGCACAAACACATGATGAGCCACATGTTACTATGAAATTAGGCTAAAAACAAGAATATAATGAAAACAGCACTTTGAGGTAAGTATGCTGCATGCTCTTTCAGGAACTTAAAAAAAATGAAAACCAAAGTTTTTTCCGTCGTGAGCATTTCTGATTAATGCCCTTCATTTTACTAACATAAAATCGAAATCAGTGATAAAAGACAGTACTTCCGTAAAAAAAAAAGGTATTTAAAAAAAAGTAGTTTGAAAACAGTTCGTGTGTTTCCACACAACATAAACTGTACGTCACTCAGCCACTGCTCGTTATAGTGGCTTAAAGATTTGCTCGTTACGACCCCCGTAAAACGAAAAGGAGATTGAAGTTTCGACAAAGTGATACTTCTTAAAGGCTCAATTTCTCTTCTCCATCTACTCGTTGAAACCGTTCTCGTTATAAAAGAACTAACTACATTTTGTCCACTATTATTTATAACAAATTAATGAATTAACCATCATTCCTGTAAAAGATTAGTTAGCACTGACGTTAAGGCATACCAGTACTGGCCCAAACCATCTATACATATATCTTGTGTGTGTGTGTGTGTGTAAAAGGTGCCCAAGAGAAAAGATCAAATAGTCTGTAAGGCCATAGTGTTGGTTAATCTAAGAAAGAACCTCTGTCCTATTCCGAAAGCCTTTCAAGATAGCGCTATTCAAAATGTAAATTAAATTTGGCGGGCAAGATTGTCTTGCCTCTCGCCGTAATGAAGCCACATCCTCACACGAGTTGCAAAGTGCATTGTTGTTGACGGTGGAAATTTTAAAATGTAAACTGTAATGAATTTAAATATTGAAAGAAACCCATAATATATTCAGACTAAACAGAAGAAATGGGTGAAGAACATTTTAAATCAAAGTAAATCTACACGTTTCGGATCTTGTGCGATCCATTTTCAAAGAGATACAAAATATACAGTCAATTCATAACAAGGAAAACAGAATTGAAAGTACAAACAACATGACAAGATCTCGTAAGAAATGATTACAAACAATCAACAAACTAGAAACATAACAATACAGAAATAATTATAAACAATTACTATACCGATTGTTTTTATTATAATTTTTGCTTGAAATTTTATTAAACAAACATTAATAGAAATTCATGTTTTCTATTAATGAGAATATTGTGACGTTTTTTGATTAATAGAGCCTCTTTAATTTTTAAACAGTAATTGTTTTTATTTGTACTTAAAATTTTGATTTCTAGCCAATTACAAGGCTAGGAAGTGATGAGTTTTCTAATAACTGACTGTTAACGGCTGAAGAATTTTGTGTTTGATGATGTTTAATATGCTTAAAAGAATTGTTGTGACATAGCTACGTAAATTTTGTGACAAGTGGAACATTGTATTTGGTATACAACATCAATTTATGAAAAACATGAATTATATCTTTTGTTCGAGACATTAGATGGGATAATTTTTGGACAGGTTTGAAGATTGTGTGAAATCCAATTTTCTTGAGAGAAAATTTAAGATGTTCAGAAAATGTAATCATGATAATTGAATACTATTTAACCTAGGAATCTGAATCTTTTGTGTTAAGTGTAGACTATCAGTTAAACGATCTCTATAGTTTCATACATTTTGAAACTGTAGGAAAGGAACTTGAAGCCTGAACTGCCTCTACGTATTTCCGTAATAATTGTAACTTACAATTAATTATCCTAGAAAGATTAAAAATTCTTAATAACAAACAAATGTTATTCAATGTAAGCTCCCGATTGATCTTGATACATAAGGCAAAAAAATACCCCAACACACGACTCTCGTTAAAGAACTCTTATTACGATAAATCAACAACTATTTATCTAAGGGAAGCTGAAAATTTAATGGTAGCTTTCGAATCTCCACCATCTATTTTTTGAATTTGTCATCGAATTGAAGTTGGCATGGCAACTATAATATTCTTCTAATCTATTAAATTTATCTTTAATGAAGAATTTACTTATTTTATAACTATAAGCTTTGCAGAGAAGTTCGTTTATAATAAGGCGGGGCTTTATTTATTTATTTATTTATTTATCGACTTTTCTAGGAAGTGCACTCAATCAGTCATTCTCTCTGAATTCCTTCATAACTTTTTAATTGTTGGATGGATCTTCTTGAAACTTGACATTCCTATTTAAAGACGAAAGGCCATCTAACATTTATATTTGAAAATGTTTTCTGTATCGGTTCTTATGGAGAAATCAGAGAGTAAAGATGACAAGTATTGATGGTTTCTGGTACTTTTCTATGGGAAAAGTACCAAAACTAATGAATATTAATCCTTTTAGTAATCCATTGTCATTTGCACGTGCTTTGGTATGATTAAGAAGTATCCATTTATAGTAACTTCAATAAGCACTTGGGAATAAATTTACTTTTCGGCAAACGGAAAAAGTTTATTTCAGCCTTAATATTCAGAATACCCGAAAGACACTTTTTTTTATTATTGTTTTAATGATTTTTTAAAAACTTTAATAAATAAAAAAAATAAAATAAGACGCATAAATAAGAAAGAAGCTTTTAAGTTCTTGCTACTGATATGTTGTGCTTAATGTTTTGTACATGTCGAAAGACTTATGTTTATATGTTTCTTTATAAAAATTCAAGCAATCTATACATATGAAGAACAAATTTTTAATACTAGCTAAATATTACTTTGTTTTATAAAGGAATGCTTTATTAAATAACAGCTATTGATAACAATTCTTATTAATATAGAAAAATTGCTGCAAATTTATAAGAGACGTTTATTTAAAAAAATTCTGAAAATGTAGAAACCATTTACAAAACATGCAAATTCAAATAAAATTTACGAAATTTGCATTTATTGTATGCAGAGATTCTTTCGGTGGAGGGAAATTGAGGGGTGATGCAAAGAGGGAGGTAGAACACAAACTTAAAAAAAAAAGTGCAAAAATACTAAAGCGCCCAAAATAATGATACTGACGTATGCTTTCTCTCTATAAAGGCGCCGAAATAACGAATCGGTATAGACCGAGATGAGGTCGGGTGGTCAGTCCAACGCTCGCCCGCCTTTACCTTCTTGAAAGAAATCCGGTACCCATTCAACGGGGTGGCTGGGAAGTTCCCATACCCCCTATTATATTATTAATATAATAAATTAAGGAGATGTACTGTCTTCTTCAGGAGACGTATTATCAGTAAGTAACTGTTGATAGTGAATCTCTTAAAACTCCTTTATTCTTATCACGAACGACATTTAAATTGAGACTAAAACAGAATCCAGGTATAAACAGATGAATTGATCTCTTGTTGAGTCCAGACGCACTTTCTGATGATGATAGCCTGTGTTACAAATGCTTTTAGAATGATAACTTGTTTTCTGTTAGCTTTTGATCTTTGAAAACAAATCTTTAAGGAATTAAAACTTTTAAGATTTGAAGTAAAAAGAAAGTAAGTTTCTTTACTCCACGGGAAGCGATTTCTTGGAAGAAAAAGTGGTTCGTATATGTTTGGATGCACCTACCATGAGTCAAAACTTTCCCATACAGATATATGCAAGTGATGTACAGGTCATTTACTATATAAAGAGAAGCATCATAATCTAAATATACAGGGTGGCCGGGAAGTTCCCATACTCCTTAATATAATAATAACATAATAGGGGGTACGGGAACTTCCCTGCCACCCTGTACAGAGGGTTGGGAAAAATGAATCAGTATCAATTAAAATTTATTGTTCATCTTGTAGATAGTAATCCTGCAGTAATATCACTGTTACCATTCTATCAAGGATTTACAGGAATCTGAGATACTTTATGTACTTGCAAAACAAATTATCACAACCTCGGCGCCTTTCCTCGGAAAACGATCTTTTCTTGCCATTCTTTCTTGCAGAAACTGTGAGGCAAAAATAATCTGCTTCTTACATCGATTTATTGAGTCATTTAGAGGAATATAATTCCGACCTTATGTCCCGAAGGAAGTCATAACCCTATCAAAACATCCATTCGCAATCATAAAATTCCTGAATTTAGGCGATAAGGAAAATCGTTTCGAAAAAGAAAAAAGTTGTTGGCGCCTCGCTGTGTCAGAGAAGATTCCAATTAGCAGAGTGAGACTAACGGGTTGTCCAAAGTGCGTTTTCCGAAATTATGTAACTCTTGTGAGAGTCTGAAACAAATGGTAACGTTTTCTTCGAAAGAGTTAAATTATATATTAAAATCGAGGTAAACAAAAATATTTTGATCGTCAGCTCTGACATCGTCTAACAACACACAAACAAGAATATTCTTAAGGCCTCGAAGGGCAGTCGAGTGTTGAATTATAGTTGTCGTGACAACTTTCGAACATAATAACGTTCAAGTGTCCAAATCTTTCGCGAGCCTGACTGCCAATTTAAGTTTTCTCGAGTTCGAAAAATCTACGATAGGTTTTCAAATGGACTTTACAACTTAGAATAAACACAGTGGAGCCTCGATGCATCGTTTTTAGGGGAATGGAAAACAAAAATGATGAATACGGGAAAACAATATTTGGCAAAACCATTAAACTTAAGAGTTGAGAATAATCTAATGATTATTCTTCGTTGAAACACATGATACAAAAATACAGTAAATTTAAAACAGTATATTTTGCTGAAAAAAAAAATTGGTTGATGTTTGTTTCGTGCAAAATTACGCAAATCGAAGTATGATTTTTTAAGGCCTAAAATGCTTTCACAATCACTGTCCCTTGTGCTGTGTGCATATAAGAAAGATTTTACTTTCCTCAGCGCTTCATGCGACTCGGCAAAGTTCGGCATTTTAACTTCGGGTTCGTCATCATCTTCTTCCCCTTACACCACTGGTCGCCATAGCAACATTCCATAGGGAAAGTGCTCACCGGATATCATGTCGAGCAATATGGCTGCCGCTTGCTTAGCCTACTCTCGAATTTATTAATGCAATAACTATTTTGAAATTTAAAAGAATTATCAATGTGGAAAACGTTGCTTCAGGATTTTTCAATCGATGCGATAAAACGATATAGGTGGGGGGAAAATACTGTTATTTACATGGGCTAATTCCGGGACCAAATAAGGCAGGCATTATTTTCAATCACTGAACGATGCAACGAGGCTCCACTGTACATTTTATTTTTTTGATAGAGAGGCGGTCTGTTTACATATTAATACGTAGGAAGGGAAATTATATCCATCTTCTGTATTTAACAGCTTGCTATAAGAACTGTGTAATCAATTATGAAAAATTGCCTAAATAAAAAGTGTACTAAATCGTCTAATTGACGAGTTGCCTGGTTTTTTTTACGAGGGCAGCAAAGGTTCTGCTTCTTACCCCTTTTATACATTTACAGCTTCTCTATTTTTATCGATTTCACACCCTTGTGTCCGTGAAACTTAAGAGATTTAGCGTAACAAGCCAAAACTTCAAGTAGGTTGGACAGGACAATTTCCTTAGTTTGTATCCAATCCAGTTTGTTTCAGGTTCTGTAAAAGATCCTTTCCTTTTCCTTTCAAAGTCATAAACTGCTACTAAAATTTCAGATGGACATAAAAATTCAATTCTAAGACTTAATTTGAAAGATTTGTTTTTAGCTACTTTCCTAACAAAGTGAGGCTGTCAAATCAATTTCCCACCCTAACACCAATAATAACTCCGCTGGTTGGGGATCTTCTTGAAAATTGGTAGCCATATTCAAGGATTAGGGAAGGTCCTGATTTTCAGGAGCACATAGGTTATAGAAAAAGGGTAGAGATAGGATATATCCGATATTAACTCAATCATTACGAATGAGTGAATTAAAAACTTTCTTCCATATAATGCACATATATAATGTGCATTATATAATGTTAATGCACATTGTTCAGAAATTAGCGCGAGAAGTCGACCAAAATTCCCTTAGAAAAGCACTGGAATCTAAACAATGGATTTCTATCCTATTTCTATTAACACTTCATTGCCTTAAATAGTGAATATTAAATCCTTAATCCATACCGCGTCGTTTGATCCAATTAAAATTAATCTGTTTTATACAAGTTAACGAGTGATCGTAATTATAGTACCCTTATACAACATGTCTAGCAGTGATTCTCAAAGGGTGTGGCGCGAGAGAAAAACAACAAAAAGTATTTTATTAAAACGGAAAAATAAGAGAAAATATAAAATAGATATTAAGTGTTTTCATATTTATTAGCACAAGAGGAATAAGTAAATGAAAATTAATACAAACTGGAATGGTTAAGATTAATGAGTCAATATTTACACCATTTTCGTAATTCAATGAGAAATGTGGGTCTTGTTTGCTTTGCATAATTATTTAATACGGGGTCGAATACGCAATAAAGTAACCAAAACTTTTAGAGTGCCGTAGGATGTTAAGAACAATGTTTAGTGAGCCGCCGGATTTTTCCAAATACCTAAGTACGCCGTGAAGCAAAAGAGATTGAGAAACACTGGTCTAGAGCGATATGTAGCAATCATAATCCAACGGAATTCGGTAGGGTGATACTTCGGAACAAGCGGCCGACATTTCCAAAAAAAAAAATAGTATCAAAAGTCGAGGACATGTTGCAAGTATGGCAGCCTTGAAAGACAGTATCACATTGTATGTGAAAAGCACCACAGCGGCTCATTGAACAGTGTGCTCAACGCATTCAGCTTTTACACATTCAGAACAGGTACCACATTGAGTAGTTTCGCTCGCATCGCTAAGAACAATATCTCTGCATAACATAAGTGTCTTTTACACAATGAAATATTTGTTGCTTACAGCGCTACAAGTGGCATAGTGATGACTTTTGGTATTATTTTTTTTTTTTTGGGGGGGGGGGGGGGGGAATGTCGTCCACCTATTCTGGAATATCACCCTACCAAATTTCGTTACATTTCGACTGCTATACTGCTCTGGACGAGTGTTGAATAGTACTTTAATCACGATCATCCGGTATATCTTATATATTAGAACAATAAACTGTTTGCTTTCGCTATGTACACAAAAAGGTTTAACAAAAAAATTAATTTATACCCTTAACTACATCGTAGGATATTGAAGGATATCGTCTATATTCTCTTCCGATGCGCAGAAAAAAAGCCATTAGTTCAACAAAAACCTATTTGTTGGAAGTTCCTATCAAGTGACGGATGTTGGTAGAGGGTTACTTAGTTCCTCCATTCTTATCGGGATTCATTCAGTCAGGCTTTTACTGACGCTTTTAGCTCTCGGGAGAGGGTTCCAATGGGTCATTGGTTTCGTGACTAAGTGCTCGAAAGGATGGTTTCTCCAAGGATTTCAAGCTTAAGAATAGACTCTTATAAATAAATACAGCTTTCTTGTAGTAATTGACCTTCCAAGTTAATTACAAAGTCACTTATAAAACTGAAGCTATACAAAGACAGGGATATAACTGTAAGCCTAAAACTCTCAAACAAAAAGGTACGGTTTTTGTTTTTCGTTTTTCCGTTGAAAATTGTTTTAACTGATTTCTTCAAAGAGATTAACATTAATTCAAATAAAACTACAATGCACTACTATTAAAATGTATATACAGTCGGACCTTTATTTAACGAACCTCTATTTTGCGAATTTCTCTATTTTTGCGAACTTTTCTTTGGAACCAAGAACATTTTGCTAATAATTATATTGAAATACATCATGACCCCAGTATACATGAATTATTTATAATTAAGCACAAGTTAACAAAAAGTTACTGAAACTACTTTCAGCTTATAAAAGAATTTAATGTGCATAGTATAATCAATATTTAATGCTTAGGCCACAATACATTTGAAAATTAACATTTTTAAAATGAACAAACACAAATGGCGTTGTTTCAATTCGATCAACGAATCATTTTCAAACTTTAAGCTTCTTTCGTTAAGATTTTCTTTTTATAAATCGTGAAATAACAAAAACGAAAAGACTACATTTATTTATCAATTATAATAATCTGCTGAATATAAACGGTTAAAAATTTTCAATTTTCTAAAAGGAGAAAAAAATAAAATAGGCCTGATTACATTAGCATTGTTTATTTAAGTTACTTAAATCGAATTAATGTGCAAATTCTTGGATTAGTTTACAGCAGTGGTTCCCAAAGTGTAGGTCGTGATAAAGAGCGGGGAGGGGTGCCAGAGGATTTACAAAATAAAACACAACAAGGTAGGGATAGCGATTAGTAAACCAATCACAATGCTTCGCAACGTCTTCTGATATGTCTATGAAAATATAATTGATATTGCCTTAGTTTCCTTATTATTATAAATGTGATTGTTGCGAAAGATGCAATTGTTGCGATTGTTGTCATTGTTGCTAATGATATTTTAATGATATTTGTCCCCGACAAAACGGGAATATAAGTCTTCTGATACTTGTATCAGAAGACTAAACGCCTTATTAATTTACATTTATTTTGTATTTAGGAACATAAACATAAGCAACGTTGAGCAAAAAAAAAAACAAAAAAAAGGTTCAGAAGTTACGAAGTAAAATAAAAAATCTCTATATATAAAAATGAATGTATCTTTCTTTCTTTCTTTGTCTGTCCTTTATACACTCCTAGGGCCTTTGACCTATCTGGACCAAACTTTGCAGAATTACTCTTTAGGACCCTGCGGAAAAGATAGGCTACCTTAGAACCTGGAAACACCACCCCCAGGGGTTGAAAAGGAGTGAATTCCACACAAATATTGTTATGCAACAATTGGAGCTCGGCGACAATGACAACTACACCCATAGTGTTGTGCAACAATTGGACCTAAACTATGGTTGTGCGTAATAGCGACATAATGAATAGTGCATAATGATCAGATGAATTTTTACGAACTAGAAAAGGTCTGACGTGATAGGATTATGATGTTACAAAATTCGAATCTCGAACTAGGGGTATAAGCGGGACAGAGAAAGGGGTGGAAAATCTTATATTTTCCGATCTCTATATTATTTTCACATCTATGAATGTCGAGTTACAAAATTCAAATAACATGGAACTAGGAGTGTACACTGGGAGGACGGTGAGTGGATGAGCAAACATGGTTCAAAGATACTTCTACGAGGGATTCGGGATAGCTATAGATTTGTAATGAGATCAGACCTTTTGAGTTGTTGTTGTTTCTTGTTTTGTTTTTGTACCAACCGGGAAAGTTTCGAAATGATCTCGCAATTGCAATTTCTTTATCATACACATTTGGACATTTGTTTTTTGTAAACCGAGCGAAGAACGGGTCTTTCCGCTAGTAATGCTATAAAAGTGCCTGTTTTTCAGAAACTACTTCTCAAATTTTGGTTCTGTATTCGATACACACACAATGATATTATTTTCAAGTTCAAGGCGATTTCTCGGTCTTGTTTTGCTGGCAGTTATAGACGAGAAACTTATTTCGCTTAAATACGTGGTTGCAAATGATATCAAAAATTAGTTTGCTTTCTCTGCAATCTCGGGGTATGCCTGCATTCTTTTGATCCTTACAAAACTTACAAAACTCCGTCACTACATATTTCAAAGAGTTTTTCCTTCATATTTTCTGGAATTTCAGCCAGTTGAATGCAACTGTCTAAAAACGGATTTAGTCTCCATCTGTGACTGTCGTAAATGTTTCGAGTTACTTCCGGAAAATATTCAAAAAGCTGTTGTTGAAAGCCGCCATGTTTACGATTATGTAATTCAATAATGTCCGCGATGGACCGTCTAATGCAAAATTTAAAGTGTTTTAAAATGTCTTTTTTATGTAGCGAGTGTCGCAAGATACTTGATTCTAGAAAAGGGGGTCGCGACTCGAAAAAGGTTGAGAAACACTGGTTTAAAGGATTAATATTCCTTGTTTGTAACAGGGGTGGCCAAACCTCGGCTCGTAAACCACGCGCTGCTCTTTGACTTAAAATTGAAACGCGGGGAAATACGTTGGCTGAACTCTTTTTTTGCATCACAATTAATGTAAAATGTAAATAAAAAATTTTCAAGCTTTGTAATTATTCACCGGATGTAAACTGGATTAAAACGTATGGTTAATATTCACGCAGTCTCATTAATATTAAAATGAAAGTTTTTATTAAACGCGCTCAATATACAATAGTTAAAACAATAGACAAGCAGAATTTTGGAAGCATTTGCCATATAATGTATGTGTGTGTGTAATTTGTGATTATTGAAACTAATACAAATTAACTGTTTAAAAAACTACATGTAAATAGACCTAATATTATTTATTTATTCATATATACAGAATATTTATATTTTTATAAATTTTTGTAACAAAATATGCATGTAACAATAAAAAAGTTTGTGTAATATTTATTCATGTCTTGTGGCTCTCAAACATCTGAAGTTTATCGTAAGTGTAGTTCCTATGGTAACGAAGCTTGGACACCTCTAGTTTATAATATCAAGCCGTTGTTTAAAGGTTCTCTTGCCTTTCTGTGTGAATTTTGGTCGCAATCTCACGCTAAGTTCTCGACAAAGGACCCACATAGAGAAGATTTCAAATATAGTCCTTCAATATGCATACCAACTTTCAAGAACCATCCAAAGGTAATTCCAGGTAATTAAGAGAACATACCCACACTTACTGATCTGTTGAGTCTCACTTTTCTATAGTCCGTTCATTGTATCTGTGAAGACACGTGATCACAGTTACCCAATTATTATCATTTCTTTTCCTTTATTTATTGTTTCGATTTCATAAAATGTTGTGTTTTGTCGTCCATTTCTGTTATCGATGCCGGCTGCTCTCTTTTCTTGCCCGGCGTTTCAAACAATGCGCTAGGCTTAATGGTAAGCGAGTCTTCGATTTCCTTAACAATATTGAACACTGAATGAGATGAAATACCTGCTGCTTCAGCCGTTTTACGAAAGAGACAGACGATTTGAAATAAAAAATAACATTCCAAATGATTCCTCTCGATTGACCCTTCGAAGTTTAGTTGGCACAAACGAACAACGGTATGTGTGTTCAGCAGCCGCCATGCTTAAAACGGAAGTACAGGGAATAACTAATGCTCAATCGTTCACCATATATGGAGTTGTCACGTGTCTTCACAAATATAATAAACAAACAATAGTAAAGTACTCTAAAAAAATACACGCAATGCATTCAGTGAGCTCACAATACAAACTTTTAAAATCGTTTAAGGACTCCGAAGCAATAAATAAGATATAGTTGACGACTAATTTTGAAATATCTGCATGATACAAGAGCATGTTAAATAATAATAATAATAATAAAGTTGGTGTCAAAGAATAATGTTTGCCATATGTGGAAATGACCATAGCATTCTTCATGCCTGGAAGTGTAAGTGATAGGAGTTGAAGAAACATGAAGATGAAAGAAACAAGAAGAAACAGGAAGATGACGATGAAAGATGAAGTAGCTTTAACCAAAAATAAAAAGACCGACATTACACAGCCAAGGTAGGGATATAATTTGCAATGCTCTCCAGTATTTCGAGAAGCAAGACGACTATGAGGTTCTTCCAAACCTTTCTCAGGTTGTTCTCTCGAATTCAATTAATGGCGGGAAAAGACAGGAAAAAAAATCTCGCTAGGCCTCAGTTTTTGATAATGAATGAATTTGATTTGTGTATTGTCAGAGCTAACATTATTGAATTTTTCCAAGAAAATTATTACCCAACTACTGATTTATTCTAAAATCAATGAGAAGATAGGATTTACCTGAAGTAAACAACACTGTTTAATCATCCTATTCATAGGCAGAAGTTGTACGATCTTTGTAAATTCCTAATTTGAAATAATCAATCACAGTGCAGCGTTGGAACACGTCAGGTATGACGTCATTTCCATGTTTAAAGATGGCGTCTCAACTATTTTCTCCACTTCACTACGACGGATCGCGATTATACAATTATTATCAGCGTATTGAGATTTTTCTTTCCCACATAAATGAAGTTTACACTGAAATGCATAAAGTTCATGCGTCAAAATTTATCAGAGAGTTTGTAAAACCTCGGTTTTGACTTAATTTCGGCTGTGTAGCCACTCTCTCACTACTCAACAAGTAGGAGACAATGACGAAGCAAATGCTGTCATTGTTGTCCAGACAGGATTATTGTGTTGGCTGTTGGACATTCGTTATTGTTATTATTGAAACTGTTATTGTTATTGTTGATTGAAAAGAAATCAATTTTTTATTTTTTCTTTTATTTTAGCAAAATTTGGCTTTGTCATTCAAATTATATGTGGGCTGAATGTCATGGCTTTCAAAAAAATGAGCTTAGAACATCTTTTTCAATCTTGTGTTTTTCAAAAAATTCAGAGCATTTCGAAAATGTGGCATTTGTTTTAATTCCGTTAATATTGCTTCAATTTCGACGGAAATTAAGAAGCAGGTTGCCATTATGTATCGTAATGAGAAACCGCAGCGCTGGCTACTACGAAAGTGGCAAATCAATTTTTTTTTTTTTTTTTTATTTTAACAATATTATAGTATTATTTTAACAAATAAGCCGATATTCAAATTACATATGGGCTGTTGTGGAAGTCATGGCTTCTAAAAAAATTAGTTTAGAACATCTTTTTCAATCTTGTGTTTTTCAAAAATGTGGCATTTGTTTTACTTCCGTGAATATTACACGGGTCGCAACTAGTTCTGTATGAAGCGATCACATCCTACAGTTCAATTTATCCAGGCTTCGACGAAAATATTTTTCACTACAATTACTGTCCTCCAAATGAAAGTTGGCCGGCGGAAGTATGAACTGCGCAGCCCTTCCGGTAGCTGATCAATTATGTTTTCCTGTCACAATGGACGCCGTCGTATATTTTCACTGAGAAAGACATGTTGATAACGCCAAATTAAAACTTCTCTCGACTATTTAGCGTTATTTCAATACCAGTTGCTAACAATAAGTATTTATATAAATAAATAAATATATATTATTTATAAATGCAATGCTCTTTTGCAAAGTAACAAGCGATTACCATAATGGCGGCGTCCTGTCATAAAATCAGACGGAAGTGTCTGACCAGACTAATTGATCATACATGCGCAGATCTCACAAAAACAGGGCGGCCATCTCTCATTTGGAGGACAATAATACAAAAATGCTTATTTTTCAGATTTTCAGATTTTTTCATTAGTATATGCCAGGCCCTTCCAAAGAAATTTTTGATGACATCATTTATAAAAATAGTATTAAAAAATGAGATTTATTTGAATATAATAGTTGTTCACTTTTTTTAACAGTGTTGACCATATGTTCGGAACTACTGATCCGATGAAACATTGTATAATACCTGTACTCGGCAGATATTTTAATTTAAAAAATAAACGTAAATTTTTTTTTGTGATTTTTAAAAAGAAAGAAAAAGTAATTTTAGGGACAACATTTTAAGGAAAGTAGACGTTCAGTTCTTTCAGGAATGTCTTGTTATATGTTAGATTGTTCAGTTGTAGCAAGTAAAATTATTTTATTTACATATATATTACTTTCTACAACTGAAGAATCTTATCATTCAATGAAAGGCTTCTGAAAGAGCCTTATATCCCCCGGTTTGTCTGTCTGTGGAGAAGTATCCCACAATGCAACGCACAACAATCACAACAATTGCGCCTTTTGCATTCGCAGCAATCACATCTGCAATAAAGCTCAGCAACAATCACAGCAATCATAATAATCGCAACATTTGCGCCTTCGCAGCATTTACATTTATAATAATAAAGAAATTAAAGGAATAATGCAACATAAATGACGTATCAGAAGCCGTTTCG
The DNA here is from genome assembly GCA_023159025.1 of Thereuonema tuberculata. Lineage (NCBI taxonomy): Eukaryota > Metazoa > Arthropoda > Chilopoda > Scutigeromorpha > Scutigeridae > Thereuonema > Thereuonema tuberculata. Next base: position 24,053,332 of record JAFIDM010010028.1, on the reverse strand, counting down.
AAGCACTGTGATTGGTTTACTAATCGCTATCCCTACCTTGTTAATCTCAAATTTATATAAAGGAGGACGTTAGTTTGTTTATTTGTGTGTTTGTTCCGCTGTACACTCCTAGGCTCTTTGACGGATCTGACCAACTTTGCAGGGATTTTTCGGGTCCTTTCGCAACATCACGTTCACCCAGGTCGATAAAAATGAAAATGTATCCTCAATACTATACCTAACATTTAATATCTTATTTGTATTTCTGTGTCTTATGGTTTCGGAGGAGATAGGGCCAGAAAAAAAGAAAAAAACTTTTCTTTTATATAGATAAATAATATTTTTTTTTTCTTTTTTTTTTTCTTTTTTTTTTCTTTTTTTTTTAATTATTTTGAATTAAGTAAGAAGAATATTACTTATCTCAAAATAATTATAAAAAAAAGAAAAGAAAATTTATTATCTATCTATCTGCTTAACTTTTTTTTTAATTAAATGTTCTTAATTTAAGAACTATGAAAACGCGGATTCGGACTAAGGGGTGTAAACAGGAGGGCAAGCTTTCTCCCCCCTCTCCTGTAGGCCTATCTTTCAACCCGCTTTAGTTAGAAACACGAAATTTCACAGAAATGTTCTTTGTCAATATCGAAAAGAGACGTATTCGACTAATTTCTATTTTCGGGTCCTAAAGGGTGTAAACGGGGGAAGGGGGTGGGGTAAATTTTATTTACGGGATTTTCAGGTTATAAAATCAGAATATAACATTACTTTGTAATCATCACGTGCTTTTTTACATTTGAAGTAATAGGGATGCGGAAAAAGACAGAAGGGGAATTTCTTATATTCTTTGATCTCGATATTAATTTCATATCTAGGGCTTATCGAGTTACAAAATAGGAATAACATTAATTTAACTACCATATGAGTTTTTTACCATCTGGGAAAGTTTCAAAGTCATCTCACAATTACAATTTCTTCGTCATCCACATCACAACAACTCTTTTTTGTAAACCGAGGGAAGCACTGGTATTTCTGCTATAAATGTGTATTTCTGTATTTTCAATGGAATATTAAAATGCACATTTTAGTGTATATAAGTCTCATTTTAAATAAAAACTAATTGAAGAACTGAGTTGTATTGAATTAATTATAATCTTCAAATTTTCATTTCTCGGATTTTATTTATTAACGTTTTTCTTTTCTATTTTTAGTGTACGACCAACACAATGAGTGATAACACTTCGGACAGCTCAACTTGGAGATGTCGACTGAACGAAACCTACGACGAAACCACGAACGGCAACCAGGTGGCAGCACTAGTCTTGATTGACTCTCTCGTCTGTGTCTTAGCAATCAGTGGTAACGTGCTGGTCATCTTAAGCGTCATCCGTTTCCCTAAACTACGAACGACTACGAATATGTTTGTGGTTAGTTTAGCTACTGCCGATCTGCTGGTAGGCATCTGTATCCCGTATTATATTCTTTTCTACTTCCATGGCAGTCCTGGCTTCGACTGGACGTGCGAGAAAATTCCTTGCCTCGTGCGTTACTTCACTATTCTCAACAGTACCATCACGTCCATGCTGTCTCTGATTGGGGTGGCGGTCGACCGTTATCTAGCCATCATCCACCCTTTCTCCTATCCGCAGATTCTGTATGGTAACCGGTGGATCTTCGGCTTCATCGTCGCCGGGTGGATCTATGTCTCGCTGGTGTGCGGTCTCCCCCTCATCCTCTTCAACACCTGGACAGACGAGTGCGTGGCCAACTGCGTCCGAGGCCGCATCGAGTGCGACCTGTACTACATCGCAGACAAGACGTACGCGCTGTGCGTTGTGGGGATCCACGTCGGCGTCACGCTGGTCGTCACCATATCGCTGTATGTCCGCATCTTCCGGGAGGCCTGTCGGCAAGCGCGGGCAGTGGCCTGCCTCGAACTCAACCCTCGTTTCCATAAGGAAGCCCGCGCCGCAAAGATGATGGCGCTGGTGCTCAGCGCCTGCTTTCTGGGACTAGCGCCCTACCTTTTCGCCATCACCTACCCTTATTCGCGCAATCACCAAGGGCTAAAAACTGACTTGAGGTGGTGGAGCGTTTACAAGAAGTTCGCCGTGTGCTTCTACCTCGGAAATTCGTCGATTAATCCGTTCATTTACGGCTGGAAGAACACGGAATTCCGTTCTGCATTCCATCAACTTCTGCATTTGGGGTACCAATACTGCAGAGGTCCAACACCTATCCGCGAAGTGCAAACACCAAGTCACATCGTGGTTCCCCACAACTATCAGTAAAATGTCCATCGCATAGAGGAAATCTATACGAATGGACATTCCTTATTAGCAACAGGAATAAAAAATACAAGGCTTTAACAACTCTAGTTTCGACTGAAAACTATTGTTGTTGGGCTTAAGATCTCCTTCCATATATCTCTAAATGTAGTAGTGACTGTCAGTTCAATATCCAATTATTTGATCTAGAAAAACAGTTGTTATTTTAAAGATAAAAACGTCATTGTGCAGAGATAATAAAAGCAAATAAAGTTCAGAGAATTCTTGAAATTCAAAAATCAAATAAATTATAGACAATTCCTTCCTCTGGAAATAGCTCTCACAGTTCCATTACCTACTGGAAAAGTTCTTCGGAAGCCTATAAAGTTCTAACAGCTCTGGAAATTGCAATCAAAGAGCGCCTTAGGGCATCAGAAACATGTTTGATAATTATTACACAAGTTATAATATTTGTTCTTGAAATTCATTACATGCATATTTGTATTATAAATTTAAGTTTAATGAAAGTGAAAGTTACGAATAAGTATTTTAATTGTTCTAATCATTTTTTTTATCTTTGTTTTTGAATAGGAATATATCTAAATGTCACATGTTAATGTAAGGTTTGACGATTTCTGAATCTGCTCATACTTTTTCATAATTTAGTTAGAAATTATAAAATTACATTTACAATAAATAGATCTATGTTTTATAAAAACGTGTTATTAAAAGAGAATGTCAATAAAATACAGTTATTGATTTTTTTTAAATTTTTGTTGTAGCTGCTAATGTACAGATCTTAGTTCATGTAGGTCTGTGGTTCCCAAACTGCCGCTCTCTTGCTCCTAGACCACATTCCTAGCGCCTTCATACATTCAAACATTTACAAATGCATATCTCTTTCTTGGCATTAAGTCTGATACTCCATGATTCCACCTGCAGCTTCCTTTTCCTCACCACTTCTCTGGATCTTTGCACCGCCCATTTTGGGAAACAATAACATAAATGGAAGCCTTTCTCTGGGAAGTTTATGTCCACAGCACCTTTCATCCTGGGAACTATAACAGATACATCTATTAGGAATATCTCCTTTACAAATATATAATAATGTTTGTAAGACCTGCCGCGCAGAAGAAAAACGTCACGACCCGTAGTCCTATTGTGCAACGTAGCAATATGATACAACAGCAGATTTTTTTCAAGCAAGCTTTATTATGCATAAACAGAGTTAGTATGGCATTGAAATGATATTTAGAACTGCTGTCGAAATTGGAGATTGAATACTATCCTATTGAAGTATTACTGTGGGCTGGAAGAAATTTGTTCGTCTAATTTTTCATCAATTGAAAGTTTACACAAATTTACATTAACCATTAGTATCATGATCGGTGAGCCCGGTAGCCAAATGGTTAGGCGCTTGAGTTGCGGACAGGAGGGGCGAAGGTTTAACACCTGGCGGAAGTCAGGAGATTTTTCCACTCTGAATTCTCCCCGCGACGGTTCCTAGGGTTCACAAGAATGCTCTCACAAGAATGGGTACAAGTTTCATTCCTGACTTAGTCCCGTTGGTCAGGAAACGCTGATAGCCTTTTCTCACACGACCACGAGGACCCCATAGACACGTAATAGAATACTTAAACGACTGAAGCACAGCTAACCAAATTGCAAGCAAAAATGTATTGAAGAAAAATTCCTTAACAGGAATTTCAATTTACGGTTCAAATGGAAGTGTTTTTATAAAATTCCTTGGAAATTTTAGGGTAACACGCTATCTGAATTCTACTTTATTAAAAAAAATAAATACGACGCTGTATACAGGATGATTCAGAATCACACGTCATAACTTCAATACACCATTTTTTTTGTAGGTCAAAAGTCTGCATCGACATACGTCCAAATTGTGAAAGGAATGAAATTTCGTTTCCTTTAAATTCACAAAGGTCTGTCATCAGCTTCAGCGCCTTCAGACCCTAAGTTTTCGACTATCCAATTGGGGAGCCCTGTTTAGTAAATCAGGAGTGCCGATCAGTAAATCAGAGAGAGGGGATCAGGGGATTTTTCTACAAGTTTTAGAGCCAATGAATACGCAATGCATCAGAGATCTCAAATGGTTCCACAAATAAAACCAAATGTATTGTTTACTTGCATCTAGACTGTAATTAGGGTTGTTTTTTTTATCTGGGTTTATTGGGAAACCTTCCTTTAACCCAATTTAGACATACGTTGAGATGGATTTTCTGATTTACAATTGCCACCAGATTGCTACGCTAAAGTTACGACAGTAGGTTCTAAATCATCCTAAGTATGAAAATATATATACTCTACATATATTAGGCGAACAGTGGATTTTGTAAGATTCCAATTCAAAACCCGTATTCCTTTTCCTGCAGTAATATTTTAAGCCAATATATTATTCATCAGCGATATTTGGTGTCAATTTAAATAATTTAGACTAAAACGCAATGTTAAGAGATGTTGCTCGTTTTTAGCGGCCCCTATGTCACAGCTCGCCTGTAAAACATTGGTGACCGCTCTTGCATTTATGCTTGCTGGATGTCACACTCTGTAGTGGCCAAACGGTTAGAGATATTAGGATGAAACATTCACCATTGTGTTCATAATCAAAAAGTAGGTGACCAAGTCCAAAAAATCAGACCTGTAGGACCACTCCCTGACCCCTCCCCCCCAAGGAGTGGTTTGCTAAAAACCAAGAAACCCTCTATTTGTTTTAATTTCCTTATTATAAATATGATTGTTGCGAATGTAACAGGCGCAGTTGTTGCGTTTATTGTGATTGTTGTGGAGCTGCATTATAAATATGATTGTTGCGCATGCAAAAGACGCAATTGTTGCGATTGTTGTGATTGAAATTGAAAAATTGTCTCGACGTGCGGAAAAACGAGATGCTGATGCAAAGCGAGAAGCTTCACGCTTGCGTAAAGAACGGTCCCACTCAAAGTCAGAGACAAGAGACAGAAAACGAGAAAGAAATGCGGAAGCATATCACCGACTACGATCTGATCGCTTCCGATAAAATTTTGTTTATACAATTGTACATATTATAGGGTCGCTTTGCTTTTGACACTGTCTAAAAGCATTAATTACCTTGTTAATTTACTCATAGATACAAAACTCCATCTATTTAATAATTCATTTAACCGATCATTCGTACAATCTTTCAGAACTTTTTATAAGTAATTTAAATTTTAAGATAAAAAATATAGCATTTTAAATTAAACATTTGTTTTATTTTTATTAAAAACACATGAAACTGAAATTTGGTAGTAGATATCAAATGAAATTTATAACTTCTTTAAGAAAAGGTTATATATTTCATGAAAACCAAATAAAATATCTCTCACGATGCATGTCTTAAAGTGTTTTATTTTTGTAAGAATACAATTCTTATTTATATTATCTTATTATTTGCACAATTTTTGCAATACTAAATTTCATTACATTAGTCTGCTTTTTAGATAAGTATTTTAAATTTTAAACATTTTTTTTAATAAACAAAAGATAAAAATTTTAATTTATAGTTATTCCAATGTTTTTATTAAATAAATTAGATTTTATTATACACCTGAAAAGCAACTGTTTTGGGAGTATATTGGCTTATTCTTCTCGTCTATTGGGGAGAAAAGCAGCTGTTATCTATTGCAAATACCGTTCTGGGGTACTTGTAAGAGGACTGTTGATTCTATGGCCTCTCTACTCGTGTAATCTTTACCTATCGTTGTAGTGACAAATTATTGAGGGTGATTTAATAAATAATAAAAAAATCCAAGCACCTTGTTGGTTACAGGAGCACTATATACATGTAAAGGGAAAGTAATCAAGTTGTCTACGATATTATATCATGTATTCTGTTCATCAAGATGAATTAATTATATCACGGTCAACAAGTGTTATCGGCATTGGTTCAAAGATCGCTGTTCGGTTACAGGGTGACCTATAAAAGGATCACCATTAGCCTGGTTCCTTCATTCAGAGCAAGCCAAGGGTGTGATTAATAATTTATCAATGTCACAGTGAGCTCTTTTTATCTTATTTGTTCTTGGAGGCACCACTTAATTTTCTGCAGGAACTTACTGATCTCTGTATCGAGACCAGCGCATTTACCCACGTGTCTGATGATCCCCAACAAGAGTGACATGATTATATAATTAATAGTTTTCTATCAATAACTTAAAAGAAAAAAAAATCTTATTGTTAAACAATCTCTAAAAGAAATTTAAAGTCTACTTTTTTTCAAATGTTACGGATTTTTTGTTTTGTTGTTTTGTAATCGGTTCCTTTCTTGTGAGACAGTCTTTGATATCTCATTTGAGTAACATCTATGTATTACATATTTCCACCACTCATCAGCTGCGATAACTCAAAGTCAGTTCTGACAAACTGAAATACCACTCTACGGGATTTATCAAAAACACGAAACAGCTGTACCGAGATTCCTGTAAGTTGTAGATGAGCTAACAGAAGCTGCACCGAGAAAAAAAATCACAGATGAGGCGCAGCTATTTAGCTAATGATTGAAAGCTAGTGCCCATTAAAAAGTGATATTTACAGTGAAGTAATACGCACTAGCTTATAGTAAATTATTAGAACACAGCAAAAGTGACTGATTCGTTTTAAAGCAGGATACTAATTAATTCCAATTGCAGTTTCACCTCAATTGTGTAAATATGCATAAGCTCAGTCACATCTAACTAAAAAATTGAAACAATTTTCTATTTCTTGTTGATGCCAAGGGGGGAAAAAAAGCTAGATATTTTTTAGCATAAAAACTTACAATTAAATCAACGTAAATTATGCAAAAATAACAGAGAACAGAAACGCACATAACTAAATAAAAACAAAAATCCACTGAGCTATTTTTTGTATTTGTACTGGGAATCGGAGACAGTACTGTTTCGAGTTTCTTAACTCTCTTCACAAGTCAGACCGACTCGCCCAGTATACCTAGCTCAGTGAAATGGGGCATTATACAAAACAAACAGACAAATAAAACAGTGACCCTTCAATGAAAAAAAAACATCAAAAATAAATTAAGAATAAAAGGGGTGAGTAATTAATCCCCCTAGCAATTCGCTTAGCTTATGAAAGATTAATTTAAGCTTATGAAAGAGTAATATAGAAATGAAATTTAACGTGCATTAATAATTATAAATACATTATTATACATTATTAGGTTTGCTTTGTATATTGTCCCATTTCACTGTGCTAGGTCTACTGGGCGAGTCGGACTGAGAAGAGTTCTGAACCTCGGAACTGTCTCCCATTCCCAGTTTCCAATACCAAAAATAGCTCAGTGAATTTTTGTTTTTGTTTAGTTTTGTATGTTTCTGTTCTTTTTTTTTATATACTTAATAATGGTATTAATGCACGTTAAATTTCATTTCTGAAATCAACGTAAAGTTGCCACAAAACTATCATTACATCATAGAAATATTTACAAGTCTTTTTTTTATTAAAAAACCAAAATTAAACGTCATAATAAAAGTTAATAAATGAATAAGTTAATTAATAATAATAAATAAGTTAATTAATAGTAAATTCATTTTCATTCCAACTACGGTTATGCATATAAAAAGCTCAATATGTAAATTCCTGAGAAATAAATATGAATATAAATTTTACAATTTTTTTTTTTTAATATTAACAAAATGAATTTTTTAAAATTTTTGACAGATTTTTTTCTCTCACAATTTATTAATCACGGCACTATTCTTTACAATAAATAAAAAAAAAAACCTAAGATATGTTTTTAATTTTAAGATATGTTTTCATTGTGTTTTAAGAGAGAATTTAACATTATCCGTCGAACTTGAACTTAATGTGTTAACTCCAGTAGGCATCTCGGTACAGCTGGTTCGTTTTTGATAAAACACGATGAGTTTGTACGATCTGACTTTAAGCTATTATACAACTATTTTTATACAAATTGCAGTTATTGTGATATTATGAATAGGTATCGTATCATTGAATTATCGCTAAAGAATTTTTAATAGTAAATCATCAACTGTTATTTCTTAAACCTGTAATGTACAATTAATGTTTATTTTTCATATAATTATTAATTAATTAATCAGTTTTTTTAAAATATTTTACTGGGGTTTTTTTTTTCATTATTTTTCGTTGTATGGTATTGAAAATTTGAACTGATGAAAATATATCAATGTGTGTATGTGTACACACATAGGAATTTAATTTGAGTAAATATTTATACATTTATGTGTATCGTAATGAACAATGGAGGGATATGGACTGTGAAATAATCATTACACCTATACATACTTGTATCTTGTCGTTCAATTAACTCTGATAGACCAACTCATACCAAAAAATTATGATACAACTCTCAGAAGGTTAAATATCAAAACAAAAATTTAAGCCTAAATCTATTCCAAAAAAATAGAAATATATAACAATTAAACGACATGAAGTCAGCTTCATTGTTAACATAACATTATCTGATGGGCGAAGCAACACAATATCTAACAACACTCTGAAGCAGACTTGTCACTGAGATCGCCGATTTGTAAATTCGGGTGATGTAATACAGATCATGCCGTATCTGCAGTGCAGTGCGTCATTCTGGTCTATTAGTTAATTTGGGAAACAATATCGTATGTATTCTCCAATAATAATAAAAAAAAAAAATACATTACTAAAAACATTTGCTAAACTTCGGAATACGGCATTACAGACTTTAGATTAATTATTTGTGGATGCTCGGATAGGTTTGAAGGCTGGAGTAAAGTTAGATGTCTTTAACCATTACTTTATATTACATTATATTAAGTTACTTATATGCACCACCCAGAGCCGTTTCTAGGTGTTCTGCCACCCTAGGCGAGAACTGAAAATTGCCGCCCCCTCCCTTTCCCCCTGCCCCACCCTAATTGACGCCACTCAATACAACCGACACTTGAGAATGACCTGCGAGACAAAAATGTCCTTGTGCACATGTGTGCACAGGGCGCAAGAGGAAGGGATGTATCAAGTCGCGACATGATCGTGAGATAGCGCACGCACCCCTTTCCAGAATTCTTTGTTTAATAATTAATAATTTCGATGTTTGATATATATATAAAATTATTTTTTTCCGTCCATCGGCCGCCTTGTCTTGCCTAACGGTAGAAACGGCCCTGGCACCACCACCCTTTTAGGATTTCTCTGGCTAAAGCTCCTGTCAAGGTGCCATTCTGAAATGACCTCAGTTTACATGCGAATTTCCGAAAATAATTCGTTTATTTTCTTAAAGTGTAAATAATGCGAATTTAAAATCAGATTTCGAATAAACTTCAAAAAAGAGAAATTAATACGAAATGTGGCGCCATCTGGCGAGAGAAATGTTAACTTCTGAATAATTTCTTAACGAATGTTAGATTGATTTTGGTTTTAATAAAACTAAATTTGGCCGTGCCGGCGTGGTCGTGCGATCTCAGGCGTCGGTCTGCTGTGCGGCCTCTGTGCCGGTACCCGGGTTCAAATCCCGGTCGAGAGCATGGATGTTTCTTCTTTCTTCTTCTGTGTTTCGTCCGTTTCTCCCCTGGGACTTACTATCTCAGGGTTATTCTGGACGGGATGTGAATCTCGTCCCCATTCTGGAATTTCCTAGCCTCATCCTGACATTGTCAAGTAGGGCTAGCCTGTAGTTGGCCAAAGTCGATGAAAGGAAGGAAAACCAAATTTGCGCGACCCATAAATCAAAAAGCTTAAATAATTTTGAATTTGTCACAAAATTTTAAAAGTTTTTTATGCGTGCTTAAAATGCAAAATAAGGTGCATTTTATTTCTAATTCAGTAAATATTAAACTTTTTACAATAACTGAAAAAATTAAACGATTTTAATTGAAATAAAACAAACAATTTTTTTTCTTCCTAGAACTGCAGGTTTTTCTGAAATACTCATATTTTTGGACAGACTAGCTTCACAATAAAGAGTTTTTACTGCGTTAATCTGTTAAATTTTAGTACCTTAAATTTTGTTATAATATTTTTTTTAAAAATTGCTACTGTCTATATTGTCTTAAGTGAAGAAATCATCATTATTAATATATTGTAAAATAAAAGTTGTCAATACGTTTACAAATACTAATAAAGACAATAGATTCATTGAAATATCACTTGTAGAGTTATCTGTCGAAAATATAATTGTCATCCCAATACTCGATTGATTTCTTTAAGTTTTATCTATAGAATAGATTATATTGGCAACCAATAAAAGATAAGATTGTCTTTCCTCCTCTGCAATATTTTTGATGGACGGAACAGCGTCAAGTCTTTCGCAAACACCTGAGTGATCTATGTCCCTGAAATATTAATTTCAATTTCACCTTTTATGGGATAACTCAAAGTGGTGAAAGATAAAAACGGAACTGCAATCTGTATCTCAATGTCAGGTTGTCAACCTAAAGCCAGTCCTTCCCTTTCATTACCCAGACTTACATTTGAAATCTGACATATTAAATCCTGTTTGTGATTTCATTAAAAGTATTTTTAGTGATATCTGAAATCAAAACTTTCCGTTATTGGTTTTTGCGGCTTCTGTGTTTCGGATTGGTTATCTTTCAATACTTGCTGTTATAGTAGAAATGAATTATTATTCTCAGAAATGCATCAGCATACTGATTTGCTTGGTTTTAGCTTTGGGTAATGAATGTGTCTTTGCTATCAACGGCTGGGTTCAATAGCTTAGATATAACCTTTATTCGTTTGAGTTTGATCTGCAAGGCAATAACTGGCGAGCTTGTGTTCACGAAGTGTCTAAGGCAAAAGCAATGAACTGGGTATTCTCCATAATATTAACAAGAGATTTAATGTACTATACATTTTAAAATTAATAAAATTGTTCAATTTCTTTCAAAACTCCGTTATAAAGAACCATAGATTAAAAATCTATGTACAGAACATAAATGAACAGTATGTAAATGCAGTATTATACATAAATATTTATGAACAAGTCTTTTACTTCTCTTTAAGAAATACATTTGTCTAGACGATGGCGCTGCGATCGCATATTTCAGACAAGATCTATATACTTCTTGTATATTGTGTATACAGGGTGATTCATAAAGTACTGGAAAAATAGGCCTATAAAGTACAAACATCGAAATATTTTTCTGTCAAATTCGGTGTAAAAAAAGTAAAATAGGGCATGGAATTCCGGATCGAACATGCGATTCTGAGTCGGATGATGGGGTCCCCATTTTAGTCTTTTTTCTGCCCCTATGAAAAAAAATGGTCTAGTTAGCACCCTTCACAACCGGGAAGAGCAAGGACAGGGAAGCGAGATTAGAATAGGCTAAATTAAATGGAATATTGACTCCATTGGGTTTATTTCAAACACAAAGGAGCCCCTGGAGGAGGGCAATAAATAAAAACAACGTGTAGCGAGTACTTCCAGTACTTTATGAATCACCCTGCATAAACCTTGATTTCACAGTAATCCGCTTAGTTCAAAATTAACTTTCAAGTCGTGTACTGTTCTGCCACTAGGACTAAATATACTAAAAATTAAATTTTATTCCTTCATTTTTCATTATATAAACAATAACAACAGATTTTTTTTTTCTTTTCTCGTTGACTTTTAAAAATTATATTAATGTGAATTGCTAATAGCAAAAAAAATTTAATATAAAAAATGTGAAATGTCACCTTTTACGTCTTATCTCTTTCAAGATAAGAGGTATAAAATTATAGGAATTACAATAATAATCCTTATTTGATAAAAATAGATTTTATTTATTTATTTATATCTGTTAGAACAATCTAACTTCGAAACCAATTTCAATATCTTTCGTTCTTATGACGCTTTAATAGACTTGAAATTTTATTATAAAACTCTTTATATAATAGCGTTATATTTTCTCCGGCGTTTCGGTTTCGATTTTAGTTCAAATTGAGATAATCACGTTACCAATATCTATGTAAAAATTGGACGAATGGTAAATATTATATGCGTAAGTTTTTATTCTAATTTCATCCCATCTTAAAAAACAGAGCAATTAAATCACACCTATCAGGTATGTACAACATTTCTCAAAGTAATATTCATATTACGAGTATGAGGGTATTTGTATTTTTAATTACTTTTATGTTTTTTATCACTAAAAAACTGCAATCATTGATAATAGCTTATTTTCAATTCTCTTTCAAATATCATTACTTAATTTTAAGTTTTATTCTAATGTATTTTCAAAAAACTTCAATTGCCGGCAGTAAAATCAGCTGTTTGATGAACTTTCTAAAATGAGATTTCCTGTTCCATTACCTCCAACTCAAGAAAGTCACTTACCAGTCGGGCAACTGCTTCTATCACTGTAATACTTCGGC
>JAFIDM010010028.1:24003908-24030748 GCA_023159025.1 Thereuonema tuberculata | reverse complement strand
CTCGATTTATTCGAAACTTGTTTATTGTTCGTTTCTCTTTCACACTTTACAAAAAATAATAAAATGCGATTCTTCACAATCATCAAGATCTTGAAGAAAATACTGTAAGTCCTCAATCGCTCAATGTTACAAATAGAGCAGCTTCAGTTCAATAACAGTCAAGTTTTTGCACTTTAGGCATTCGTCTGATTTTGAAAGCGTCCTCAGACAAGAGATGGATAGTGAAACGCCCTTACGAGACGAAATAGAGAGGATAAACCGGTCCAATGCAGGCAATGATTGACCCGTCTCCCTGGGAAAAAAAACACTGCCCTGTGAAACTTAGACCTGTGTAAAGGAAAACCCAGTAAGAGGAAATGCTGACCACCGTCGGGATGGAACCGAAATTCACAAAACAAGGACAAACATCTTTTTACATCTTTAACCATTGGCGTACAGAGAAAGGAAGGGTTGATAGTGATTACAATGCAAATGAAAATTAAGGAATATTATAATAGTTTAAATGTAAATATTTTAGATATCAGTAATTTTTTTTTTCTTTTTTTTGTAGAAATTACTTATCTGTATTTTATTCATTTTATTCATTTTAATCTTTCTTTTCTATTCCTAATTACTGATGTTCTGTTTATTTTTAAATTCTTTTCCGTTGCAGTCGTTTAATTAATTAGTTAATTTAAGTTCGTTAAGTTTTTATCCAATCATTACGTACAGGTATATTTTTAATTAATCTTCCAATCAAATTCTTCAATGAGTAATCTATAAAAACGCATGTTTTTTGTTTACTTAAAATTAATTCAAAATAAAACAAAAATAAATGTATAAAACAATACATTTATTAAAATAAATATATATCTCTTAATTATTGTTTTATACATTTATTTTTGTTTTATTTTGAAGATTTGAAGACTTGTCAATATATAGAATGTCTAGAAGAGGGAGAATTAAGAAGACTTATGGTAAAATTAATTCTGTTGAGTTCCAGAACTTGACTCGTTGTCTTTCGCTTCTAAAGACTCTCCCACAAACACCATTACAATATAACAGTTTGGATGTTTGTCTTTGCTTTTGTTTTATTTTGTTAGCATGCGCTCGCTTTGTTTGTAACCACCCTCCGCTAATCTGAAAAAAGGACTTTTTTTTTTTTTGGTTGAACGGTAAAGACTATCACAAATTCCTGGATACATTTCTGACTTCAACTACGAGAACTTAAAAGTTTAATTCTGTCAAAACAGCATTGAAAGGCTTTCTATTGAGGTCTTAAGAGAAAATCTTCAGCGAAATTAAAGAAAGCGAGACTCCTCTAAAGATTCAAGATGTAAAAGAATGTTACAAAAATGACTCAAGGAACATTAATATGCTATAAAAAAGAGCAATATGCAATATGCCACAGCTGAACATTGTATAAGGACTGGTCATAGCATTGACACCACAAATCCCATCGTATACAGAATGCATCAAGATGCATATCTTAGAAAATTTTTATGAATCCTTAACAATAAAAAGAAAAAAAGTTATAACCAAAAAAAAAAAAATAGAATCATGTATAATCAACACCTTCCCTTGTATAAACAAAGACAAATTTCTAAAGGTTAACAGTTGCACATTACACAAATTTAAAAAAAGCATTAGAAACACTGATAAATTCCTTTAAAATATTATTGTATCTAAGTAATAAGGAAGCTATTGTATTGTAACATTTTGGATGTATTACACTTAGCTTTTTGCATATTGTTGTGTATTCTGTGTAAACCAAAATTCCATAATAATAATGTAATACCTAACCATAATAATGAGGTAGACTTTCCCATTGTTTTCCTATTGTATTTTAATAATATTGTAACATTTTGGATGTATTACACTTGGCTTTCTGCATATATTATACCTTTGTAAGCCATATCATTGTTATGTATTCTGTGTATTAGAGAAGGAGTTTTTTTAAACGTCCGAAGAAGCAAATTTGAATAAAATTTGCGAAATATCACGAGTAAAGGATTTTTGAAAGTTAACATGTAGTTATGGAGATTTCATATAAGTTATAACCAAGATATCTATCAGCAATGCAGTGCAATATGATATTTTTTGACACTTGTGACTATATTTCATTATTAATGATGCTCGTTTATTTAACGGCGTTTATTAACAAAAGCTTCAATTGTTCCACAAACATAGTAACAGATGATCATACAACTTCACATGTAATAACCAATATGGGATAACCAATTACTTTGTCGTTTGAATGACTGATGCTCCTTTGTTTTATTGGAAATGAAGTCTCGATAAGATTAGGAGCTTCGAAACGTTTACTGTAAGTTTTTTTAAATATTTTATAATTTAAAATCTTTTTAACATTTATATTGTGCAAAGATGGTTGTTAATAATATAAAAATTTCATTGTAAAAATCTAATTTAAATCTTCTTCAACGAACTTCTAGAAATATTTATCATTAATGCATCAGACCAGTTGGCTAATAAAGTAAAATGAAATCTTAAATATATATATATAGCAAATTAAAAACATATTAAACGGAGGTCTTGTGTTCAGAAGTGAGATCCCGGGACAGCTGATTAGTTTGCTAATACTCATGAGGTCTTCCGTAAATTTTGAAGGTCCCATTATTTTTCTTGCGTTTTTGACATCTCTTACCTAAATGCTGTGCTTTCAGAGGTGACTGGTCCGCCCTGATTCATGACAGGTATATATTAATTGATAAATATTTGATTATTCCATTGATACACCCATTTAATTCCTTTGTAGGTGGCCTGAAAGCTAACACAAAATAGTTGTTCTATTTTGTTTAGTGATTTTTTTTTTTTCTTTTTTTGATTTCCTTAATTTCTGGATTTCTTTTTAAAACATGTTTAGCAAACTAATCAGTAGAGAACCCTGATGATTCACGGATGTTTTAGGCTTCCAGACCTCAGATTTCAGGAAGAAAACATCTGTACAAATACAAAATTTTGTCTTTTGGTTTCCCAAGAAGCCTGGTATTGATGATCTACTAAAGGACCAATAAAAACGACAATGTGTAAGTTGCCTTCTTTTGTAAATATACAAAATTGGGCTTCACAATTTTGTATGGTAATTAGATCTACCATTACATACATGGAATTCTACTTCTAATACAGCATGATACAAATCCATTCAAAAAAAAAATTTTCAATTTTTCATGTGAATTTTTTAAAATATTACTAAACGCGTACCAAGTGACCACAATGAACAGCTGTTTCATACTCGTTAGCGATCGTCAGCTACAGTTACGGATGACATTCTTGTAATCTACGATGCTTGTATCTTTACGCAAATATTTTTATTTCTTTTTAAAATATTCTTTTTATTTTATTGAAGAAATAAGTTCAAGTAAAAATATAAGAATATTTCGGTTTAATCAGGTTAATTTCACCTTTTCAGTTTTCGATGATACAAAAAAGCTGGGTTGTTTTTTTTTGTTTTTTTTTTTATACATATATAATAAAAAAGCTTAATAACTTTAAATAGGTGTTTCACTTCTTTAAAAGATTTAATCCTAACTAGTCTTATTTTTATCTATATGATTTAATCTGAGAGGAATTACAAAACAAAAAAAGTTTTTGACTTTGACCTTAGCTTGTATTACAGGATTAGACATAGAGTTTCGTGTTTGAAATTAATTGAAGGAATATTAACGATTTATTCTGTACGTTTTATTATCTAAGAAAAAAAATAAAAGCTGAATTTCAGAATTAAGATCTATTCAGTTGAAAAGGAGAAGTACATATGTTCCTCTCCACTTTTAAGTAAGAAACAAATTAAACTAGTTCCGTTATCGGACAAAATCATTCCGAGTTTTAGATTTGCTCAATGAAAAATGGAGTCTCGTGAGGTAGGTTTATGCTTTCAGTGCTTCTATGAAGAAGATTAACAAGCTTTCAAAACACTTGTAAAGGAATGGAATTCATTATTTATACGAAAATTAATTCAAAGCATTTTAATGATTTTAAAATGTGTATATCTGCATGGAAGCCTGATGAATTTCGTTTGTTTTCAAAAACTGACATATGAGAATCTGGTTTTCAGTTTCACTTATCCATCCCCATTTAAAACACTTTTAAGATTTAAAAATCTTTTTAGTTTCTATTATTATTGAGCGTAATAGTTTTATAAACTGGTTTTGTTATCATTAATTATCTTTTATTTGCTGTCAAATTATAAGTTAATTTATTATGCAGAATAACTAAAATGTGATTAGCTTAAAAAACGGAATCTTTATTTTGATCTTTGTCTGGCTGCTCTTTGAAGAAAAATGTTGAATAAATTTATTCAAAATTCATTTCGATTTGGACAGGTCAGCAGAATCACATTGTTGAATTTAGAAAGTATAGAACAAGCACTGACTAAAAATAATTGCTTGCAGCAAATTAAGCAAACTGAATTGATAATGTGTGTGATAAATTTCATGTCATTGTTTGATATATCATAGTGATGGCTATATTTATTTAACTTTATAAAATATTTGTAATTTTTGTCATAATAATTATTTACAGATTCGAAGTTTATTAATAATTTTAAATAGCGTAGTTTATAAACAACACTTATAAAACAATTGTGTGTTGATTTTTTTTTTAAATATTAATTTTAATTATTTTATTTTTTTTAAATGAGTTTTTAATTAATATTTTAAAAAAAATAGTTAACTGAAATTAATCTATTTTCTTGTAAAATATCGTTATAGTATTTGAAAATAGTTTAAAATCTTTTACTGGTTTTGCTTCTATGTCACAATACCAGAGCTGACAAACGAAAAAATGGATTCGTTAGGTTTTTCGTTTCAGGTGGAAAAGTAATTTCTTTTTCAGTTACATTTAGCGTTATAACAAAATAATTAAGCATGAAATAAGACGTGGCATGACATCAAATTAGGCATGAATTATCTATTAATTATGTGTAGTTTACATAATATATTAATACATCTAATGTGTATTTTATAAATAATATTATTTATACAAATTTTATAAATTTTTTGCTCCACCCCTCCAATCATGATGATGTTCTGACAAAACTTATTTACTTATAATAATAACAATAACATTTATTTTAAATAATAAATAAGTTTTTAATTTATAAATATACAGGTAATATATATTTAATTATTATTATTATTATTATGTAATATTGTAACATAAATATTTCTAAATTTACTGTTCGTTTTTGTTTACAAGAACCTTCAATGCATGCACATGCGTCAGGTCTCCTTCGATTTCATCAAAATAAGGGTGAGGAGAAATAAAGAGGGGATGTTTACTTTTTATCAGTGTTAGTTTACTAGTAGTTGCATTCTATTTGCACTTTTTGGAAAAGAATTATGGAAAGAATAAATACTATTGCAAAAATACTCCTCCATTATTTTTTTCTTAAAAGCGAAAATGTCCAAAAGAATTTCTTAGGAAAGTTCCCATCACCCCTCTGTGGAGTAAAATCGTCCACCAGTGGTGGGTCTGCCTTTCGAAAACGAACAATATGTTATATTTGCAACTTAAAAATAATTTACTTGTTGCAAATTTATAATGATTTTTATTATTACTCATTCATTTACAGTTTACGTATCTACTTTATACAGGTACGATGGAATTTGGTCGTGCTTTGAGGGTGGGTGGGGGACTTAATATTTTTAAAACATTATACAGATAGATATATTCATTAATATTAATGTTATTATTGCAGTAATATTACTTCAATTCAATTACTGTTGGTGATTTATAAATAACTTATTAAAATTGGGTTGTTTTTTTTTTTTGCATCGAAGAGCCTCTAAGAAAGCTACCGTATATGCTCCAATAAACGCCGAGGCTCTTATTGTCGCCGGTCTGTAATAAGCGCCGGGCTGTAGAGGGGACACGCCCAAATAATAGCCGGTCTCTAACAGTAGCCGGATCTTTGCTGTTTGCCTACTGGTACTAGTGTAAGCGTCCGTATCTTTATAGTCGTGCGTAATACCTTACGGTACATTGTCTTACAAAATGCCGCCGAAACGGTGATTTGACATTGCCTTAAAGATTCGTGCGGTGGAATACATGAAAGAAACTTCCGGTGAGGTGGCCGCCCGTCATTGCGGATTCAGACGACGTATAGCAGCGAAAGGTACAGAAAGACATTGCCATTTATCTTTAACAGTGTTCTGTAGCATGTCAAATTCAAATAAAGTAGCTGTTTGTAATATTAGCCGGTATTTATGGGTAAAAATATTGTATTCTGAAGGTTTTTGTTAATAATGGCTGGCCTCTAATAGCAGCCGGTCTCTATTAAGCGCCGGGAGCCGAGGCTAGTATTGCAAATAAACGCCAAGGGCCTCTATTGGAGCATATACGGTACTTTTCTTTGAACCGTGCTACTAAATTAGAAACAATGTATCATCTTTTAACGAAAACACGAAATTTAACAGTGAGCCCTTGGTCTCACCCATAGATGTTTGTTAATAAGCAATTTTTTTTGTTCCTTTACGTTTTTTGCTACTACTATTTGAAAAAATTTGTTACATTAAATAAAAATCATCCCGTTATTTAGTTTTGTTTAACTAATTGGCTTCGATCTCACATCATCCAACCAAAAAGAAATACTGACATCTTCATGTCAAAACCCCAAGGCAGAAGCTCAGCTTGCAGATACATAAACTGTCCCTCTGAATTTAAGCATCAGCATCTATACCCTTAGTTGAAAATTTAAAAATAAATTCTAAATTTTGAAAGAACTCATAGCTATTATAACTTCAGGTCAAAGATTATTTATTAAATTTATTCAGTAGTACAGCAGAATAGCTTTAGCAGAGATGAATTTTGGGCATTGTCTGTTTACTAAGAATCTCTCTGTTTGTTTGTTTTTTTTTAAACTCGTTTTAAAAGCGGCGGAGCTTACATAAAAATGGAGAACATTATTCTAAGAGAATTGGAAGAATACCAGGGATAATTTGGCAATTTCTTTTTGTCAGTATAAATTTTAGTCATTGTTAAGTTAAACTATTTAAAAGAAAGCCCTCAGCACAAATAATTTATCCAATTTTTAACCCAGTAATTATTACCTAAAAATATATATACATTGTTACATTTAATTTTATTAAATATATTTACTGCATCTACCTGGAACATAAGTTGACCTTGGAAACTGAAGGTTGACTTCTAAGCTGACCACAAAATGAGTTGATTTACATTAGATGTAAATGAACATTACATCAATATTTATGAATTCTTTTGAACTTCGGAGATTAGTGATAAACATTGCATTTCACTGCTTCATCGAGTGTATAATATAGTTTATTTCAGGGAAATTGAAGAATTATTTCTATTAATTATAAATAAAATTTTATCTTCTGTTATATTTTACTGAATTTTATAATTTGACTGTAAATATTGCATTTTTTTTTTTCACTTCAATTTTCAATGTCAAAAAAAAAAAAATAAGATTCAGTTATTTGCCGGCACACATAGTACTTAGTTACATAATAGTAAGTTGCTACATCTTGAATTCAGGTCACTATGACGTCAAGTCAATCAAATCTCTCTCAGCACAATAGCTCAACTAATTATACTTATTCATCACAGGGATCTTTACATCTTCATATCATCAATTTGAATATTTGAACTGCATGTCCTCGGACCTTTACAGTCTACTATATCTTGTTCTTTGCAATACATAGAATTAACCTATCAACTATCTTATTTATTTCTTCATTTTTCTCTTACAAATCTTCCTCCATCTTTATTCTTTAAATTTTCTGTTCTTGGTCATTCTTGATGTATTCCAGTCACAACTGGATTATTCATTTCTTAATTAATTTTTATTTATTTTTTTTAAAATTGTATTTTCACCTATAAAGATTTTTTATTTTATTTTACTTTATTAACAGTAATCATTTTTTGTATTTTAATTTCTATCTTACAATAATCCCATTTACTCTTACATTCACTGATATTAAACCTATTTTTCTAGCATTTTCTTTGATTCTATCATACATCTACATATATCACTCATATCTACATATATATTTCAGTATCTCTTGCACCAAGTCTCTGACATTGTTTTATTTATACTTGATTGGAGATTAAAATGAATCTATGTATAAAAGTTTTATTTATTGATAGGGAGTGTACTAATAATATTTTTACTAAAAATGATACAATATACATCCTCTTCTTATCAATGCTATATTTCGCAATTTTATTTCTTTTAACTGCTTCATCAGACCTTCTTAGTTACATGGAAAGAAAGAAACAAACAAAGAAAGTGTAGGACCTGTGATGGGGTCTAGTTTGGAAACACGAGGAGGAAATTAGGTGAGCGGGTAAAGGAACATGTAAGTGCTTTCTGCAATGACCACCCGGAAGTTTCCGATTGGGCCTATCACTGTATAAAGTTCAATCATAACCCTGATCCGATTGTACAGATAATGTATAAAAATATTTATGACAAAGAAACCAGGTTTATCTTAGAGGCCTGTATTATAAGCAGTTTAAATGTTTTAACAAACAAAAAGGAGTAGAAATTAGCCAAACACTATTAGATAAATTTAAAGTCAATTGTAAAAACTTGGAAAAATTTCAACAATTTCAATAATGAAAATAGTTTGTAAGCAAAATCTATTACAAAAATATTTCCAATAATATGGAAGTTTTATAAGCAAATCAATTGTAAAAAAAAGTTTTGCAATTATTATAAACAATGTTGTTAACAGTACATAAGTTGTATATATTCCATAGAGTTTTCCTATATTGTTACCAGATTCTTTATTATATTTCACGAAGAGTTTTTTCCATGTATATAAGAAGGCCTGACAAAGCAGTTAAAAGAAATAAAACTGCGAAATATAGCGTTGATAAGAAGAGGATGTATATTGTATCATTTTTAGTAATTACTTGCTTATTATGTTTGAATATTAGAGCATCAATAATATTTTTTTTCTATTCTGTTAACTTAAGACATTTACCTAAGTCTCCTTTTTTTTTTTTTTTGTCTCCTTTTTCTCTTTCCTTTACTGTTACATACTTTCCCATTTTCTCAATGAAGCATTAACTCATTAATAATATTTTTATTTTCTTTAACTTTTGTAGATTACTCAGGTTGTTAATCTGTATCGAGAGCAAGCCTTAGTGCCTTCTCCTGCTCAAGCTACTGTGATCAATTTCGGCTCGGCCATTCTTCAAGTTTGTACTGAGTGGACCCAGAGAGATTTAGAAAAAGCTGAAAAAACACGAAGCATTAAAAATTACGTAATTGACAGTGTCTCATTGCAACCCATAACAGCTTACCACCCAATAGATACTGTTACAGAGTAAGTAGACAAATGAAAATTCACATATCAAAGGAAGTAGTGAAATAATGAGATTTTTTGTTGTTAGGTTAGTAATTAGATGAACGAGGATAAAACTCACTTTCTGGATTGTTTTGTCATATTTTCTTTTATTTTTGCCAATTTTGGAAACAGAAGTGTGTTAAGCACACTACGAAACTTCCATATATTATTTATCTTTAGCAGCCAGTAAGTGCATTGTGTCCTTATTATCTTCATTTATTGTTTTATCAATGCACTCTTAAGCTCCTACTTCAGTGTGTTTTTTAGGAAACTTTTTAGTGCCTTTCCTACTGCAACATCATCATCTTGTACTGTTTCCAACCCCAGGCTGGGTCTGTTTGGAACACAAGCCTCTCCATCTAGTCCTTTCTTCCCACCACCTCTCCATTCTCACCCTGATCCAGTCCTCCCCTCTCATCCGGACACATTCCTCCACTCCCTTAATCCATCTATCCCTTGGTCTTCCCCTTGGTCGTCTCTTCTGCATCCGTATTTCATGTATCCTCCTGGGAATCCCCTTCTCTTCCATAACAATTATTATAAATACACAAAGTTTCATAATGCTTTTGAAATAATTTTTAAGAATTTAAAAAAACAAATGTTATACTAACAAAAAGAAAAGTTTTACATTCAGTAGAAACAATACAGATAGAAATTGAAGTTGTATTGTTTTTTATTATATTATAATACTAGCTGTACCCGGCATGCGCTGCAATGCCACTCAAAGAAAGAAAGTGATTATGTGTTAATTCTGTTTATTGAAGTGCTTTTGGGTACACAATTTTTTTTGTTTTTCCGTCTGGTGCATATACGAATAAATCAGAAGGTTTTCCGACGCGTGAGCAGGCCACCTACAGCTGTCCATGTGTGAAGCATGGATTTTTCCAAATTTAGTCCACACACTTGTAGCAATTGTCCCTGTGCTTTGTTGATGGTCATTGCAAATGCGAGTCACATCAGAAACTGCAAATGTTGAAACCGGAAATACACTCATTTGTTGAAACGACTCGCGCACCAGATATTGTAAAATGGTTCTACTAATTCAGAAACCTTCGTGCGTACAACAACTCACCAAAGTTTCATCGCAATCTGATGAATGGTATAGGAAAGCATACAGGACAAAATAGCATTCATTTTTATATATTAAGATAGTTTTGTTTCACTCTTGATTTACTTTATTACGTCTTCCTCGGAATTCTAACATAAACCAAGACATAGATCTAAAATAGTTCTGAAAAAAAATTATTACATATAAATAAAATTGCTGTGAATAGTAACTTCAACTTACAACTATTCTTTAATTCACTCAACATAATTATGAAGTCTTACTTTTCCATTTGAACATTTGTTTCTTCTGTTGTATGTTTGTTTGAACTTGCATCACACTAAAATAGCTGGACTGATTTCTTTAATATCTGGTACAATCTTATTTATGATCCAATTTAAACAAGGGCATGATTATTTTAGTCTCTATTCTGCCAATCCTTCAAAAATAACTATTTCTGCATGCCAGTCACTATACAGCGGATACTGGAGTGTAATTTAACAGATTAAAATAAATGACCATATATAAGTTAAAAATACTACATCTAAAAACAACCAAGTTTCAAGTGTTCCTATTTGCACACTTAGTCAGGTTGTTTGTAAGCACATGAAACCAGTCATTTTTAAATGTAGTACAGTAAACTCCCGATTATCTGCGGAATTGGGTGGTGTGGCAACCACGGATAAGTGAATTCTGTGGATAATCCGAAATAGGACAAAAAAGAATGAAAATCAACACAAAAATGCTTTTAACATGTTTTATTTACATTAAAATGGCTGTACATACATTATAAACAATTATTTTATTTTAATTTACTTTATTTTCTGACTTTTTAATAAAAAAAATCGGTTAATTGTCTTTGTTTTTTCGTGTCGAAACACGAAAACCCCCTACTTGGATGTCGCTAAATGTGCCTATTTTATTGTTTACCTTATTCTAGATTTAAAATTTTTTTGTTAATTCCATAATCTATTGTACAGTCAAAAATAATGGAAACAGGAGAGGTCTGTGGATAATCCGCCTGCAGATAATCGGGAGTTTACTGTATTTTCAACTTATGTATGGGCTTTTTTAATCTGTTAAATTCTTTACACACATCAAACCATGTATTAAATAATACATATTTATTTTGAAATTTTTTATATTGACTCAGTATCTTAGGAACAGTTTGTGTAATTTATCTTAGCTTTGAAGATTAAAAGTAATTTATGCATATAAAAAGAATTTCCTAAAACATTTATAATATTATTGTTCTTTTATTATAGACAACTGAGTTGTTTAACTCAAGCAGGGGACCTGAGAGCTGTATTAAGAAAAATTACTAATAAAAAAGGTGAAGAAAAACAATACCTAGAAGTAAGTGTAACTTTTTTTTTTTCCTGAAAAATATATTTGAGTCATTCCACAGAAAACGTACCTTTTTAAGTACAAGGCACTTATTTACTTAAGAAATATTCAAAGTTCTTCTTTCAATGGATATAAACAGCAAACCAAGGAAGATATAAACATTGGTATTCTTTGTTCTTTCATTTTATTTCTATTAAATTTTTAAACAACAGTGAAGATATGTATACCTCCGTTACATGTCACAAGTGCTTTGTCAGAAGGGTGGTTAATTATTGCATGAATTTAAGGAAATATTGAATAAGCGAGTCACATTGTATTTCTTACATTAAAAGGTGAACTGCAGTTCGACATAAAAAAAAATGAGAAAATATTAGCTTGAACATATGTTTTCAGTTTTGAAAGTTTGTCACAGACTTTCCCTTTATCCTCCGTTCTGAAGATATTTTAACAAATTCCCATTAGATGGCAATAGTATTCACAAAGAGTGGATGAAGGAGGAAAAGACCCCACTTTGTTTTAGCTCTGTCTTGTGTTTGGAGAAAAATAGTGTGAAAAATAGTCATCTTTGTGTATCCTCAGTTCTCAGTTAGACAAATAAATAACATTGAGAAAATACATAGAACTTGTTGAAATTATTCTTAAATACGATTCAATTACATTTTAAAGGATGTTCACGAGCTAACCTCACAATAAGCATGACAAATTAGGAAAATTTTGCAGAGTGTATCCTCCGTTACATTAACATTGAATGGAGGATATTAATTTCGTAACAGAGGGTACAAAATCATTTATTTAAATACTATGAGTCTCAATAATTGATTTAGTATATGTGCTATATTGTTTATTATCATTATCTCAATAATTAATTTAAAATATTTATGATATTGGAATATTTGTTCATTATTATCGGTAAATTTCTTTTCTGCTATTTTGCGATAAGTTAATGTTCTGTTTAACCACTCAGTTTCAGAATAAATTGAAATTTTACTTAAATTATGAGTTATGCTTTTAAAATATTGGTAGATTTCATTACTGTATCTTACACTCTGTTACAGTTGTGCATCCTCCGTTCATAACAAAATTTTATTTTATTCCTTATTTCATGAAAAAGGAAGAAACAATGTAACAATTCATTTTATAATTCATAGGAGCAATAATACTGCTTAGAAAATAAATTTCAGATTTGTTTGTCAATATTTTTTTTTAAACATTTTTGTCTCTTAAAAGGTACGTTTTCTGTGGAATGACCCATTTATATCAGACTGAGTTTCAATTTTCATTTGCTACTCTCGTGTCCATTTTAATTAGCATCCAAAATCGGTAGCTATTGCGTATGTCCTGTCCGTCTGTCCTCCCCTAACAATTCCCAAACTGAAGGTAGGATCAACAAATGGAATTAACCATTGTGTTCAGATGCTCAAACACCGTCGGAATGGGGGATTTTTCAGGGACCAACCTCCCCCCCCCCAATGTTCGAGATATTTGGCATTGTTTTAATTTCTGCCATTAACTTAAATGTTACAGATGCAACCATCTCATTTCAGTTATTAGCTATAGTTTGATGGGTAAGGTCTCGGACTCACATGCTGGAGGTTCAGTTTGAATCCATATATCTACTGTGGGTTTTTTTTTTTTCTCTCTAAATCTTTTTTTTCTCAATGTTCGCATGTGTTTTTGTTTTATTTTATTATTTTCCCAGTATTTTTTTTATTTTTCCTTACATTAATATACTTCCTTTTTCTTATTATTTTTAACTTTTTTTTTATTATTATGGGCCGTCCTTAAATTTATGCTTTAGCACAAAATTATTTTCACTCATTTTATAATATTTTTGCTGCTGATACTGATTATGCAAAAAAATTTTAAAGCAATATTTTAATCTTATCAATTTCACAATAAAAATTTTAAATCATAATTTTAAATTAACAGCTCTCAAAATGCTTATTTATTATTACGTTAATATGTGTTCTGTATTTGCTTGTAAAACTGTTTGTTATAAGCATTAAAACATTTAAAGTCTCATAAATCTTGAGATAACTGTAAATAATCAGCTAAGGTCCTTATTGTGTTAGTTCTGGTAGATGACCAGTAGAAGGTCATGATCCTATTATACAATGCTTGCGTAAGTTCATCGTCAGAATTTACCTCGCAATGAAATTGTTATTTAAAGAACATTTCTTCATTGTATACTGCTCCTATTAGAACTACAGTAGAACTTTGATTATTATCTGTCATCCTTTTAGGCTTCTGAAAGACGCCTTACATCCCCAGTTTATCTGTCTGTGGACACATATCCCATAATGCTTCGCAACGGCATCTGTTAGCTCAATTGGTTAGAGCGTCATGCTAAAAACACGAAGGTTGTGGGTTCGATCCCCTCATGGGCCATTCTTATTCTTCAATTTTTTCTCCCCATTTTAAATCTTTTCAGTTTCTCAAGATATTGGTTATATAATCCTTTAGAATTGGGATTTTGATAACTACTTTATTTTCTCTAAAATTAGTATCACGTTGTTTAATGTAGATACTTAGGAAGCGACTGTTTTAGGATTTTTTGAATGTGGTAGGTAGCCTGTTAGCTCAGTTGGATAGAGCATCGTGCTAATAATGCAAAGGTCGTGGGTTCGATCCCCTCATGGGCCATTCTTATTCTTCACCCCATTTTAAATCTTTTCACAGTTTCTCAACTTAAGTTTTTTTTTTTTTTTTTAATCAGTATTAGGAATTCAGTGTATTAACAAGGTTTGAGTTAAGAATGACAATTATTCCATATAAATAGGGGTGTGTAAGATAGCATGGGGTCGCAAAGAGACTCGCGCATGCATTTTCTAGACCACCCCAGCGCAGTCTATTCTAAAGTAAAGGTGACTCAGAAGCCGTTGCATACTGAGTGATAGCACTGTGATTGGTTTACTAATGCTATCCTACCTTGTTTACTTTGAATCTCTTAACCTTCACATAACCCCATCTATATAGATATTTCTACTACATCAATAACAGTGATTTTTCTGTGATTTTCCATAGTAGGCCGCAAAACTCAAAAATAAATTTCCCATTTAAATTATTGATAGCAAACTCGTGAATAATCAAATCTGCGAAACCCATGAATGTGGAGGGGCTACTGTATAATGTTTTTAATGCACATATTCTATAAACCTTATATTTGATTATTCATCATGGTCTTGGTCCCGTATCCTGACATACAATCAAAATTCTTTTATATTACTTCCTGTCCTTTAAATCTCAACAGAAGATTAAAAAAAATGAATTGAAGTTAAGGTTTTTATCAAGAAAAAATTTAAGAGAAATTTCAGTTTGTTAGCCCTTAAGTTAAATTATAACAGTTAAGTTATATCATAACAGTTAATGAGGTGAATAACAATAATGTGATTTTATAATTTTATTTTGTTTCTTAAGATCTGGAAAGGATCCGGAAAAATAAAAAATGTTGACCTTTTGAGTCTGGAAAAACATGGAAAAGTTTATGAAGACAGTAAGTACTACTTACCATCTGTTATCTTGTAAAAATAGCCTTTAAACTGAAAATTACAAAATTTAGAACATTGATTTTAATAGAGTTACAATAGTGCCTCAAAATCATTATCTCTGTATACATGGATATTTAACACCTCATACATTTCTTATGCAAGTCTTTCATTAACCATTATTCTTCTATTTTTATTCCGATTTGGGTAGTAATGCATTAAAAAGTACAGATTTAACATGTAATGCATTATAAGTTAATCCCATGTATGTTTTGCACAGTGTAATTGAATTAATCTGTGATGCATTACATTGCAGAGGATGTAATTCAGTTATTTAATAATGTCATTGAAAAGTAATTGAATTATTTCATAATGAAATTGCACAGTTTGGAATTAATAATTACCCACTAATATGTTGTATAGATTTCCGTGTTCCAAAAAGCTATTTCTAGGGAATGTGGGCACGTAGCGTAATCTGGGCTCATAGACCAAAGTGTTGTGTAGAATGTACGAAGCCGATTTGATATTGTTTACATTTTTCACATATTCTCTAACCGAAATACACATCCAATATGTGTTTACTTCATATGTATTACTTCGTTCAAATCTCTTTACTTGAAGTGGGGAAGGAAACAATGACTCATTTCATACAAGTACTATGAAGGGATGTTCATACAACATTTGCAATTTCCAAACATTACGAACAAATATTTCAAGTTCGATGGGTGGAGCAATTCGGAGGTTCGTAAGTTCAAATAACCCAAACCAAATGTAAGGGGATAATGGTTGCTAATTTATTAATATTTTATTGTTAGTCATAAATTATTGGTTAATTACCAACATATATTCACCATTACAATTACAATGGTTGACTACAAAATGTGCTTAAAATTACAATGTAATTATAATTGCCAGTTCACATTTACAATGTAATGGTGACTATAAGTTCTGGTTCATAATTACCATTACAATGCAATGCATTACTGATTAATTCTGTTTTTGTTTATCCTCACCTTTCTTTTTATTCCAATATTCTTGACTTTCTGTCTTTATTCCAGAAAAGGATAAGTCCAAAGGGGAATGGGCAGATCTGCCCCACCACTGTATAGTGATAAGATATATACGTAAGGAACGATCTTCATAAATAGAACATTTTTTATTATTATGACTTGTCTCAATTATTAGTCCGTTCGGAGTTATATAATTCTAGATATGACTTATCTTAGTTCACATCTTTATTCCCAGATGTATTAATTAATTATCATTTAATAATTATTTTCAGTAACAGTAAATATTATTTTCAAGTAAATAATAATGCATGTAAATAATTATTATTTACTTGAAATAAATGATAATATTAATTATTAATTACATATAATAATTATTACAAGTTTTTTAAATAATAAATTCAAGAATTACGATGTCAACTAGATAGTCATATCTAGAATTACATAACTCCGAACGGACTAATAATTGAGACGAGTCGTAATAATAAAATATGTTCTATTTAAGGAGATCTTTCTATAGGTATATATCTTATCTCTATAAGGGGTGGGGCAACTTCCCATACATTTGTGCCCATTGTCCTTTTGTAGTCATTAAATTTATTAGATGTTTTGAAAACATCTATTGATGTAATAAAATGAATCATTGATATTTCAGAATTTCTTGAAATGAATATATTGCTTACTGATTCTGGTTTTTTTTTCTAACTTTTATGTAACTAATCTAACTTTTGTATTTGAAAATTGTTCTGTATGAGTCCCTGTTGAGAAATAGGCACTTGACCTCGACAAAAAATTTCCTCATAAATTTTAAAATCCCACTTTATTTTGTGCATTCTTTGATGTAGTTAAAATTAAATAGATTTAAACTTACTTAATGCAGATTTAATTTATTTCAAGTAAAAAACCTCAAGATAGCATTTGTTTTTAGCAGTTGTTGTAATTTATAAACTACAAGGAGACATTTGGTTTCTTTCATGATTTTAAAAAGAAAATGTAAAAACCATGAAAGGAACCAAAGGCCTCCTTGTATTTATAAATTGCAACATGATTAAAAAATAAACTAAAAAAAATAAATATGATTAAAAAATGAAGAAGATCTTAGACTATGGATTACTACTTCCATGTCAGCAACCTTTATTGCAAAGCATTGTAACTATTTTCTACATTTCTGCAAAGCAAAGTAGAAGAGAACAATATTTTTTTTTTGAATTTAATGTACCTATATACCGTTATTATTATTTTTATTTTATTCATATTTTTTATAAATAACATCCATATTCAAAAGTGACTTCGGATGAGGAAAACAAATTGCGGCTACTATCGTTTTTCGCTCGTTGACAATTCTCTTCACCGTCAAATGGGACAAATTTGTAGCAATAGCCAGTTTTCCAAGTAATTCAGAAATACATATTCTATCACCCTGACTCTTTAAAATAGTGGAAAACATTCCAAGTTATACGTCTAGCTTGGCTGTGCAGGCCTTACAGGAGTTACAATGAGTTCCAAGTCAACTAAGTGATCTGTTTTTTCTGAATGTAATTCTTCTTTCTCTGTGCATACAATAAAAACAAATGCTATCTTGAATGTTTTGGGGTGTTTTTTTACTATTTGTTCTTTTCTTTCTTTAAAAAAAATGTAAAGAAAAAGAATGAACAAATAACATTTGAAGGAAAGTAGGCTTTAAGTTCGTTCTTGTTCCATCTTCCTCCATTGTAAAAGTTGCCATGTCTTACTTACTTTTACTGACATTAAATAGTATCAAAAACTAAGTATCAGAAAACAGTGCTGAATGTATATTAGTAAGGTTAATTTTTATTTGCAAATTTTGTAGATCAGTTTGGTACGTTGGCCTGGTCGAAATCCTCCAATGAACTATTATTTGTTTCTGAAAAGAAAAGACCAAAGCCAGAATCCTTTTTTAAAATCAAGTTGAATGGTCTATGTTGTGAAGATGGTGAGCCCCGAGTTCCAGAGAAACTAGGTCAGGTAAATATATTTAACACTGAAAATTAATCTCTTCCTCATAGATTATCAGTACTAAGATGGTTATGTTGATAAACTCTGTCCTTGTTCTTCTATATAATATCCTTACCGAATTTACGTTACTAAAACTTGGGATTTTTTTTTTTTTTTCATGCTTTTAAACCCTAGAATTGTCAGAAGTTTCAGACCTTTTAAATAATCCAGGTACAGTTAGTTTCATAGGATCATCTCTTTGCCACCTGGAATAGCTCAAATGATCTTAAACTCTTTCCCAGATATCATACATTGATTATCGGCCTTCAGTGGGCTTCAATTTGGTAAAGTAATTACAGAGAGAATTTGACTAGAGAACTAAGATTGGTTTGCTGCATCTTTCAATCCTTGTTTCCTTTTTAGTCTTCTGATATAAGTATCAGAAGACTTATATTCCCATTTTTGAGGACAAGTATCATTAAAATCTCATTAAATTATCATTAAGCATAACAATCGCAACAATTGCGTCTTTTGTATGCACAGCAATCACATTTATAATGCAGCTCTACAACAACCACAATAATTGCAACAATTGCGTCTTTTGCATTCACAACAATCACATTTATAATAATAAGGAAACTAAGGCAATATCAATTATATTTTCATAGACATATCAGAAGATGTTGCGAAGCATTGCAATTGGTTTACTAATCGCTATCCTTAACTTGATTTATTTTGTCTTTAATTCTTAGCTTTTAGCAGTTAAGGCCCTCTTAAATTCTGCAATATACTCTAATCTTGCTCACCCTCAGTGTTTTTTTCCCACCTATCCAACTTTCTATTAGATATTACAAAAAACTTTCTGTTACAAAAAACAAAACAAAAAAACAATGCAACCCTAAAAAAAACACTGAGAGTTGCAAAACTCGATATGCAAATGCCTTTTGGCTAAATATGAAAATGATTAAATTTCATTGCCGATGAACTTACTCCGGATCACATAAAAAAGGGTTCAGTTCTGGGCCAATATAAGGAATTGCATTTGCATGGACAGACAAATTAACTGGTTTTGCTGTTTCATTACAATAAGTAGTCTGTGAGGATACCATTACAATACACAGCAGTACAAGCAACTGAGCAAGTTTGAGAGATCATATCATAGGCTTAAGAGAAGTCGGATGATTGTGCAGATATGTCAGAGTGATGAGGCAGTCAGGCAACATTGGCAGCAGTGAGTTCAGGACGGTACATAACCACCGTAAAGGATCTGGATATCCCAGGGAATCAACGGCTCGAGGGGATATGGGAGCACCATAATGACAGCAATGGCTTCCCTGTCCTCCGTCCAAAGGCACCTATCTTCCTCTGCCTATTATGTAATATCAAGAGACACATTTTGGCAATGACTAACAGAGGGGCGTGGCTTTATCCATGGCATCCCTTAAGATGTATATTACTGTTGAGCTCCCAACATAGGCAGTACCATCTGGAGTGGTGTTGAGCCCAGGAATCCTGCACAACGTCCAGTTGGAATTGAGCGTTCAGCTGTGAATCTGCTTCTCTATTGAAGCAGATGATCACCATATAGGGAGGAGGCATTGTCATCGCTCCAATCTGGCTGCAATGGTTGAACGGGACACCACCATCACACCGAGAGTTACAGTCCGGGAAACCATCTCCTATGTCAACCAATCTTCCCTAGTTTGGCTACAAGGTACTGTGACAGCATGCCTGCATGTTGACAACATTCTGCAGCCAATTGCCTATTCTATCACGACTTCCAGGGACTGTTTTATCAGCATGCTTTCGTGGGGTTCATACCTCCCTTGACCACATAGGTCCCCAGATCTCTTATCGATTTAGCATGGCTGGAATGTAAGATGGGAAGGCATTTGCAGCCATCACGGACCGTGATTGAACTATCCCAACAATTGCAGAACATCTGGCAGAATCTGCATAGGACAACAATAGACTGTTAGTTGACTCCATGCCGTACCATATACTATTGGCTTGTATCACTGCCAGAGGCGGATTTATATGTATTAACATGTACCCATTATGTTGCCACTGCTGTATAATAAAAAAAAAGTCCTTTTGCAGTGAAAAGGTGATCATTTCTTTATATTTATGTATTCATTGCACATACAAGTTTCATAGTGATAAATAGTTCTTCAGCCTGGGCATTATTTATTATTTTGCAACAGAGTGTAGTCCTTTTTTATTTTCTTTCTTCTTTTCTTAAATTAGTTCATGAAGTTTTGTGATCATCCATTCTTCTGAAAACTTCTCATTCTATTTTGAGCATTCTTTTATAGCGCCATGCAAAGTAGATTCATTAAAATTTTACTTAAATTTAAATTAATATTTTAATTTTGATTCATTAAAAAAATGAAGAGCCTATCATTAATAATTTATCTAACATTCCTTACTCAAATATTAAAGGAAATTGAGAAAGAAGACTTACCTTCTATGGGCATCTCAAAAGAATGGAGAAGGGAAGACTGACCAGACGAATATTCGATTATTTCGACAGGAACCCCAAGACACAGCTTACTTGGATTAAGGAGATTAGAGTGGACCTGGAGGAGATCGGTTTGAGAGGAAGATATTGTGGATAAGGGCAGAAAAAAGATCAAAGACTTTAAGGGGTTCCGGGAAAGAGAAAAAAGAAAAACGGAAGCTTCATGGACTGATGAGAGAAGGAAAAGACAGAGTGAAAGAATGAAAAGATACTGGAGTGAGAGAAATAAGAAACGTTGAGCTTCATGAGCTATTTCACGCGATCCTCAGATGGCCAAATTCGAAGAAAGGAAATTGAAATTAGGCCTAATTTAGTAAATGGACACGCTTCATTTGTCAGTTTAACCATTTAATCTAAATTGCTCTCTATTACAATTTTTAAAGCAAAAGAGATTTTACAACCTCTCATTGAGGTCTGTGAAATCATTTCTAAAATCATTGCATCCTCTGTCCTATGTACATTTATAATCATTGGAAATCATGTTAAAAATTACTCATTTCTGTATCGGTCTCGTGACACCGACTCATTGTGTTGTGTTGTCTGTATCACATTTCGATGTTAGAGAAAGTAACTAATCAATACTTTTCGTTTTTAAAGGGTGAAGAATTTACCTATCTTGAAGACTGGGGAGAATCACTGGTATCGAAGCATCATCCCGTATTGTGTATTTATTCACTAAAAGACGATGAATTGAAAGTTCTCGAAGGTTTACCAGAAGACGTTTCACCTGGCCAGTGCATATGGTTGCCTGATGATTCTGGTGTTATTTGTGTAGGTTGGAACCATGAACCTAGGAGATTAGGATTAACATACTGTACAAATAGAAGGTAAGCATATTAAAGCTTTAAGATAGATTATAGGACAAGAAAAATTAAAAAAACAATAACAATTAAGAAATTTAATAGATAACATCAAATTTGACACATTGTGAATGAGTGGTACTAATTTGTTTAGTTTTTAATTTTCAGAAGTGCCTTGTATCACTTGCAGTTTGGGAGCACAGAATTTGGTAAGTTATAAAATTAAGAAAACGAAAGAAGGATAAAGAAATGCTTGTTTCTAGGCATTCTGTGAACTGTTATCAGCGGGATTCTGGGACAGCTTTTTATATTTGTCAATATTCATCGGCCAATTACTCAGTTGCATAATAATTCAGTGGATGGGAAAATTGTAGAACTCATTCGTAATATTATTGAGAGAGTTTTGTAACCCAAGAGTGAACTCTCGCAACCAGAGGCGGTTACCTATGCTTTTGTTTA
Source organism: Thereuonema tuberculata (assembly GCA_023159025.1). NCBI lineage: Eukaryota > Metazoa > Arthropoda > Chilopoda > Scutigeromorpha > Scutigeridae > Thereuonema > Thereuonema tuberculata. The sequence continues at coordinate 24,008,811 of JAFIDM010010028.1, read as the reverse complement.
GACCCTCATTTGCAAAGATATCACTGTGAAATTTCGTTTGGATGATATGAGGTTGAGGTCAGTTAGTTAAATAAATCATGGGTCACACTTAACCATGTGAGGTCCCATTCGGGGCCCAATGGGGTCTCACAAGTTCTCATTTGCTGAGAGCCTCACTCAAATTTAAACTTCCTCTGCTCACATTCTCTGATTTTCATTGATTAACAACTGGCTGCTGTGTTAATAAGCACAAAACAGTGGTTCTTTGATCCTATTGATAACTGTTCCTAATGTGCCTGTGAATATACATATTTTTAATTTTTTGATGGTTCACTTAGCTTTCTTATGTACGTCTTGTCTACATCCAGATGACATTAATGCCGATTACACTTCATTTAAAACATGTTTGAATTCAAGAGATTTTCAAAACAATGTAAAGATTTGATTGATCTTCTGTGAGTTGTTAAGTGAGTGCAGTTTTTCTGATAAGAAACTGAAATTTGTCTTTAAGCCATCGTTTTGTAGCTAGTGTACAGAAAATAATCTTTCTACTTGTTTACGGAGGTGGATAACGATATCTTAGCACATTTCTTCCTAATCGACTTTTAAAAAATTTTCAGCATCAGATATAACTATTAAAATTTGTTATTTATTATGAAACAATAAGAAAACAAAAGCTTCTTACAAACAAACAATATAGTTATATTTTTTTTCTCACTTGGTTGAGAAAGTGCTTAAAAGTCTACCTTAAGTATTTTATCTTCCATTTTCCCCCCCCCCCCACACACACACACACCAAAGAAAAGCTCAATTAATAAGTGTTTGCTCTCCTTTCTCCAGTTTGTTGCTTTCTAGGATGGTTTCACTCAGGCCATTACTCTAGTCGTACCACATTTTAACATAACTTTAACTTTAATTTCATATTGATCTGTGATGCCTTTCCATCTCTATCTGCAAGAAATTAGCCCAAATCAAAAGATAGCACTAATTATTATATAAATAAAAAGAAGCAAACTTACTGTAAAAACATTGTTTTAAATGTTTGAAGTATATTCTTGTATATTTTGTTCTCAGAAGATTTCTGTGACACATAAGAATCACTTGTTTTAAGAAATCCATTTTAAAAATTCATGGCTGGAGTGAATTGAAGATGTTGTACTCAGCAGCTCATTCAAATGGAAACAAGGTGTTTGTAATTTTCTGGATTTTGATTGCATTTTTTAATGTAATCAATGTCACTAATGTAGTGATCACCTCAAAGATAAATTTCAAAAAAAAAACATATACCCTCTGCAATCATCAACCCTTCCCCTCCTTTTTTTTTGTTTTTCGTGAACCCAGAGGGTGCCGTTGTAATCTTATCACTTCCAAAATTCTCCATTGATTTGGACCACAGTTCAGTTCATGAAAGAAAACTTTTGATGTCATAATTTCCTTATACATTGATGTTTCCAGGATGTAATTGCACCATCTATTGCTAAAATCCATAACTGAATCTTATAAACATTACAAAAACATTCTGGTTTCGTATTTTCTACAGTTATGAATACATAATAATAATTAAAATTGAAATAATTAAAAACGTTCCACACTATTCCCCTTCCTTGGCTATGCAAAGTTTGTCCTTTCTTGGTCACGCTTATGCGATCACAAAACGACACCATCTTGGACTGACTGCTCGGAGGCATATTTGTTGTCCGTTGGCGAATTTCTCTCTCTATTTATGAATAATTACGGACTTTAAATTTACTTTCATTGAACTTATGATGTTGCCTTTTTGTAATTAATTTCCTTAGTGCCTTTCAGTGAAAGGACAAGGGGTTAACACTTTGGATCTTTCAGAATCATTTTTTATTTTATTGTTTTTTATCTCGACGGCCCATTCCCGGGATCGAGAATGCTTTTAGGTTAAGCTTTCGCGCACCTGAGCCAAACATCAAGGGTATATTCTGCTGATGATTCCTAATAAGGATGAAACAGCTGTTCAGAATTCCCGTTTATGTTGGCTCAATGTGCGAGGGCATATTTGTTGTCCTTGGTGAATTTCTTTCAAGTTGATGATGTCATGACTGGTGACATTTGTTCCAGACAAAATCGATTGCTACATAATGACCATAAATGGCAAACCTCCTTTTTTTTTTTTTTTTGCAAAATACTATAAATTCCTTCAGATAGAAATGGGAAGGCATCAGGATAAATGGTTTTAGTTAATCACTGAGATTGAAAATCAATGCAGTGCTTGAGAAATAATCAGTAACTAATCACAAGCTTCATTCCATATATCAAAACATCCTGTGAGATGTTACTTGTCAAAACATTCTTAATAATGAAATAGAAGCAGCCGAAACTGTAAATCAGAAGTTTCAGCTTCTATATTTTTTTGTTTTCTTCCCTCTGCTTAAAAATAGAAACAGCAATTTGCTTATTGAGCAAATTATATAAGATTTGTATATATGTTTTTGTGTTTTCTACCATTTCTGACTCTAAAAATTTTAAATAGAAATAATTACCAGTTATAATCTTTTTTATTTTTTTCAGTAGCTGTTTTAGGTTCCAATTTAAAAAGTGTAAATAGCCCACGCTTTAGCCCTGACGGTTCAAAATTAATTTATCTTGAAAATGAAAATGGAGGACCTCATCATCAAGGCAGTAAACTCATGATGGTACGAGGTATTGAATAAAGTAAAAACTGAAATAATTTCTAAGATTATAAAGAAAAATGAAAGAAAAAAAACCAGTTTGGTATATAAAACATTTTAATTTTTGTAATTGCAATCATTTATATGTTGTTGTTTCTTTTTTTTAATATTTCAGTGCTCATGGCCAAGCAAGAACATTAGTGTAGTGGTTGACTTGGTACATGACATTAAAGGTAATACATTATTATGTAGTATTAAGTAATAAGGACAAGACAATAGCCGTAATTTTACTTAGCTCTAAAATTTCATATTTTCAGTGCAATGAAGGAGTCATTCAAAGGAACTCGCTACTTTTTGAGAAAGTTTTTAAGTAAATGTGTTCATTTTTATTTTATTTTATTTTGTGCACTTAGAAACTGTTTTGAAACTAAATTCTGTTTCCGCGTGAACAAATTTTTACATTTTCTTCCTTTCCACGATAAATTTTCTAATTTTGAAGCGCTGAGGAATCCTTGAATCAAACCTTTGCTAGTCTAAAGAACTAAAATGTAAACATTATTTATGCACAAGAGGTTTGCCTAACAAAGATGAGCCTAATTTGAATTTTTTATTTTAAAAAAGAAACTGAAACTGAAGAAGTTTCTTTCTTTCTGTTTTTTTTTTTTTTTTTGACATTAATTAAATGTCTATGAGAGGTTCTTTCAGACAAAAAATAATAAGTTACAAAAAAGTGTTACATACAAAGCATATCTACAATTGATGTGTTTTGCAGAGATACATAAAATCTTGAAACAAGCAATTACATTGATCTGATAAAACAACAACACCTAGATAACTCTTAACCAACATTTTAATAATATTTCGTCTCTTCTAAGCGAAGAGACTTCTTCAGATGAATAATGATAGGAATAACAACATATCCTCTATCTTCAGAATTCATTTACAAATGGAGTTACATAAACAATCTTGTAGTACGGGAAATACAATACTTTATCTATTTTTTGAATCGTGAAATACAATAAATAAGATAGATACCAAATTTGTCAAACAACATAACAAAAACAAAACAATAAACAGTTCACCAGCTATAGAAGTTAACCCAAGAGCCATCACGTCACACAAGAGACGCAAAAAACACGAAAATGACTCAAGGAAGAAGAAAATTTTTGACTTGGGTCTGGTTGTTCTGCACTCCCTGAAAACTGTGAACGATAACAGGGCTACAGATCGAAAACCCTTTGAGAGATACATCAAAGACAACTATGATGTGGAATTGGACAATGAATACTTCACTAAGGCTGTACACAAGGTCTTGAAGAAAGGACTGAAGCTTGATATCATTCATGAGCGAGAAAAATGTGAATCATCTTCGCCATTCGGTGGTACTCCCCCCACTTCCAATAAAACCTGTGGATGGGAAAATGGATTGGGAGAGCCTGATACCAAAGCATTCTAAGAAGGAAGAGAGAACATCTGGATCGAAAAGCAAGAAGTCGAAATGTCCAATAAATAGTTTAATTTAAAATTCATAGAGAACAATAATAAAAAATTAAATAATAATATTATGATTAAAATAGTATGATTAAAATGTTGGATAAAAGTTATCTGTTTAAAAGTTATCTAGTTGTTGTTGTTTATCAGATCAAATGAAGTTTGAAGTTTTCCTATATTATGCAATTACATTGTTACTTTTTGAATTACAATCATAGACCATTGATTTCTGTAATAGGAACATTTAAAAACCAAATGAAATACTAAGACATTTAATCAGTGGAAGAGAAGGTGCATGTATGAAATTAAGAAGAGAAATTGAGAATGAAATGCACTTACTTGAATATGTAAAATAAACAGGATAAAATGATGGGAATAAACCAATAGTTTCGGAAAACTATGCGTATTCCATCTTCAGGGACGGCACAGACATTTAGGACAACACAAGGTGAAAACAAATAGTGAAAGTGAGCTAAACAATAAAAATGAGCTCCCTTTCACTTGTGTTAGCCTAAATGTTTATGCCATCCTTTATGTTTGTGCCTGCTCTGAAGATGGAATACACATAGTATTTCGAAACTGTTGGTTTATTCCCATCTTTTTATCCTGTTTATTTAACATTACTTGGTGCATTTCATTTTCAATTTCTCTTCCTAATCAATGGAATTATAATTTCCTGTACCAGCAGAAAATCTGTTTTTAATTTGTTTTTTGTTTGTTTTTTTCTTTTGCTATTTTTTTGGTGAGGAACTGGAACTAGTTGCATTTTGGCTTAGGAACTAGAACTGGAACTA
>JAFIDM010010028.1:23960451-23990105 GCA_023159025.1 Thereuonema tuberculata | reverse complement strand
CTTACAAATATACAGCAATTTACCGATGCAACACTCAGTTGCCTTAAAGGTGATCCTGTCATGAAGGCAGACAGAGTGTCCTCACAGGTGAGGAATTGTTAACATATATTTACATTTCAGAACTTATAGAAGAGTCATAAGAAAAGGTTATATACATAAGAGTTCAATTAAAATTTTTACATTTAAAAATAATTCATATAAATCTCTTTCAGAAGAATTACATTTTGATATTAAACTTGTAAGTTCATTCAGTTCAGACTGAAGAAACAGATGACAAGGGAAGAGAAGAGTATAGAGAAGCATGGAAGGAAGGGTGGGGAGATGATTCAAGTGTTGATAACTTAGGTTGGGAAATTACTTGGTGTGGAGAAGTGATTCTTTAATTTTGTCTTGAGCTAAGCCAGAGTACGACAGATCCTAATAGCTGTCCAACTGTTATTATTAATAAATAAATTACATACTTTTATTCTAAAGACACGGCATCTATTTTAACGATTTATTTCTTCTCAACAAAGCAATAGTTTACCAAAATAAATAATTTTATTTTTAGATGTGTTCCTTCGATGTAAACATAGATTTAGATGATTCATTGAAAACAGAAAAACTTAATTATTATTTATTTATTTTGTAATCTTATTTTTATTATTATAAATTTGAATATCAATATCAATATTTTTAATTCTAAATTTTTATTAACATTTTTAGCATTTCTGCTAACTAATTTTAACATTTTTGTATTGAAATATAAAGTAAAATTATTATTAATGATTATTTTTATTATTATTGTGCTAGATAATTTTTAATTCTGACAAAATGCGAGACATAATTACATGTTCATAATATACAGATAAACTTATTTAAATTGATGTTTATGAGGATCTTAATAATTATCCTATATAATCTGAGGAATTAAATAACTATGAAAAATGAACTGCTATATTTAGTTGAAATTCTATGTGCATTTTATAAGAGACTTTATATTATTATTTATATAATGAAATTAAAAAAAATACTCATTTCTTAGATGTAATAAATTTCATCACAAACAAAAATATGATGTGAATATAAATAAATCATATGATAACTGAATATTTTTTTATTAAATTACAACTGGTAAAAAAGAACTGGGAGAGAAAGGATTTGTGTGTTTTCTTGAAAACAAATTAATCTGAATTATGAGAGAACTAATCAGAAACCATTTTTCTATATATTACTGTAATTTATTTTTCAATTTATTTATTGATTTTTCTTATTCAAATGTCGCTTTTTTCTTTTCGCTTACAAACCATACAAAATGTACCCAGAAATTTGTATACGCATAGTCCAATAATCCCCAATGAGATTTTAAAACGTCAAAAGAAAGAGGTGAATTGCTTTCCCAAGGAATCACTTTTCAATTTATTAGAAGAGCCACTTTTAAACAAAGGAAAATTGAAGAAGAAGAAATTAATAGAATAGAAACCACATTAAAAAAATATATATACAGTTTCACAATTTCTTCATGACAGTTGATAAAAATTAGGTAAAATTGGAGTGAGAAAGTTGCTGTTTTTGCTATAAGTTTCTATGGGCAGAAATTGAGGATGACTTCAAATACGAGTGTTATTCTTATATAATCAAATAAAACTGCATTTAGATCCCACCACCTATTATGACTATGAGTATTGTATTCTTCATTTTATTTCTTCTATTAGCCATGAGAGCATTCACAGTTAAAGCAGAGAGTAGTTGCAAGCATATGCCTCAGCCATTCATCTTTGAACGAAATGTTGTGTTTGATCTGCATTTCAAATAGATCCAATAAGGAAGTTTTAACATTACAGTGTATTTGTGGGAGGACTGATTTTCGAAGTCCACATATGTAAAAAGTTTGAATTTTCAGGCTTAGATACAGTTTGGGGGGTGGGGGGATTTTGGACCAATGTATACTATTTTTGTAGGTATTACAGGGTATACCTGAAATGTGCTGCCAAACTTAAAAGGTTGTATTCAATCATGCAAAACAATGAACAAATGTCGTATAAACATGGGTCTGGAAATGCTTTATATCCAAGATATGAACGATGCAACAATTTCAGCCGTACAGCCCAATGACTTCTGAACTAATGTTATCCTGACCGTTGGATTGGAAGAAGGGGACCAACAGCATGGCCTGCTTGTTTCCCTAATTTAAACCCTCTGGACTTTTTCATATGGGGTTATCCTAAAGCATTAGTTTACACCACACCGGTTCCTGACGCTCATGCACTGCATGATCTTATAGTGGATGGGTGCAACACAATTCGACGTGCACCTGGCGTCTTCGACGGTGTTCAGCAGTCGATGGAACGACGTTGTGTTGCGTGCATTGCGGCCTGTGGAGGACATTTCTGTAGAACTGAGCGACTGTACAGCCAACACCCCTGTAATGTTGCATCGTTCACATCTTGGAAATAAAGTATTTCCAGACCCATGTTTATATGACATTTATTCATTGTTTTGCATGATTGAATACAACCTTTAAGTTTAGCAGCACATTTCAGGTACACGCTATACAGCTGGAATCTAAATGAATAATTTACCTTATTTTCCTATCGACGTAAACTGTATCTTCAACATTTTAGTGAAACTGTTAGCAGGAAGTGGCTAAGCAACGCAGGTGCTGCCACCTTAAATCTTGAAGCAAAAGTTTTTGCTAGTTTTTACTTTAAGCAGTAGTTCCTTATCCAGAGAGCTAGGCAGTCTTTCTATTAGAATGTAAATATCTGACTAACTGTTTGCTGAAATATTGAAGATGCCCAAAGAATTACAAGGTTATGTTAGGATTGTATGAAAAAAATATATATATTTATGTATTCTTATATCTTTTTGCAGACTTAACGCTTATGAAGACAATCATTCTTTGAGCAAAGTAGACAGTGAGGCTGACGTATTTGTACATACACTGAACTGGTTTCAGAAATGCTTAAATGAAACAAGCCATACTTCAGTTAAATCATCCCAATAATTTTGAAGGCAAGATACTTGGAATTCAATAGCAATTATCAAGGATTTAAAATTTAAATGTTAGGGATTTTTAAAACCAATTGCATCTTAATTCATTTCTCTTCATGTAGTTGTAGTTGACTTAGTAAAAAGCTAACAAAGAAACAATGTTTACAACAATTAAGAATCATGCTTTGATAATCTTTTAATTCATGTAGCATAATAACCTATATTTTTAGAAAACCATACTATTTTTTTACCAATCAAGAAGCTGAATAAAATTATACATGACCTTTTGAATTCATTTTTTTCTTCCTCTTTTTCATTTTATTTTTTAAGTTAATATTTCAGTTTGAAGGTAAATAATTCCTATGGGTGAAACCAAATTGTTTACCAAGTGACATCCTGCAACAGTGGTTTCATGCTCTTTGGCAATCATCAGTCAGGAGCAGTCACCAGCAAACAATGAGGTCTCAGTACTGAGGCTAATAGGAATAATTCGGAAGCACAGTGATCATTCATATTAGCCTCAGTACAGAGACCTTGTTGTTTTACTGGTGGCTGCGCCTAGCTGATGCTCGCCAAAGAGCGTGAAACAGCTGTTCCAGGATGTCACTTGGTAAACAATTTGGTCTCGTCCATTTTTGCTTTTTAATAATTCAGATGCGCAGTTTGAATTTTGATGGTTTAAAAAAATTCATTGAGGCTGTCGAACGACTGGCCCATGAATTTTCTAACTAATTTTTCACTAATTAATTTTTTATTGTTTATTTTTTCTTTTAAGGCACCACTGCACTTCCATGATAAATAATTCTTCTTTACTAAATACAAATATAAATCATTTAACGTATGATTATTAGCTATAAGGCAGCACACTTTAGTAACATTAAAAATTAACATTGAAATTAATCATTTTAGTGACTTTTTCGAACTTTGACTGATGAAGAACAGTCAGTGTTTGAAACTGTCACTTAAATGCATTAATTTCAAATTTAATCTTAATATTACTAAAGTGTGCTATCTTACATTATACTGTGGATAGGAATCCATAAACTTTATCTTTTCTTGATCCATTAGTTTATAATTAAAGTTATTGCTTGCATAAAAAATTATTATGATATTTCTTCTATCAATAATTTTTTTTATTTTTTTTTAATAAAAATGATTCTTGTCAATGTATTAAGGAGTACAAATGGAAATTGCGGTTTCCCAATAGATGGCGCTAGCAGTAAATGCTAGTCAGAAATGCCGGATCAGAAACATCACATGGTAAGGTTAGGCATCTGTCATCAACTCCTCATCATTAGATTTATGAATTTTTATCAGCATTGTATACTTTTTTGTGCTCGGATAAGTTTGAGCCAAATAAGCATCATTTGCGGGAAATTTTGCTTTTTGCCTTCAATTAAAAAAAAATCTGCAGCTGAGGCACATCGAATGATTGTAGAAACTTATGGCAAGGCTGCTCTTAGTGAAAGAATGTTGCGCGAATGGTTTCAAGACTACAAAATGGGTGATTTCGCCGTGGAAGACAAAGAGCGTCCCAGAGAGGTGAAAAAGTTTGAAGACGCAGCATTGGAGGCATTACTGGATGAAGATTCATGTCAAATGCAACAAGCACTTGCAGATTCATTGGGCGTGACTCAACAAGCAATTTCACATCGTTTGCAAACTTTGGGAATGATGCAGAAGCAAGGAAATTGGGTGCCATACGAGTTGAAGCCAAGAAACATCAAACCTGCGTTTTTTTCACTTCCAGACAGCTGCTTTAACGACAAAAAAGGAAGAGTTTTTTTGCATCGCATTATCACTGGGGATGAGAAGTGGATTCATTACGGTAATCCAAAGCAAAAAAAAAATCGTGGGGATACCGCGGCCATGCATCAACAACGACGGCCAAGCCAAACATCCATGGCTCGAAAATCATGCTGTATATTTGGTGGGACCAGCTCGGCGTTATGGTTATGAGCTGCTGCAACTGGGTGAAACCATCACAGCAGCTCCATACCGAACACAACTAATGCGTTTGAGCCGAGCATTGAAGGAGAAACGGTCGGATTATGAGCAGAGACATGACAAAGTGATTTTGCTGCACGACAACTCTCGGCCACATGTTGCTCAGGTTGTGAAAACCTACCTGGAAACACTGAAATGGGTCGTCCTACCCCACCCGCCGTATTCTCCACACATCTCCCCTTCCGACTACCACCAATGCCGATTGATGATGCATGGCCTGGCTGAGCAGCACTTCCATTCTTACGAAGAAGCCAAAAATTGGGTCGATTCGTGGATCAATAAAAAAATTAGCAGTTTTTTTTTTTTTTCGATGCAGAATCCGTATGCTGCCAGAAAGATGGGAAAAAGTTGTGGCTAGCGATGGACAATATTTTGAAGAATAATTATGTAACCATTTTCCCACAATAAAGGCTCAAAGTTTGAAAAAAACGGCTGTTTTCCATTTGTACTCCTGATACATAAAAGGTTTTCGCACCCTGAGTTATGATCAATAGGAATCTGGGACAGAAATTTCGTCATTATTATGACTCTTCAGCTAGATTTATCTGGATGATAGCTCAAAGGCCCTAAATGTTATGGAACCACTTTCGCGGCCAATAGCTCACGTTCCGAAAACCTTTTATGTGCATTGGGCTGAATCATTTTTATTGATAAATCTTATGCATGTTAAAAGCTTTCTCCGAATGATTTTCTTTTTTTTTTTGATAACCAAAAATTATAACCTACAGCAGCGGTTCCCAACCTTTTCAGCTGGCGACCCACCTTTCCTTATCGTTTTCAGCTGGCGACCCATCTTTCCTTATCGGAATACCTCCACATATATAGGGATAGAAGAATATAGAATAAAACCATATTTGTATCGTAACCCTTCCTTGTATATGATCGATTTTCGATTTTTCTGATCTTTTCTTATGGTTTATTCGATGGTTTCTGATAGTTTTAGGATCAAGTCGCGACCCACCTGTAACCCTTCCGCGACCCACCGGTCGGGAAACGCTGACCTACAGTGTTGAACAAATCTGGCAAGGTTCTTTTTTATTTGATAATTAGTGATGTTGTATGTTTGAAAAACAGATGGATATCATATAACCAGTCAGTTAAAGCTGTGTAATTGAACTAACTTTGAAAACCAATTTTCAGTGCCCGAAGCCACTATCCAAATAAAATTAAACAAAGAATATTTATCAAAGTGTTTACAATATGATATCTCAGAATGGCCTTTTCACGGTGTATTGGCAATCATCAACTGAGATCAGTATGGAGCCAGGTCTCACTATGGAGGTCATAATAATTAATGGTGAATAAGAACATGGCACATCCAAAATTTAAAACTAAAAACAATAAATACAGATTAAAAATAAAAATAGGAAAATTCATGTGGCAGTCTCCGCTGGCCTCAAATGAATTTCCTTAAGCATAAAAAGAAACATACAAAATCCCTGAAATTGTATAAATCATCAATGGTTGAGATCAAGTGTTTACAATATGATATCTCAGAATGACCATTTCATGCTGTATTGGCGATCATCAGCTGAGAGTAATCACAAGTAAACAGCCAGGTCTCAGTACAGAAGTCATAATAATTAATTAATTAAGGCCAGCAGAGACTGGCACATGAATTTTCCTATTTTTATTTTTAATGTGTATTTATTGTTTTTAGTTTTAATTTTTGGAGGTGTCACATTCTTCTTCACTATTAATTATTATGACTTCCATACTGAGACCAGGCTGTTTAATTGTGGTTTTAATTGGATCTATAGACTCCAAAGGTTCATAAGCCACTGCAGTCAGGTACCAAAGGCAATGCCTTGTCACTGCAACCATGTCCTTCTATCTTCGGCAGTTCTCTTTAACTCATAATAACTTCAGAATTTCAGTACCCTTTTTGCTTCATCTAAAAATTTTCTTCTAAGCCTGGTTAATTTACTTTTTAAATACAAATATTTCTGACAATCACTAGAACCTGTATGGAGGGTGAAGCAACATCCACCCTCCACCATGGATTCTCCATGCAATAGCCAAATGCCTGTATCACTTATCTACCAGACCCCTCCTGCTGTAGAATGTGCAGAAACTTATAAACGGTTCATAAAAATAATATATAAATTAAAACTTCACAGTAAAAAAAAAACCATACAATTAACATTTCAAAATTTAAGATGGGTTAACTAGTTTCAACCACTACTACAGCAGTTTTCATCAGATATACTTTTCGTAGCTGTTGAAACTAGTTACTCCCATTTTAATTTTTAAATGTTAATTGTATGGGTAGTTTTCAGCTATGAAGTTTTAATTTATACAGTTCACTTCCAAATCCCTCGAAAGTTATAGAATACAAAATAATTACATACTCTTCACTTCAAGTAGCTGTGTTGGTTAAAAAGAAAAGTCTTTAAACATGTATTTAGCAGGTTCTTATTTCTGAAGCTTGGACAATCATCAAGAAAGCAATTCAGATATCACAGGCTTTGCAAAGAAGTATAAATATAAGTTAGGAAGTACAGCATAAGACTGGCAGACAAAATATTTGCAGAAACAGTTTCAAATGATTTGAGACTGTTAAGTGTTGTTTTGAATTTTCTCACTAAGCGATATGTTTTTTAATTTAATTTTTGACACTAAAGGATGTATATGACATCATGGTGAAGTAAAAGAAAGTCAGTGAGTTATATATAACAAAGTGTGTGTGTGTATTACAGCTTATTTCAGCTAAGCACATAGCATAGGCATAACTAGGGCGGGGCCGCCGCCTCCCCAGAGAAAAATGCATATTAGTGTAATTATTTTAAGTATTACGTATTAACAATTTATTAACAAAAAGTACAATTCAGTCTTTATTTTTTTTTTCAAATTAGCCAACCCATTTTAACCAACCCATTTAATTTGTCCCAGTATTATTTTTTCTTAAATTATTTTTTTTAAAGTAGACATCTTTCCAATGTTTTTCATTTCTAATGAAAATTGATCAAACATTTTGTTAATTAATTTATTTTTTATTCTTAATCCAAAATTATTTTTTGGATTGTCAAAATCTTGTTTACTATATATTCTATTACTTCTTGTTGAATTTATATTTACATAATTATAACATATTTTATAATAAAATCGTAAAATCAAGGTGAAAATTACTTTTTGTTGTGGAAACAAGATTTTATTATCTATTAAAATTTGATTTTGTTCATTGCTGAAGCTTATTAAAGTTGTAGAAAATTAAATTTAATATTTTTTTTTAAATTCTATTAATATTTTTTATTTCATTTTTATTTAAATAAATCCAGTTATCAATGCAGTAATTAATTAATGAATCTAGGTAAGTTTTATATATGATTATTTTTGATTTAATTGGAAAAATATCTTTTATGTGATAAAAAATGTAAGTTAAAATAGTTATGTCTTTTTAATACAGTATATGGATATAGTGGTTTATATTTGTTTTATTGATCTAAAAAAAGCCTTTGATATGGTGAAATGGGATAAACTGATGGAAGTACTGAAAAAGATAGGTGTGGATTGGCGAGATCGCAGACTAATTGCGGAACTATATTTGAATCAAACAGCAATAATTGAGACAAAAGAAGGAAGCAAACAGGAATGTATAATTGGAAGAGGAGTGCGACAGGGTTGCTGCTTATCCCCTGTGCTATTCAATATCTTTTCGGAAGAAATGATAAAGGAATCTTTTGATTGCGAAGAGGATACGGGTATCAGTATTGGAGGAAGAAGAATAAAAAGCGTTAGATTCGCGGATGATTTGGCTATATTAGCCGAGAGTGAGGAAGATTTAGAACACTTGCTGAAAAGATTTGGAGAAGCCTGTCATAAATTTGGAATGGAAATTAACACCAAGAAAACAAAAGTGCTGCGAGTTGCCAGAAATGCTGAAAATGTATGCATTAAATTAAATGGAGAAAAGGTGGAACAGGTTAAGCAATACAAATATTTGGGAAGTATAATTCAGGATGACGGTAAATGTAACATAGATCTTAGAGATCGAATTCATAAGGGTAAATTTGCTTTTTATAACAGAAAAAACTTGTTCACGAATCATATGGATATTGATTTAAGAAAAAGACTTATAAAATGTTACATTTGGAGTATATCCTTGTATGGTTCAGAAACTTGGACTCTGAGAAAGAGAGATGCGGAGATGCTGGAAGCATTTGAAATGTGGCTATGGAGGAGGATGGAGAAAATTAAATGGACAGACAAGGTGACTAATGATGAAGTCCTGGAAAAAATAGGGGAAGGGAGAAGTTTATTAAAGAATATTAGTGGAAGAAAAAAGAACTGGATTGGTCATGTGCTGAGAGGTGAAAATCTCATGAAGGAAGTATTGGAGGGGAAGATTGAGGGAAAGAGACCAAGAGGAAGAAAGAGAAAAATGATCCTGGATGACCTATTAACTTCAAGTGGATATCAAGGCCTGAAGGAGGAGACAAGAGATACAACGACTTGGAGAAAGACATTGCTGACCTTATTTGCTGCTTGCCATTGGACCTGTCCACGACAGAACACTGATGACGATGATGATGATAGTGGGTATGCCATGTGTATTTATTATTTATGTGGAGACCAAGGTATTTATAGTTATATATTATTTCTAAGTTTTCACAATTACAATTAGTAATATCTTCATGGTTTTTGTGTAAACACTAAAATTATGATATTTTATTTGAGGTAAAATATTTATTTTTTTATTTTTGGAATATATAATTTTATATTTTAAATTTTGATATAATTTTGTGAATGGTGTGGGGATATGTATATTTGTTTTGAGGGTGTTGGTGTAGTTTGTCTTTCCAGTAATTGTCATTATTTACTCGGACAACTACGGCATATTAATGGATGGCACGCTTATCCAAACCTCTGTATTTCCCTTTCACTTGGCGTCTAATTCTTTTTCCTAGCTTATTATTTGCATTATTTGAAAAATGGGACTGCAATTATTCCATTTTTTAACTTATTGACGTTGTATGCATTATTTGCATTAATAAGAATGTAATTATTCGAAGGTACAAGTTTAAATTTTAAATTTCTCCACTTTTTTTTCCCTATTTAAAAAATCCTTTCGGTTCTAGCTATTGCCGCACGATGGCGCTAATTTTTTATGGTGTAGCGCCATAACTTACCTGCGCGTTATTCAAAAAGTCTTGTAACTGTGTCTAGTTCAAAGCAATATTATTCAATATTAACCGTTAATTATTTCAAAGTTCACAAGTATTGTACTTGCTAACAAATTTATCAAAGGTAATTAGTACAATTTGGAGATGAATCTTCTAGTGTGTGTATGTTTATGGATGTCATAACTTAAAACATATTTGTTCAATCGAAACCAAATTTCATATTTGAGGATTGTACAAAAATATCTGCTCTATCAAATTTTTTGTTGATATCGAATAAAAATTAAGGGTAGTTTACTTAAGCCCTTAAGTAAACTACCCTTCTTAAGGGATGATTCAATTTAAATTTTTTACTTCTCTATAAACAGGCTTCCTTAAAGATGAAGAAATTCAGACATAAGATCGTTTTTCAAAACTGTGAAAAATCAATTTAACGAGAACGAGGCAAATGCAGTTTGGAATGCTGCAACCAGTGGCGGCTATTCAGGGGAAGTGGCACTTCACCAATTATTTATAATACAATACTATTTATTTATAATATAACAATTATTATAAAGAAAAATTTATTTTCCTTCTCACGTATGTTGATTTTAATAGAAACGTATTTTTGTATTTTGTAAGTCCCGCGCCGTTGCGTTGGTGCGGGACTTTGTTCTGGCACCGAGCCAAGTGAAGTAGGCTTTTATATGAAGTTTCTCAACCTCAGGGGCGGAGCTTAGCTGCATAACCGAAGCGATGGTTGCTATGATAACCATGACGTCACCCGCTGTATAGCATCGTACAGGTGAAGTTACAACTGAGAAATACGCTCTCTTCTTCCAATGTGAAGTTCTTTCGGATCGCGCCTGTTTCGCTGTGCTGTGCTGTTTTAAATATGAATCCTGTTTAAGATATAGTGTGTGTTTTCTTAGAAACATCATTTTCACGTTGGAAAGACGAAGATAAGAAGAAAGTTATTATAATATTTTTTATTATATATAATATATATATTATGATATATTATAATACAATTAGATAATAGGGAAGTTATTATAATATTTTATTTTATATATTATAATATATATTATATATAATATATACAGTGTAACTTGGATAATTCGAACGTCTTTAATTCGAAATCATGGTTAAATCGAAGATTTCTTTTAGTCCCTTGAACTTCTTATTAACCCTCACTTACACGGCTTACCTGGCGGAACAATTTTACACGGGTGGTGCACTGAGTGCGCCACCTCGTTTTTTAACAATCAATGTTAAATAAACTGTTATTCGTCAAACTTTTTCCTTCTAAATGTTATTGTTTGGATTCAGTAATAATTAAATAAGCATGCATTCATAAAAAAATTATTACAAAACCATTTAATTTTTTTTTTAAACTGAAAAATGCGTTTTTGTTTTCTAAACATATATCTTGCATGAAACTACATAAATAATGTTCAAAACTTTTTCTATGGGTGTAATAAAGATCTAAAAGATACAAACAAAGTAGTCAAACATTTAAAAAGATGTTTTTAACAGTGGTTGTTTTATAAATATTTTTTATGAAAAATTCACTCTCACCTTGCTCTGAAGCATTTTGTTCTTCCGAAGTAACTTCTTCCCCCATATCAGGCTCATAATCACATTCTGAATCAAAATCATGGTCACTATGCTAGGATAGGAGGATAGGGGGCGAGCCAGCCCCCTCTCTGTTGTTACATGATTTTTTTTTTTACTTTATTGTTTCATGGCGCACTCAGTGCGCCATTCCGTGCGTTTGAGGGTTAAATCAATGTTGAAAAATCGTGGATAATTCGAAGTTTTTTATAAAAAATTTCGAATCATAACAACTTTTCGGCTTTTTATCGTTAAGAAATTCGACACGTGACAACTGAAATCCCCTTCCCGCCACCGTTCGACACGTGACGCCATTCGACACGTGACGCTTCAGACGCCATTCGAGCTTCCTGCTGTCAGTGTCACCGTGTCTTTCAATAAACCACGCGTGTACAAGAATTTAACGTTCGCTGAAAAGGTCGCCGTCATTCGCGAGGTGGAAAAGGGTGTGAAGAAGAAATGCCTTCGTCGTTGGAGGCGCTTTATCATTTGGGCGAATTTCGTCGGTACATTGAAGAACAAACCAACGTAAGTGAAGCTGTTTTCCGTTCACTAAACTTGCTTGATGATTTTGCTAACCTTAAGCGACTGAATTCTACAAAACAATCAGACATTGCACAATTTTTTAAAAAACTATAATTTTCTGTATTGAATGTAATATGTACTGTAGCTGACGTAAGATCAATCTTATTTTGTTTACATACATATAGGGTTTAAGTCTTTCATACCATGATCAATCTGAATAAATATTTACTTATTGACAGAATCTTTTCAAGCATTCAGTGGACCTGAAATTAAAGTTAAAAGATGTAATTTCTTTAATTCGAAATCTTGGATAATTCGAAGTTTTGTAGTGGTTCCTTCAGCTTCGAATTATCCAAGTTGCACTGTATATATTATGATATATTATAATATAATTAGATTAGAAGGAAATTATTATAATATTTTAAATAGTTATAAATTATTATAATTATAATATATATTATTAAAAATTATTATAATATAATTATAAATTATATAATATAATTATATATATAATTATATAATTAGAAATTATTATAATATATATTAAATATATATATAATATATATCATTTATAATATATATATATATTATGATATAATATAATTATTTTCCTACTAGCTCTTCACCTAACTTCACAGCCACGAGCCACCACTGGCTGCAACGATAATAGATGTTACAACACTAGCACAATCGTCATCTTCAACATCAGTTGCTCCAATTGAAACCCTCGGAGGCGAAGATGGCAAAGGAGCAGTCGAATTATCTGTAAAAGGAGAATAATATCAACTGGATCTGGGTACTCTTGAAGGTCGCCCATCTCTACCGAAGATTATTTTTCCAAAGAGTACGTTTGGGGACAGACAGAGATCGTTTTCGTTCCAATTCTACGATACATATCAATGGCTCGAGTACAGCGTGAAATTAGATAAGACATTTTGCTTCGTTTGCAGACAATTTATACCTTCTTTGAATGTACGTGACCAGAATGAAAAGTTCGTCGCCAGCGGATTCATTAACTGGAAAAAACTAAATAAAACATTGAAAAAACATGAGAAATCTTCGAATCATAGTCAGGCCCCCCACATCAAATTCCGGGCCCAGGTACCAAATACAATACCGGGCCTTTTCCCCCTCCCTCCATATTATGAACAAAATCCAAAAAAAAAAAGGGAATCTCCAATTTGACAACCAAAAAAAAAAGGGGGGGGGGGGAAATCGACAAGCCCGGGCCCTGTTGCTGAGGGACCAACTGACCCCCCCTTGTGGGGGCCCTGATCATAGTCAGTGTATGCAAAAGTTTGTAGCTTACAAGCATTCCTTGAAATCCGGAAATGTTGATGGTAAACTAATCATACAACATGAAGAAACGATAGTACAGAACCAGGACTAGATGCTGAAATTAATTGACTTAATTTTGTACTTATCTAGGACTTCCACTAAGAAGGAAGTAGCATATAAAAACTGGGGCAATTTCTTAGAGTTGAGTGAACTTTCGCCAAATATGATAATTTTTCGATCCATTTGGAGCAGCATATTGCAGTCCTAAAGTCCAAAATGAAGTTATTCACATTGCTTCTCAACTCAATGTTGAAAAAATTGTCAAAGAAGTTGGAGGATGTAGGTTTTTTTGACTAATGATTGATGAAGCTAGGTCTACAAGCAGTAACTGTCAGTGACAATTAGATATGTAACTGGCTTGGAAGTTGAAGAACGGTTTCTTGGATTGTTCCTCTTCTAGAGATGCTGAAAGCTTGAAAAAACTCATTCAAGAATTCTTGACTAAATGCGGTCTGAATGATTTTATAATAATCGGACAATCCAATGACGGAGCCAATGTAATGTCGGGAAAACATCAAGGACTTCAGGCCAAAGTAAAAGAAGAGCATCCCCAAGCTATTTACATTCATTGCTTGGCACATAGAATAAACTTGGTAATTGTCAACAGCTGTGTCAGAGTGACAGCAGCTGTTGCATTTTTCAACACTGGAAGCAATATACATTTTTCTCAACCCGGTAATCACTAAACTCATAAAAGCTCGTGATGCCTTGGATATTAAAACTGGTGGCGAAATGGGAAGTTTGAGAAGTACTAGGTGGAGCTGTCGATATGAAAATTGTAAATTTGTGTTAAACAATTTCCAAGCCATACGAAATGCCTTAGAGGAAGAAATTGAACAAGCGCAGGACAAGAATTCTGTAGAAGCACTGGGTATACTGGCTTCAATAACAAAGCCACAATTCATCGTTTTTCTATGGCTGATGAGTCCGTAGAAGGACGAAACGGCTGTTCCCAATTCCTTCCCATAATCTTAATCAGAAAGGCAATTTCTTCTTTTATTCAAGTGCTGCATTTCCTTTCCTTTATTTCCTTTATTTAATTCATCGTTTGTTTGTTTCTTTTTTATTCGGTGATCGCAAACGTACTGAATAAATATTTCCAGCGTAAGGATGCCACACTTGGCCAGGCCAGTGATGTAATAAACAGCACAGTTACTAGCTTGGAGGAAAAGAGGAATCAATTCAACGAATCATTCAACTTTGGAATGACATAAATAATTTCGCAGAGACACAAAACATTTCTTTGGAGCCTGTCGGAGTTTCAAAGAAGAGAAAGCAACCACAAAGATATAATGATTATCTAACTGAATCAACCCTAGGTAAATCAACTCTGATTGAGATGCCACCAATAACCAATGCTCTCGAATATTGGAAAGTAAACATTTACTACCAAGTAATGGACAATATTATTAACAATTTGAAAATCTTCCTCTTGCAAAGTCGGTTGATTCATTCTTAATGCTAGATTTAGATCAAGCGGATGAATTCGTAGCCAATTGCAAGGATGTATTTGATATCGATATTCCCACACTGAAAGCTGAAGTCTTAGTGACACGGAATTTGTTCAAAAATAAAAATCTTGAAATCAGTTTGAAGAATCTGAAAAGTCAAGTGAAGAGCGATCTCACTCCAAACCTACAGAGCTATTGCAAGTTGCTGTAGGCCTTCCGGTGAGCTCAGCTGGTTGCAAAAGGAGTTTCTCTGCTATGAGACGAATAAGAACTTGGCTGAGGAACACAATGATCCAGGACAGATTCTCAATTTTTTTGTTTGTTCAACATTGAGAACTAGCTAGTTAATCAAAAATTACCGGCTGAAGAAGTACTTAATGTAAAAAACGATAAAGTGTGTATCTAGTTTTGTTTTTTGTTAATTTGTTGCAAAAAAGCCTTGGTTACCTCCACTTAAAACAGTCTTTGAGTGTATGGACGACCTATCAAATTAGTGGTTGGCATGATTGCTATCCAGATACTCTAATTAAACAGGACAACTAGCAAGAAGAAACGATCTAGAATGGATTCTCGTATTTCCTTTTTAGATTTCTTTATAGATCATTGTAGACGGCTAATATGATATTAATCTTTCTGTTTAGATCACCTTATCATTTTTCGTTATTACAATCACCAAATAAAACAAAAGCAACCGGCAGTGCCATTGGTAACTCTCAAATAAGAAAGAAGCTGTAGGAATGAGGGGAAACTATTAAGATGTTCTCAGTCTATGAGTGGATGAAATTTAAGGATGTTCTGGACTCAATATTGGAAAAGGGACACATTTGACAAAATATCGGGGGGGACGGGGGACTGAAGAGGCCTGCATCTTAGTGAAAATAAAATAAAAATAGCCATTCCGGCATGGCCGAGAGGTCTAGCCAGCGGTCTGCCGTGTGGCTGATGTGTCGGAACCTGGGTTCGAATGCCGGTGTTGGCATGGCTGTTTCTTTCTTCTTCTGTGTTTCGTGCGTTTCTCCCTGGGACTTACTATCTCAGGGTTATCCTGGACAGTATGTGACTCTTGTCCTCCTTCTTGACTTTCACTAGTTTCGCCCTGACGTTGTCAGTTTGCGCTAATTCCGTGGTCCCTGGTTGGCCAAATTCGAAAAAGGAAGGAAAAAAAAAAATAACAATATAATGTCTAAAAGATAATTGCCTATCAGTCGTCTGTCCACAGGATCCCCGAAATCATATCAAAATAAAAAATTTAAAAATCCTGTTTTCCTGTCTCGTGTCTGTCTTTTCTCAACGAATTATCGTTTCTTTCAAAACCTGCATTGTAATAGAAAAAAAAATGCTTGTGACAAAAAAAAAAGATCTTCATAACTCATGATATTGTAAAGGGGAAAGCGCTTACTTTCATTCTGTCTGTTCGTCCGTCTGTCTTGTCACCACAGCCCAAACTACGAGTCGGACAGACATGAGTCATACGTTATTAGAACCTGTTTGCCTTGTAGAGGTTGAAAAAAAAAAATATGAGTTCTGGTGTACGGTAGAGGAATTAGCCGAAATTGAAACAGGTATAAGGTCGCTTTGGTTTCATGTACAATATATAAAAAAAAA
Organism: Thereuonema tuberculata; assembly: GCA_023159025.1. Classification (NCBI taxonomy): domain Eukaryota; kingdom Metazoa; phylum Arthropoda; class Chilopoda; order Scutigeromorpha; family Scutigeridae; genus Thereuonema; species Thereuonema tuberculata. The sequence continues at coordinate 23,973,493 of JAFIDM010010028.1, read as the reverse complement.
ACACTTTTTTTGCCTTTTTTTTTTGTTTTCTATCTGGGTCATTCCACGTCAGATCACCTGATGAGTTCACCATACCAACACAGATTTTTATGAAAATTTATTTGCATGTAAAGGGTCATAAGATAATACATTCTGCAAAATATGGGATTTTTAGGTTAAATATTTGCCATTTTTTTAAAAAGCTCAGAGCAATACACCATCTTGATTATTTTTTTACAGTTACTTTTGACCTTTTCCAGGCTTGGGTTAAAATTTCAAATTTTTAAAAGTGATTCTACATAGCCATTTAAATTTTTTCCCAAATGCTTACATGCTTTCCATTACTACAAAACTGTTAGTCTTAGACTAATTTCGTTGGAATTTTTTGGATTCAGCATAAAAAAATACATGGGGAAAACAAATTTGGTTTCATTTGATTGATTAGGAGATGAGATATTCAAGAAAATACTTTAAAAAAAGGAGGCGTTTCACCTAAAAAAAAATAATAACTTCAAAATCATATGTCGGCAAATATTTAACCTAAAAATCCCTTTTTTTGCAGAATGTGTTATCTTATGACCCTTTACATGCAAATAAATTTTCATAAAAATCTGTGATGGTGTGGTGAACTCTTCGGGTGATCTGACGTGGAATGACCCATCCCGCATTCTGCCTTTCACTCCTGTCGATACAAAAGGACGACTGAAAACTTTATAAAGACAAATAAAGGCTAAGTTTGAGAGTTTCCCGTGAGAGCCGACAATCAATGCCGTAGTGCATTACTGATAACATACCCGTTTGTCTCCCTTATTTACATCCGTATCGTAGTTTGCTATCGCCGTGTATTTACAGTTTAACAACATTATATGCATCAGAGAAGTTTTTAAACGCTTACAAAAGCTTTAAAATACAAGTTTACGTCAAATTATGTTTGTCCATCTCTGATCACAGTAACTCTAGAACTGTAGACCCTAGAAAACTGAAATTTTAGAAATAGGGGAAGGGTGCTACAAGAAAGATCACTATTGATTTTAGTGAAATTCAGACCAGATGGTAAGAAGCTACAAGCCAAAGACAGCGTAAGTAAAAGAACAGCTTTTTTTTTTTTTTAATATTTTTTACGAGCTCTTTTTATGCAATTTGAAAGTTGGCACATCAACTAATCTTGTTTTAGCATTTTAATGGGGGAGGGGTTATTAATCTTCCTTTACTTAATAAGTTGCTCATAATTTACATTATAGAATAATTCTAATACAGTATACTCTCATATCTCGAAGTCGAAGGGACGCTAAAAAAAAATTCGAGATAGCGAGTTTTCGAGATAACAAGGTCATAATCAAAACATAAAAATTCACGTAAAAACACAAGATACGGAATAATATTCTGAAAATTAGTCTTGATAGATGAGAATAAGTATAAATACACCAATGATAATTTTATTTTTAAAAGTAGTCGAAAATAATTACATTAAATTGAAAAGAATTAGTAAAATACAATGAACTTACATTGCTAGAATTTCTTACAAAATACCTCTATTTGCTTCGACACAACTGAACGGCGATTTTTCCGAAAATATTCATTTTTTACTTCGAAAAATATTCGACATAACAAGGTTTTGAGTGAAAAACTCTTCGACATAAGAATTAAAATTAACATTAGATGAATATGTAATATCAAGGGGAAAAATAATTTTTCGACACATCAAGGTTTTCGAGATACCGAGAGTAGACTGTAGTTTAATAGTTCGTTTCAAAAAAATTAAGATGTGATTCTAATTTCAAAAAAATTTAGAACTACTAATAGGAAAGATTTTTATTTGTATGTTTGTACTAAATGAAAAGTTAGTATCTGTTTACTAATAAAAAAAAAAAAATTAGACATATAATCTCAATTTACAGAGAAAACCAAGAGCATTGCAAACCGTAGGAAACAACTCTTTTGTTCCTTACTTTTTATCAAGTCTCTAGTAGTGTATACCAATCTCGCTGTATACCAATTCATTAAAATCGGTAAGTGGAAATGAAAAGTGGGTTCACTACTTTATTTATGAGAAAAAAAAATGGATTGCTGTTAATATTATAAAACAAGGGGGAAAAGGAAATCGTGTGACGGAAGATTAGAATTCAGATTAGCTCTTCCGGTTTGGTTATTTTTGCACCAACTTCTTTTGGATCTCCAGTGTTTAGTCTTATTCCACCCTGTAAGTAACAATAAGAGAATTTTAGTAATATTGAAGAGCGTTTTTTTACCAAGTTCAGATAGCACAACTATGTAAATTTATGCCTGTCATTCTTAGATCATTATGACAATGATAAACGATACATTTGTACTTTTACATTTAAATTGATTTAATTTTATTTTTAGTTTAAAAAAAATAATTAAAATTAACTTTTAACTGAGTAAAACATAATAATGTTAAGACAAACTTCCTGATGTGTCTTTACGATTTTAGAATTTTATTAGTGCAAGTAATAAAGGATGCTATGAAGTTCCTTCGTACAAAACAAACAGACGAACTTTTTCCGATTAATAGCGCTTGAAAATTTCGCGCGCTTTCCTTAGACTGATAAAATTTATCTAATTCAATAGTAATCAGTTATTGAAAACGAAATTAGCTAAATGCTATTCCAAAAATAGAAGGAAAAGAAAATTTCTTAGGATCTCGAGTTAAAAAAATACGAATGTAACATTACTTTGTATCTATCATGTGGTTTTTTTTTTGCCAACTGGGAAAGTTTCGAAGTGATCTCACAATTTCAATTTCTTTCTCATTCACATCAGGACGTCTTTTTCTTGTATCTCATACGAAGAACGGATATTTCAGCTAGTTTCTTATAAAAAAAAGAAAGCAAGGATAATGCTTTGAAAATAGAAAAAAAAGTTGAAATTTCTGTCGGCCGCCATTTTGGAATGGTTGATCCGTTGTGGCTGAAATACAATATGAGCCAAGTACTTAAGGATATCTTGCATGCACAAAAGTTTTAGCTCAAAATTTACGGCAGTTATCCACGTCACAACTTTGAGGTAACGTCCCACGTCAAAGGCCCGCCCTCTAAAAACCCGTGAACAGATTTCGAATTTTTTTATAGCTAAACCAATGCCCTAAAAACTCTGAAAAGTTTGTGGGGAAAGCACTAAAACCAAAGTGACTATAAGGTTTGAAAATAGGAAAAATCCTCAAAAAGTGGAAATAAAATGTATAAATATATCGTGGAAGAAGAATTTGAATGGCATGTATATGGCGTGAACTATGCCCCTGATCGGCGTTTATCACAAGGTCCCGGGGTCATCTGTTCAGGTAGGGGAGACAAAAGTTACAGACGAAAATGATGCTGTGCGTAAGCGACCGTGTTAACAATGAGACTAACCTCTAGTGTGAAGATGCTGCGCTAACGAACCGCTTACGCCTTATTTATATTCGGAAGAAACTAGTTCCGAATTATTAATTTAATTATAAATTATCCTTGGAAGCCCGTACGTAAGTACGGAACGCCGTAAGTCGGGTCGTCCATAACCTGCGGACTGCTTCTATATATAGAAACTCAATTTTATGGAAATTTCTCGACAACCCTAAAAAGCTGGTGTTATATATTCAATATCCTATTGAATAACAAGGTATGTATACAGACAAGGTGTATGTATATAGATCTTGTTGAATAACCATGATTGCAGCAATCCTAGCGGAAAATTGAGGAATAGAGTAAAACAGAGAGATATAGTAGAAAGATGAAAAATGATCTCATATACCCAACTGAACTGAGCTCTCTACGCTTAGCCTTTCTTTTTGCGATAAATACATAATGTTTACCACGTCCTGGGGGGAAAATAAAGACAAATAAAAACGCAATTATAACAAAAAAATAATAAATACAAAGTAAAATTACAAATATGTAACAATATTTCAATAATTCTACTTCAACCAGGGCGTTATTTACTTATAATATATATTGAAAAGTAATAGCTTAATACTGAAAAAATACTAGTTACTTGAAAAGAAATAAAAAACAAATACTTATAGAAAATAATTCACTAAAAGAGGAGAAAAAAAATTCCCTTTCCATGCAAATTTGTCAACTAGCGTCTTGTGGTCATCTCATGAACTAAACTTTATCGCCTGAAGGAAGCCAGTTAAAATCAAGGTTACTCTTTGGTTGCAACTCTGACACACTCACACATTTTTTTCATAAAATCGCGTTTGATAAAAATCACATTCCAAGAGAAATATCAACCAAAAAAATTCAGATTCCTTTTAAAAATTTATTTTTTCCTCTAAAGAAAGTAAACTAGGAAACTTTAAATAAATAATTATAAAGATAAAAATAGTTGATTAGTTACTTAATTTTAGCTATTTCTCCCTTCCACTTCCGTTTTCTCAAATTGAACTTCCGGTACGATAGGATGTACACCAAAGAAGTCACAACGGTTTTAACTAAGAATAAAAATAATTAATTCCATATTTTTTAAATAAGATCTAATAAATGACAAACTTACGTAAGTATTTTTCCTCTAATCTAGTTGTCGATATTCCTAATTTTAATTAAATGTTAAATCTAATTATAAACATTATCCAGAATAATATTTTGTTTTAATTTCAAATTATTATTATCATTAATTTCCAGTTGTCAAATCGAATATGCAGAGATCAGTAAAAATAACTCAGCAAAACAATAATATTTTTTGATCTCTCTTACGTTTTAAGAATTTTATCATTGCAATTAATAAAAAAGAATGCCACGAAGTTTCATCGCAAAAAACAAACCAGCAGATTAACTTATTTTGATTAATAGCGTTGGAAAATTTCGCGCGCTTTTTTTTGTTGGGCTCTTCGATGATAAATTTTATCTAATTCAGCTATTGAAAACGAAATTCACTAAATGCTATTCCAAAAATAAGAAAAGAAAATTTATATCTTTATTACCTTTGTTCGTACCCAACATTCAAATAGTAGAATTAATATTATTTTTTTTTTACTACTACAGTAGAACCTCATTACAACGGACGTCGCTTATAATGGACAGTTTAAAAAAATTTGTAGTAATAATAAAGGATGCTTATTTTTGTCTGACGAGTTTTACATTTCCAAGCAAGTGATTAAATATCAATCGTTGTGTTATTTTACGCAAACATGGATGCGCTGCATGACTCTGAAGAAGCAGAATCTTCGGAGGACGAGAAAGAAGAGGTAAGAGACACTACTCAGCCTACAATTAAGGTGAGCGAAGTGAAAGACCATTTAAATTTTGTTATTCAATATGTTGAACAATACGCAAATGAAAATGTGTTTGCATATTATGAACACTTATCTCCGTCAGTTATTAACTGAAGAAATAAGAAGCAAACAAACCCAGCATAAAATAAATTATTTTTTCAAACCAATGAATGTAAGCATTCAACATGAACCAGGACCTACTTGTTCTAAAGATTAATGCAGTGTACACGTACACAATCTTTTTCAATTCAACCTACTATGTTGAAGGCTGTTTTTTATTTGATATATAATAAACACTTTTTATAGCTAACTATTGTACTTTCATTGATGTAAACCCTGCTGCATTACATCCCTAAAGAATTATTTGTTATAAACCGGACTTTCATTAAAACGGACAACCTTCAGCCCCTATTAGTCCGTTATAATGAGGTTCTACTGTATTAATATCATCTCAATCTACAATATCATTAATTTCAGAAGTTTTTAACATTTTTTGTTTGATCAACATTTATTAAGGGTGTCCGTGAGGTTAGAGAGTTGAAAAAACTGTCTAATGGAGTCTCCATCAAATGACATGAAAACTACATTTAACTGCTTACTATTACCAATTATGTTATTGTTTTTTTTTGTTTTGTTTTTTTTTGGAGGGGCTGTCATGATACGTCCTCCCAAAAAACAAACAAACACATAATACTGAAAAAGTTATAGATCAATGGTAAATAAACTAGATGTCACGTTTAAAATGTAAATATTATAAAAATAAATAAATAAAATAAACTTCTGATTTCATCACAACTCGATGTTATTAACATTATATAAATAACATGCATAATTTTGAAACAAAAGTATGATTTTAAACTTATTAGTTATTATAAGCCGAAATTAAAATGCATAAGTAACCATTTTGTAGTTATAATAATTATAGCCTTTCTTATATGCTAAAAAACTAATTTACTTCAGTTCTTATTTGTTAGTGGTGCAACGTGAGAACCTCAAAGGGATGCGGGCACCTTAGGAACCACTGAAATAGACAATTGGCATATAGTTAAAAATTAATTCTCTTTTAATTTTTCATTTAGTTAGAAATAATTTAAAAATTCAGATAACAAATTCCATAGAATTCTTATGCCTTACAAAATGTAAGCATTGGATTTATGACTATTTTTTTTTTTTGTTTCTTTCAGGTATGATACTTTAACATATTTATTTTTATTTTTTTTATTTTTTTTTTTATGATTGGGCTATTCAACAATTCATTAGGAGCAGAGAAAAACTAACAGATAGAACATGCCGTGGCCTGTCGTTCTCCAACGTCGCCCAAATAGAGACACTAGCTATAATTTAGGTCGGCCATTCATTCCCGAGAGTTTAGATCCCTTTCATGTATATTTCGGGGTAACCGAACCTCCTGAAGAAGTACGAGAAACTGGTTTAAGAAAAAACAACTGCCCACATGCGACAAGAAAGTTGTTACCATATCCAGATTACTTGGCGCCAAATGTTAGATATCATGTGACAGAAAGAAAATGTTTCCGAATCTCAGAATCTGGAAAATCTGGAAAAGACAGCAGAAAAGATCCCGCACGTTTAAATCGGTTTGAGTTATCACAGTGGACATTTACCTTCCCAACTGTAGAGGAACTTTTAAAACTCCGACGAGAATCATTTCAGGATTCACGACAGCCAAACATAGTGAATTCTACAGCAACAAAGCAACAACAGGGCACAATTTCTAATATGGAAGCAGTTAATACATCATTTTCCAGTCCTGCTTCTTCCGTATCATCGTTTCTTGAACGAATTACCAAAAAAGATATAGACTATCTACATTCACAGCGTAGATATCACATTGTCAATAAAAATAGTGCAACACAAAATACAGGAAAGGTATTTCTTGCAAGTATTCCATCAACATCCCAAAATTCAGCAGACGGTTCTTCAGTACAGAATGAAACGCAGTTTTGTAATTCAAATCGTGAAATGGATGATCTGCCTCCATCACAAGTAATTCCTAGCTCGTTGAATAACGAATCCTCTGGAACATTTGGTGTTGGTTTTACATTATCCACAGACAAAACTCGACGAAACAATGACTGTAAGAGGTGGAGATTTGTGAGGAGAAATCGGAACCCTGTCAAAACCCCTGAACTGGATTCGGATTTTGTCCTCAACACTCCACCCTGTAATTCAAAAGATGGAAGATTGCATAGGAATAGTATAATTCAAAACAGTTCCAAAGAAAGGTATACCCCACAATATCCTAGATCCCCCAAAACCCTAAATATATATAGTTGTATACAAAACAATCCGTTTAATGGATATTAAAAGAGCCTGCAAATAATTCTGCCAAAATGCAAAAATATCTCAATAAAATCCAAATAGAAAAATTCCTTGAAGCTCAATCTTGTGTTCAGGTATGTCTTAGTTTCTTGGTAATTGAAAAGAATATTGACTGTGTGTTTATGGAGTTAAGTAGCTATGTGCTACTATTAAAAGTTTAATCTGTAGTAACAATTGTAAATAAGAAATGCTCAGAAATATACAATATAATGTAAGTTCATTGAGCTCTGTTTGGACATTCCACAGGGAATCAGAAATAGACCTTGTTATGTTATGTAGTGAATGTGGGTGGCAGAGAAGCCAAGCACTGCGACCAGAGATCTATTGTACTAACCCACGGAAATAAGGACAGATGGAGAGAAAGTATGGTGGGAGAAGTGCAGGGGAAACGGGAGAACCCCGAGAAAACCTGCCCAGCACGGATCGTCCACCATCACGAAACCCACGAGAACCGAACCCGGTATTCAAGAAATAGACCTTACTTATGAATTTTCAAAAACAGCTCAGTAACTTAATTTTTATTCCCCTTTCTTGTTCGTAACTGTTTTAACACGTTTTTCAATAATGATTATGTTGGGTTTTTTGTTATTTTTTGTGTTATTAAATCTCTAACAAGCTTGGCTGTGATTTTCAATAATACTTTTATATTTAAATATATTTCGTCCTCTTATGCAAATGATGGTTATTTTCACTATTCATATTTTATTGATGTATTCGGTTTCCAGAGCAAATGCAGTTGTTATGGATTTCCCAGTACAATTTCCAAACACATCTAATATTTTTATATAAGTTTCTTGTAACAGCTGTAGGATGACTCAGATTTTTGTGAATCATGGCTAACAATGACATCAATGTAACTTATAACAGTACATCAAGTACGTAGGCTTTCTTTTTTTTTTTTTTAGGTCATTACAACAATAAATATTAATTATCACTGTTTATATTTCATTTAGTTCTTTTCTTTCCAGTTTTTTTTATTTTATTTTTTAACTCTCTTTCTCGAACAAACCATGTTTTGAAAGTATTCTTTTGAAGAACTGTGATTACACCACTGCCACTACAAACATTTAGATATATCCATCCAACGTTTCTTAGTAATATATACATATTTCTTACACAAGAAGAAAACAAGTAATCTTTTGAAAGTTAACAAGAAAAGGTGTTGTCTGAATCTTTCTTGGTATTGTACAAAAATACTGCACAATAAGGAGTATACAGAATACGTTGATATTTAACTAATTCTAACATAAACAAACAAAAAATCTTTACTGGTTTTTCGTTATTGATAAAAATAAAAATTCCATTACATATGAAAGTTTAAAAAAATAATAGAAACATATTTTCAAACACCTAGACGTTATTTTAGGGTGATCATAGCAAAAGATACAGGATATGAAAAAGATTATTCATACAGCAAAAAAAAAAAAAACGAATAACAGTTAGTGGACATCTCAACCAATTGGATGAAGCTAATTGCTGATTAGGTAATAATTTTGATGGTTCTGACCTCTAGTGATAGTCAAAGAAAACTTGATGGAAACGAAAGATTTTTTTTAATACATCGGAAGCGCAGTGGTGCCTCAAGAAATAAATTACACACTGAAAAAACTCACCAATGAAAAAACGAGTGAGAAAATCCACGTGCCACAAAGCGCGGCCTCAATGAATTTTCATCCTGAGTTCCAGAATGTCACTTGTGAATAATTTGGTCTCATCCATTATTATTTTTTTAACATTTCGAATTTTTTTTTTAGTTTATGAAAACCTTAATTATTTTTCTAACAAATTGCAAAAATTTTAATAAGTTATAGCGTTATATTCACTTAATATTATCTAATCAGTAATTTATATGCCCAAGAAGATAGGGAAAATATAAAATATGTAGTGTATATCTGATTTTCCGACCATCGAAAAAAAAAATAAACTAATTATGGAAATATAAAAACAGGTTTAACAGGCGGAAAATAATATTGACAATACAATGAAAAGCATACTCGCTCATTATTCATGTGCGAATATGCTTTTCATTGTATTGTCAATATTATTTTCCGCACGTTAAACTTGTTGTTACATATATTCATTTTTATAATTTAATCCTTCCTAAGCTTAGCAGTTGCTAGCGGGGACTAAATTTCTGCTCTTTTTTATTCTTAATTTATTAATTGTTGTTTTTTAATACGAAGGGCCATTTTCTTGTTGACTTTTGTTTTCTCTATATGTTTCTTGGGATCACTGACAGTAAGATACTGGGCGAATCCAGCTGAAGAAGGGTAGGAACCCTGAAAAAGCTGTTCTAGATTCCCGGTATCGAAAAATCTAAAAACAGATCAGTGATTCCTTATTATTCATGTGCGAGTATGCTTTTCATTGTATTGTCAATTATGGAAAATGCTGTATAAATAAAAAGAAGAGGTAATCATGAATTCTACTCCCAAAAGAAATGGAATAGAGATTAATAAAAAAGATTAATGAAGCCGATAAACTATAATATAAGGAGGGGGGGTTATAAAACTGGTGTTATAGAACCCATTGAACTGGTGTGCAACAATCAGACAATACAAGAATTCAATCAGACAATTTCATAAAATAAAAAAATATCAGTCCCAGATTTGATGGAATATTAATTTCAATCCAACATTAATGAATTTCGGTATCTTAAATGCTGTGTCACAGCTTCCGATTTCTGATAAAAAATTAAAATAGTTCGAAATTCAAGGAGTTTTTTAGTTAGTCTGATTGTTTTAACACATGTCTATGGTTCTAAAATAGAAATATTAATCATTGTATCTCTGTAAAGTCTAAAGCTTTTCCTACACATGGATTTAATAAATAAAAAAAACTGAATAAAATAAAAACAACATAATTACAGGAGATATCTCTAAGGTGTTCAGAGATAACTGGTCCGGCCAGATAAGAATAGTAAGAACTAAATGTCTGCTATAGAATGTCACTTGTCTGCATTATTAAAGAATATTTTTAATAATAAACACAATAACCTGATTAAATGAAAGAAAGCGACAAACAACTTGAACAATCTTATGCTGGATTTACCAAATCAAGTATTTGTATATTAGGAAGCACTAAATAACTCCAAATAATAATATATAACTTTCTATTTTCTTAGGATTATTGTAAGAAAAACTGGATGCAAACGAAAGTATTAGGTTTTTTACTAATTTTTGTTCTTTCTTTTTGCTTTTAACTCTTGAAAATGGAACCAAGATAAATAGGATTTTAAAAAAAAAATAATTGAAGTAACTGTTGAACAAAAAGTCGTGAAGACTCAGATGACTCTTTGTAGTAAAATGTCTAATTCCTATCGAATAATCTAAACCTATATTACTTATGGCTTACTACAGGGCTTTAAAATAATCACCCACAGTGGCGACAATAGGGATTAACCATCCGCCATTAACAGGCTAAACTTCAGCTGCCAATTGAGACTAATATAGTAGTTACACAGGCACCGGCAGTCCTCATCTTCCCGAAAGGGGGAGGAGCTGGTATATTAGGTCACGTAACCTAGGGTTTTTCAAGGGGGGAGGAGCGCCCGGCACTGGGGACCAAGGGGGGATGAGCGGGTATATTAGGTCACATAACCTAGGGTTTTACAGGGGGGAGGAGCAGCGAGGGCACTCTAGACCAGAGGGGAGGAGCAGCGAGGGCACTCTAGACCAGGGGGGAGGAGCAGCGGGGGTGTAGGTAACTTGTCTTAGTATCATTTGAGGGAGATATTACATAATGAGGGAGGAGGAGTGGAGGTGTCCCGCATTTCAGGGCACTGGGGACCAGGGGGGGAGGAGCAGAGGTCTATGTATCGTGATCTAGCATTTATCGGGGGGGGGGGGGCGCTGGCACCCCGCATTTCAGAGCACTGGGGACCAAGGGGGGGAGGAGGAGCGGGGATGATTAGGTAACCTGAATTGTCAAGGGGCGAGGTGTGGGGCTCTGTAGGACTCCCGGGTACTAGGGATCAGGAGGCAAGAAGTGGGCTGGCTTGAGGACGGACATGTTATAGCATGTTTTTTTTTTTCATATTATTAGCGATCAAACGGTTAAATGATGGAATAATATAACTAACTTTAGGAATTTATCAGATTGATAACGTTTTTCAGATATTCATTTGCATATTAGGGTTAAAAGTTATTCATTAATTTTCCTAAAGTTAAATGATGAATAATGTAACTAACTTTAAGAATTGATGAATTGCATATTATAGTTAAAGGATATTCATTATTTTTCATAAGGTTAAGAAATAGTGAAGTTTTCTTTAATGATTTATTTTAGATTTTGAAATTAGTACACTCAAGACACAAGAATTTCCTTTTTGATTTTTTTATTACAATATAAAAAAGAAGTTTTATTACAATATAAAGTTACATGATTTATCCCATGTAGAAAATAAAAAAGTGTTTACATAGTTTTTATTTAGTCACTTACAATTATTAATATTATTATTTACTAGTATCTATTTTATTTTCAGTAACAAATGAACTTGGTAGTGTAATGCTTCTTCAATTTTCAACATAGATTCAAAACAGTACGTAGAATTCATTAGTAGTGAACTAGCCAATTTTACTTCTTCTTGTGATAATTTAGTTCTCACAGGTAGTTGATTATACATATATGCTTCTTCTGGATGCTGAAAATCGTATAAATCACTGGTTAATGGACATAATGTAAAATTGACAATTCCTCGTTGCAGTCTTTGTTCCTTCATATGTTTCACAATACAATTGATACAATAATAACAAAGGCAATCTTTTATTCTGATGTTTTTAGTCAATGGACAATCTTCACAGCCCATCGAACAAAAAAAAGTCCTTGTGTGATATAGGATATTAGATTGAGGACGATGTAAGCAGGATTTCTCGATTTCTGAAATGAAAAATTTGACTATGTTAAATTTATAAACTTATTCGATTATAAAATAGCAGTTCTTTAAAAATAATCAGACTTCACTACGACTCTTAAGAAATTGTAGAATTAGGTTAATACTTCTCAATAACAAAGTGTTTGAAATTAGCAAGAACTAAAGAAAATGCACTGAATTAACAGTTCTTTAACCTTAAAATGCCCACACCTATTTAGATTGGAATTTTTTTTTTCTTTAGTGTTTTTTGTTTAAATAAGATCAAAAAAAGAAATTTCAATTAAAATCACATTTTTTTTATTTTTATTACAGACATAATTAATGTTGCATTGATGCAACATTGGGCGTTAATTGCAATACAGCTTATACAACAGCTCATAAGAATCAATTCTGTTACTTAGCTATATCTAAGAAAATCTTAGTTATATAAAAAGAAAAAGATCATACTTCTAATATATATCAAAACAATTTAATGGAAATTTTAGTGCTTTAAAAAGAATTAGTGTTAAGTTTAAGTAATTTTTATTCAAAGTAATTTTTATTCCTAAATAGTAAATAGGTTTCTTCCTGTGTTACTTTCAAAAGACCAAACAAAGTGTAAAAGTGAATTTAAAACAATGTTTTGTATTGATTTAAATAAT
>JAFIDM010010028.1:23918944-23933322 GCA_023159025.1 Thereuonema tuberculata | reverse complement strand
TCATTTGTTTATAGATAAAACCATTGCTAGTTGTTTACTGCCTGTTTACTTTTAATAATTAATGTACTAAAATAACTTCAGGCAAACACAAATAAAAAAATATATTGAAATTTAGAATAAAATAAAAATACTGTGTCAAAACAGTTGTGACAGTTTTCTCTAATAAGAATTGAATGCTTAAAAAAATTGTGCTTTTATTTTATTCTTTTTTTTTTTTTTTATCAATTCCAAAATGGTTTTAATTTTACATAGTTATTTCTCCAAGTGAAAGAAATATCTCTACATTATTTCTAACTGCCATATTTTTATAAATTCTAAAATGAATATTAAATACTTAATTCTTAGACACTTGCAGTATGTGTTTAAATAGTCTTTGGACAAATACTCAATCAAAAGAGTTTCATTCTTATAGCATTACTTTTTAAAATATAAGCAAATACAAAGTATCCATAGCAAAAAAAAAAAAAACAGTCTTTTAATAATTCTTCAATATTACTAATGGTAACAAAAGTAAGCAGCAGGTAAACTTGAAATCTAAAAAAAAAATACACGAGACTACAGCTTATTAACTTAAATGTAGCTACATACACAATACTCTTCTGTAAAATATTCAAAAGCCCTTTATTAAGAAGGGACATTCATCCTCATAAGATGCATTATTTTATAATAGTTACATATTAGAATACTTTAATACCATCTAAAGGCCATCTTTGAGTTTCCCGATAAATTAATAGGCAAGTTCTTACTGGGAAAGAACAACTTTGATAGATAAATAACTGTCCTTTGATACTGGTTCCAAATCCAAATGTGGATTTCCAGTTAAGAACAAATCCTGTTCTCTTTATTTTGAGAAATGTCACATTACAGTGACTATTAGGAGAGGAGGATCATTAGTTAAGTTGCCAAAACTAAAAATCATGAATTATCATTAATTCTTAATCACTGTCTCCCATTTAATCAAACATGACCTTTTCACCTCTCATAGTAAATCCCATTAATTATTAATTATTCATTATTATTCATTATTATTATTCATTATTATTATTGTTTTATTATTCATTAATATTTCAAACAGAAATATTAATGAAATTGACATTTCCAATCTCAACTACAATGATTATATTAAATCTCATTTTCTCCAGAAATAAATCCAAAACAAGGTTGGGATATTGATTAGTAAACCAATCACAGTGCTTTGCAACGGCTTCTGAGTCACCTTTAGAATAGACTGCGACGGGGTGGTCTAGAAAATGCTCCCGCAAGTCTCTTTGCGACCCCATACTATCTTACTCACCCCTATTTATATGGAATAATTGTCATTCTTAACTCAAACCTTGTTAATATACTGAATTCCTAAAAGTGATTTAAAAAAAAAAAAATTGCCCATGAGGGAATCGAACCCATGACCTTCGCGTTATTAGTATGACGCTCTAACCAACTGAGCTAACAGAAGCAGTTGCGAAGCATTGTGGGATATGTGTCCACAGACAGACAAACCAGGGATACAAGGCATCTTTCAGAAGCCTAATATGCAGAATAAAGACCAATTGAAAGGTTTGACCTTTAAGTTTGGAGATAGGACATATTTAGTCAATTGATTGCTGGTGTGTCAGTTACCAATTTGTAGGATATAACATATAACATCTCATAAATACTTCTCAAAAGTTTTTTTTCTCTGAAAAACTTGCTTTCGTAAATGATTATTGAATTCTAATCAGTAAGAAAAAGAGACTGCTGAATTACATCCTTCTGTTTTTACCTAAAATGAACTAAGGAACCAAAAGATAAAACAGGAATTAAGCTTAAATGGAGATGATTCACTGCTGATTCTCTTTCCCCCAAAAGTCTCCACTCCCAAATCAATTACAAGTTGAAGAATTTTCATATAAAGCATATTTAATTAGATAGATATATTGCGAAACTCGAAGGGCCAGTTTTGAGTTTTGCCCGTTTGATATATATAATTTTTTTTTTATATTCATAGATATATATGTATATATTTTTAATTTTTAAACTCTAAAGTCTAACTCATAGATTTTAAATTAAATATTTGATTTATTTTTTTTAACCTTCTGCTTTGTTCTTTAGGTTTTCTTACAAATGGATTGAAGCTACTGTTGTTGTAATAGAAGTTCAAAAAGCCAGCAAGGATCTGTGGATTCATTTGATTACTCATCTAAGGATTTCAACTGTTAAGTAGGAAGGCTGAAGAGAAGTTATGCAGAAAGAAGTAAACAGCCTATCATGATTGAAGCTGCTGTCGTATTCTTCAACATTGGCTTCTCTACGACAGTAAATGTAAAGGCCTCCTCAGTATTGTCATGAGGCAGTAGTGACAATAGGAGTGTGTTTAGTTGATAAATCATCTTTTCTAATGATGCTTTTCAACTAAGATCAAGTAGAAACTGTTATTCTATTTGCATTCAAATGAGAAGACTAAAGAAAGGGTTAAGGAACCCTGAATCTTAAAGTTCAAATTCTTATTAATATTTGAATTTTTGTCTGTCTTGGTGTGTTTAAAAGATAAAAAATATTTCAGGAAGGGCAAAATAAAAATTATCCTTTGTGAGTTTTGGTTCTAAAAGAAAAATTTCAGAAATATGTAATAACTTGGTTGATTCTAAACTCACCAATGACATTTCAGAGATTTTTGTAAACAGTACAGGAAAAGGATAAATAATCATTGGACCTTAGTATTGAATCTAAAAAAAAATGCCTAAGATTGTGTGAAATACAAGTGGTTATAAAAAAGATGTTAGAAATAAAAAAATAAAAAAGTTTACTGGTAAATCAAATGGTGAAGGGTTAACTTTGAAAGATAAAGAAAACATTGAGATAGATATTTTAAAGAAACAAATTCTTAATTTATAGATATATAGTCGTTGCAAATTTAAAATCTCCTGTGTGTCATTTTTGTCAATAATAATAAATAGCGACGCCGACGCACTTGTCAAAAAGCTTAAAACAAACAAAGTTTAAAAGGATAAAAAACTACTAGTTTCGGCCCATAGGTTAAGGGGGGCCTTCGTCCGGTAAAATAAATTTAAATGATAAACATGAGCTTATATGGCTAATGTTAAGATTAATGCATTTTTCTTTCTTCTTTTTCAATGTTAACCAAGTGAACATTCAAAAAATTAGCAGGCTAACTATATATTGCTTTTACTTAAAAAGAAATATAAAAATTGTATGGTTTTATTTTAGTCTCTTTTTGGTCTTTTTTGAAGGTGGTCAACTTCTTTCACCTTGAGTAGAATTAGAGAATTTCAAAGAGTTAAATTTACTTCACCAGAGAATGGTACAAACATACGGAACTATACAGCAAAAGAACAGGACGATAAATAGAGCATTAGCTGACCTAACTTCTCTCTGTCTGTATGATTATATTGTCATTTTATGATGAATATTTAATTTTGTTTTGGTAGATACAAATACTTTTTTTCCCCTTTATATCTTGTAAAAAGCTTTTACTTGTTTTATTTTCATTTTAATTTACATTCTTTGTTAAGCACATAGAATCCTTTACTTTTATTATTGTTTCTAATCAATTTTAACAAATTGGATCTAATCTACGTCAATTCATCTGATGGTGATGGGTGTGACTGAAAGTATAAAGTACAGGATGACTCAAAACAAACACAATGCTGCACCCCTCGAGCAGAATGCACCAGAACCATGACTCCATGCGAACACAATATGCTGTGGAACATTCTAATGCCATGGCTGTTACTGGACATGTGATATGGCACTGACAACAGAGGAAAAGGTGTTTATTATGGAGCAATATAATGGTTCATACGGATTAGGCCATAATAATGGTCCTAGTATACAGCGAATGAAGGTGTTTGCACAGCAGTTCCGCAAACCTGTACGCAGTGAGTAACAAATTTAGACGAACTGGTAGTGTATTGGCGCAGCGCCAAGGATTTACAGGGCATCCCAGAACTATAACAACGGCGTGTACTGGATCAAGTGTCGCTGTCGCCACAGCATAATCAACGGAAAACAGCCTTGAAACTTGGCAGGCCACAAATATCCTTACAAAGAAACCTGAAAGGTCTCGGAGCATTCTCCTACACCATCCACACTGCATATTGGCACAGGGAGCGCGATAAAGAGGCCCGAAAACTGTACGGTACCAGTGTTCTGGCCATGACCTATGAAATCCTGGAGTTCATGAATAACATTTTGTTCTCCGATGAGGCACTTATTCATGTTAAAGGTTACATTAATTGACGATCAAACCGGTTCATAGACTTTGCCCGTCTCGATATCATGGAAGTTCGAACTTCCACTGCATTCGGAGAAAAAAACCATTTTGTGAGCAATATCAGGGTATGGCGTCATTGGTCCCTACTTCATTGAGGAAGATGGGGTTTCGTTGACACAAATCCAACATTGCTTTATTAACACATGCCTACACCCATTCAACAATGACCTCAGTGCCTTCTGTTGATGTAGGAATATTCGCTTTGCAGAACAATGGTTCCAACAGGATGGCGCAACCTGCCACACATCACGGATGTGCAGAGACGGTCTTATTGACACCTTTCATGGAAATGTCATCTCGGTTCACAGACTTTCCATATCCGTCACATTCACCAGACCTTACTCCTCATGATGCTTACATTTGGGGAATGCTTAAGGAACATGTCTTCCGTGCACATCCCACCAATATTGCCAAACTCACAGAGGAGGTCCTTCATGTCTTCTGCGAAATGCAGCAGCCACTATTTTGGGATATGCTACAAAACTTAGTGAGCCGCTATGAACTCTTGTGTTATCAGGAAGGGGATGCACTTGGCACATGTCATTTGCAGATATCAAACTCTGTAACTTCATTGGCAGAACTGAAACCATGATGTTCGTGTTTCAGTACTGTTTGTTTTTGGCCATCCTGTATAATGCTTACTGGCTGGCAGATATCTGGCATTGTTGTATTTTAAATTCCTATTGTTTCCTTTCAAATAGAAGAACATTTTCTGAAGTTGAATTTCCATACTTTTGAAATGTTTAAATTGTATTTTAAAAAATAATAAATAAATATTATTTCTTTCTTTTTTTTTAAGATGACTTGAAACTAAAAGTGACTTCCATATTCCTCAACTGTCAAACATATTTCATTGATCATAAATTTCTTGCTTTAAATTATCTAATGTATAAGTTGTAAAATAATGTAAAATGTTCAATAAAGCTATCATTTTCTGTTCATTCCTAATATTATTTTCAGTTTTTTTGTACCTGCCAAATATTTTGTTTCAGTGTCACAGCAGTAGTGGAGAAACTTGTGGATTGGAATAGTAGGCAATGCGATTAAAAAAAAGTTTAAAAGTGGGCAAAAAAATAATAAATATATAAATTATCAATTTATTTCATTAATGAAACAGATGCACAAACTTAAATACCAAAAGGAAATGGTTTTAAGATGTTTCTTTGTTAATTGTTTTATGTAATAAATGTTTCCAAAGATGCAATCCTAAAACCTTCGCTCAAGTTAATATAAAAGTAGTTTTCAAGTATAAATTTCTCGAATTTTATTACACACGAAATATTTAAAAAAGATGTTCCACCTATGCCATCTCAAAAAAAATTGCAATTTTAGACCTTTGATAATTCTTAATTGACTGAGTTTTTAATTCAGATTTGCTTTAAAGACAATTTGTGTTCATAAAAATTAATATAATTGCCAATGTAATTTTGGTTCAGTCAGTAAAATACATTGAGTGGGAAAACAATCTTAATAACTGAGCCATTGGCTAAAGTAACTTGTGAAAATGACTTTAGAAAGGGGTTCTTTTCCTCTGATTTCACTTTCACAAGTGATCAATGTGATATGACATAAAACAAATTTCCACAGCTTCAGGCGAGTATGAAATTATCAGCTTTTAACAGCTTAAACAGCTTTCTTCTGAGGAAAAAAAAAAAAACTTTATGTCAAAATTATTGAGTTTCTATGAATTTTTATGGATTGATAATTTGTAATAAGTGGACTTTTTGAACAATAGACTTTAAGTCAATGTTTCACTGAACTTAAAACTATGATAATTTTGAGATCATAGTCTTCCAAACACATTTCCCACATCAATGTATCACTATTGTCTGAATACCAGCAGATCAAAAACACATTTCAATGCTTTATTGTTGTTTTTCTTTTGTAGCACACCAAATATTCTAGTTTTATTTTACTGTTTAAGGTATATTTCTAATAAAGAAAAAAAAAACTAAAAGTTATTATAAACTGAGATTCTTAAATTAATTCGTATATTATTGATTCATTAATAAATCTGAAAGCTAGGTTAATCACACTCAACAGAAAGGTCCTCTGTAATTATGTAATGAACTCCTTCAATTTTATTACATAAAATTACATGAACTTCTTCAAGTAAAACCAAATTTTGGAAATGATTAAAATTTCTATTGAATATTATAATGAAACTGTCCCCAAAATTGAAATAGAAACCCAACAATATCAATAAAGAAAGGCGATGAAATGTGCTGAGATAGGTTTTGATCTATGATTAACTGAAACATGATGAACGAATGTCAGAAGGACAAAAAGTAGTGCAAATTTCAGAATATTTAGAGAAAGAAATATAAAGAAAGCAAGCAAATCAATATATGTATAGGAAATGGTATCAGGACCAAAACATTTGTAAGAAGTATGTCTGATCCTGCATCCATCTGGAATAGATACAACTGTGACCTATCGGAGGAGGCAACTGCCTTCCAATTTTCTATGGTGAAATGCAAAGCATTTTTGTTAATGGGTATCAGATAACATCGTTACTTGGATGTGGGCATCTCATCTTAAAGCCCATGGAGAGAAAGGTTGTGTGCACAGAGAAATATGACACTAGGGATGATCTTCCCATTGTATTTCTTAGATGTTGGCAGATGACTAGTTCAGTGGCCATTGGTTGTCACTGGTGAACTGTAACTCCACCATTCCATATTATTAAGGTGACCATTTTATCTAAAATGAAAAGGAGGACGCAAATAATTTGAAGAAAAAAAAATGTTAATCGGGGGGGTTTCAGGGGTTTAAACCTATCTGTTCAACCAAAAAAAAAAAAAGGTTTTAAACTTCACATATCAAAAGGGAGGACATATTATTCTTCAAACATCAAAAAGGAGGACACTTCTCAAGGAAGGACAGAGCTTCAAAAAGGAGGACAGTTGGTCACCTTAATATTTTGCCATATTAACCATTAGGCTAAAAAGGCTTAGCCTTTCGGCCCTCGGTGGTAGAGCGCCTTTGAAATCTATATAGGTACTCTGCCCTTTCTGCCAAGTAGCCTTCAGCCCAAAAAAGCTTTAATCTGGATGTGGTTGTACACCTTAATCGCAATGGAACAGAAACAGTTCATCAGTCACAGAAATAATGATACCTTTCAGGTGTTGTTGTTTGTTGGTGTTTTAATGGCGCAAAAGCAGCAGTGGCTAAGCTGCGCCACCTTTCAGGTGACAACCTATGATCATCCCATACTGGGAGTCTTAAATCATCAGTTTTCACCTTTTTGATGTTGCATCAACATACTAATGTGACAGTATCAGGTGCTCTCCTATTTATGTGTAGAGTCATATTATCTGTCCATGTGATAGCTGAATGTGAGATATTCCACTAGGCCAGGAAGTCATAATAATTTGATTATAGATTATATATAATTTAAATAAACACATCTTTAAAAATGTTTTTATTAATGAATTTTATATATTAATTCTAAATTTCCAGACTTCATAATTAATTGCAATTTTTGATGATAGAATTTTTAAATAATGGTTTTGTAACAAATTTTAAAATAACATATTTTACTTTTTTAACAAAAGATTCAGATATATAACTTTCCAAAAACATAAATTAAAAACATTTGTAATTGTTTTCAGTTATAATTTTTTATTTAGTTATATTTTTTTTTTTACTATTATTTCCCAATGATATAAAAACATTAATTACATTTGCACTTAAATTGTTTCAATAAATTATAGGACAGGTGGGTATCATTTTTAATTTTACAATAATATCTTAGAACAGTTGATTAAATCCTTTGGATATTACTAATTGCTCAACTAATTTTTAAAATTTTAGTTTATAATAATCTTTAAAATCCTTCATTAAAAATTAAGCGATACAAAACGAATGAAGGAAGAAAGAGAAAAAAAAAAGATATCTTTAAAATAAATTAAGAATATTTATAATTTATATTTACTAAGCATTTATACTTAAATTTCAGATAAAAAAAAAACAACAACATAATTTAGATAATAAATAATTAAGTTATATTTATAATAATTTAGAAGTAAATTAATAAATAAACTTTCATTAAGTATACTATGTATATTTATTATATTTAAATTTGTAGAGTAAAACATTATTATATGAATTGATGTCTACAAATTAAAATAACAAAAAAACTACTGACAATTGAGAACAAACAATGAGGCTGAATTGAGTCTCATCCTGTGATTTCAAAACTGTTTTCTGACTATAAAGTCTGTTGCTGCTTTCAGAAAGCTGTCTGGCAGTTTATATAGAATTTATATATCTATTTGTTGACATTTTTCACACTGGATCACACAAAGTACTTTGTCTAAGATATCTTCCAGAATCATGAATGTTTTATTCAGTGTTAAGCTGCATTTTGTAAGCCATTAAGAGTTGCAGAGAGTAACCTAGTAACTGTGCATTTGGATAAGTAAACATCCATCATATTCTGATAAAATGGATGACGTGATAGAACTGTCTCTGAATCCTACAATCAGCAGGTAATGTTTATTAAACATTGTACTTATATAAAGTGTACAGATGTACAATATCACCAACAAATGTGAATAACCAGCAGTGAATATACAGGGTGTCCAGGTAAGTGATATCCCTTGATTTTTTTGCAATATACAAATGATAAGAGACTTTTTTGATGACAGAATCGAAAGGAAATCATCTGTTTTCTCTCTTTACAATTTTTGTTTTGGATGGCCTAATTTATGAAATGTGAAATATTCAAATCAGGCGAAACCACTTTCCAGTAGGAAATGTCAGAGATTTCCATATTCTATGTATTCCTGTTAATGGATAAGAAAAAGGTAGCTACCAACTTAGCCAACACCAACCACTGAATGCCAGATTGCCTCATATCCAGTAAATGAACTCATACACAAGACCCTGTGATTAGATAGCAAAACATGCATTTGGCTGACAGAATTTAATTCGAGTCTTACGCTGACAGAAGGTATTCATCAAGACGAACAATGATGCGTATTATCCAAATAATATTAAATATTTTGTGGACTGATGAAGCCCAATTTACAAAAGATGGTGTGATGAATTTCCATAACATTCATTACTGGAGTAAATAAAATCCAAGGCGGGACAAATCATCAGAGACAGTGGTGCTTCAATGTGTGGTGTGCAATTATTGGAACCCACATTGTCAGACCTTTGTCTTACAGTGGTATTCTGAATGGCCTAAGATATGTGACCTAATCTTAAAGGATCAAGTAGATCAGTACAAAGATAGAATGTCTTCGGCAACATAGAGAAATTGCGTCCCAACACGATGGAGCTGTCTGCAGTTGAAGATTTCTAGATGATCGCTGGATAGAGTGCCAAGGGCCGATACAATGGTTAGCGAGAATATCAGTTCTCATATCTTTTGACTTTTTATTGTGGGGTATGTTAAATATCACATATACACCCAGGGCCGTATTTAAGCATAGGCTACCTAGAATGCAGCCTATGGGCCCCCACCACAAAGGTCCCGCGACCACTGTCCAGGTGAAAAATGATTCTACGTCAATTTTTTAAATTAGGTTTATTTTAGTAAATAAATAGTGTAAAAGTTTGATGATCGTAATCATCATTTATCATTTGCATTTGGTTACACTTAATGTAGTGTTTGGGTGTTTGACCAGCCTGACAAGAATATCTCCCACTACCTGCCAGCCGGAAGTTTCTCATGAATTCATCAAATTCTAAATACTGTATAGAAATGTCGCATGTAAATTTTCTATAATTTAATAATAAACTTTAAACGTTTATTTTTAAGTTTTTAATTGGATAATTACTGAAAATGCGGTTTTTGTAGGTTAATTTAAAAAAAAAAAATGTCTGTTAGGGCCCGTGCCACAGGTTCAGCCTAGGGGCCCACAGTTCCTAAATTCAGCACTGTATACATCACACCAACTTCTACACCACAGGATTCACAACGACGCATAATGCTATGCTCTCATGGAATCAGTGAAACTGTGCTGAAACTATTTCATAAATCCATTATCATGAATGGGCACCATTTCAAACACATTATGTGAAAAGTTTTGAAATTTGGTTGAATATATTTGTTTTTGACTTTCAGTTAGGTATTGAAACTGTTTGTTTTTCCTGGGTCAATGGGAAAACTCATTTCTTTGATTGCTTTCCAAAAATCAAAAAGGCTATTTATTTGATAACAATTAAAAAATCATTAGCAGACATGGTTTTGTTTACAATCTGTCATCAAAGTCTTCATCTTTTGTAAATAACAAAAAATCTAGAGGATAAAAAACACTTATCTGGAGCATAGCGTATATACGAGGATCACTCCAAAAGTAATGCACAACACTTTTTTTTTCATTTAATTTTTTGTTTACAGATTTACTATTTTTGTAGTTCACAGAAGCTTCCTTCCTGCCTCTATTCAAATGTAATTGAACCCGTTCCCACATGTGGCATGGTTGTAGCAATCCTGAAAGATGGCTGCACCTCTTGATGTCTGTAGAAGCAATGTGCTGTTATTGAATTCCTGGTTTGTGAGAAAGATGTATGGAGATGTGCAATGCCGCGTCAGACCACACACCACAAGAATGGCTGAGAATGTGGAGGGTGTGAACAGACGTACAACAATGCCTGGCCACATGCTAGTCATTAAGCTATGGAAGCGATTAGAAAACTTGCTAGGACAGCGTTGCCATATCCTTCATAAAGCCTTGATCTGGCAACATCGGATTACCATTTCTTTGGCAAACTCAAGGACTTTTTTTGTGGAACAAAGTTTGAAAATAATGGCTCCCTTGAAATGGCCATTAAACAGTGGCTCAGGCACACCAACCTACAGTTGTACCAGGCAGGCATACAGGCACTCGTTCCAAGGTGGCGTAAGGCTATTGAACACCACGGCAATTATATACAAAAATGACATTTTGTTCTTAAGGCATGTATCTCCCCACTTAATAGTGAATCTCTAAATAGAAAATTAAAATTTTAAAAATGATGTGCATTACTTTTGGAGTGATCCTTGTAGATGGCATGGATATTGACATCAGTTCTGCAGTAATTCTCAGATTTGATGTGAAAAGGGAAGATAATGTTTTAAGATCAAGAGGGAGAATGACTGTTGACAGAAGCTATGACTAATATCTCAGCCATGAGAGGTAGGACATTCAATACAATCACTACAATGACATTGTGATCAGAATGATGCTGAGAGGATCCACATCCATCCAAAAAAGTAAGGTCACTGCTTACAATACATGATTCACAGGCTGTTAATTAAGGACTGACTGGTGAGCAACTGAATGTAAAGATCAGCTGATATATAAGAGGCTCATTGAGTAACTGGATTATGAATTCTGCCAGTACTAGACAGAAGAATACTGTGACTGATTAATGGATTCTCAACCATTTTCCTGATTCGATTAATCCATGTGATTTATATTAACTCCAGGTGCTAAACTTACCAAACAAAAAGCTATGAGTTGACTTCCTATTTGTGAAACTTAATCAATGTTGGGGGATAAAAGCAACTTATCTCACAGATCTTATCATCTTGCTAAATGTTTCATTAAAAGACCTAAAAGTCTTGATCTTTTAAAAAGTCTTCTGATTGGCCTAAATGGTCTCTTCCATTTGCAGTTCTTTAAATTACCAATATCTGAAATATTGAAGACCCAAAAATGGAATTTCTCTTCATTTGATTGGATCATGATGAGCTTCATGGCTCGTACTACACATTACAGCATCTTGATACCTGTCTTACACTTATGACAGTTTGCCTGAGGCAGATCTACTGTTTACCAAGAGAACACAGCAAACAAGTTTAGTAAAACTTCTCATAGGAGATCATCTGCAAAGCCAGATCCTGTTGGTATCAGTTGAGATGGTAAAAAAATGTGTGCTTATTGTCATGCAGCAAGAAATGTCATACATAGAAAATTATATATTTTTGTTGCTGAATTTACACTCATTGACATAAAAATTTCCTCACCAAGAAAAAAGCCATTCTATAAATACGAAAGTAAGTAAATAGCTACGATGAGAGTAGATATGCAAATGAATAACGTTTGGTGTAATTGTGCAACGGCCACTCATCCTGCATCGAAGCTGCAAGTCCACACACAGTGGAGTCCACATTCACTGTAAGGTGATCAGGCGAAATCTGTGAGCAATAAACATGCCTTAGACGCCAGAACAAACAACTCAATGAATTTTAGGGAGATCATATCATGGAGCTGCGAGAGGCGGCTGGGTAGCACAAAGAATTGCCCTCCATTTAGGCAATGTTGGCAGAAATGGACTTATGAAAGTATCTCTACATGGCAGATCGGCTCTGGATGATCCAGACAGACCACCATGATAGAGGATTATTTGTTTGTCAGAGAGGCACGAACAGATCCAATGGCTTTCATGTTCATTATCCAGCAACAAATGGCAGGGTCACAAGGGAACCCTGTCTCTGCCAGAATCATTTCCAAATGCCTAGCAGATGTGAATCTGCATTCTAGATGCCTCTTCCGTTTTGTACCTTCAACACCTCAACATTGTCAGCTGCATTTTCTGTGGTGATAGCAGAGAGCAACATGGAATGTCGGTCTTTAGCGACGAATCCTGCTTTTGTCTGGGAATGGATGACCACTGTGTCAGGGTTTGGAGGGCTATACGTGAGTGCTACAATCCCAACCTCACTTTATAAAGGCATACAGCCCCCACTGCATGTGTGATGATCTGGAGTGCCATCGCATATGATAGTCATTCGGCACTAGTCGTGCTGTGAGGGTCATTGACATTCTAGCAGTATGTTCAGGAGATCCTGCTGCCTCATGTGCTGCCTTTCCTAGCTGTGCACCGAGGAGCAATTTTCCACAAGATAATGCTCGTCCGCACACAACTAGAGTTTCTCAGGACTGCCTGCGTCATGTTGCAACACTTCCTTAGCCTGCCCACTCACTTGCCAATAAAGCATGTCTGGGACCAGATGGGATGCCAACTGTAGCAATGTTCGTGATTTAGTGTGTCATTTGCAAGAACTATGGGCAAATCAGCCGCAACACAACATATGGTGTCGGTTTGACTCTATGCCCGACCATATTACCGCATTTATACAGGCATGTGGTGGCCCAACAAAGGATTAAAGGTGACTTTATTGTGTACCGCAGCTCTGCCGGACATTTTCCCGCTTCTATGATATTGTAATCACTCCTGTCCTTTGTCTCTATCATCACACTAATAAAATTTGATTTGAATCAATGCTTCTTCGTGCTGCACAAATTTTTTTTTGTCAGTGAGTGTATATATTTATGTTAGAACATAGCTTAGCTGGCAAAATTGAGAATTGTAATGCACTTTGCAGCTGCTATGGAAAAACCATGTTTATGTGACCGTTGCATACATTTAATAAAGTATTTTGTAGTACAATAGACAATTGTAAAAGCAAATCTGTCCATTTCTTGGGCTTTGATATTTGATAATCTATACAAACCAATTACAACTCTTAAACTGAAATTGCTTTTGTGCTAACAAGTGGCTGGAAATATAGCCCCTTTGGTCTAGGATAGCAAGATGGTCACTGGAAGGTTTGTGAAATGCCCCATCCAATTGTCATTACTGAAAGGATGCAGC
Organism: Thereuonema tuberculata; assembly: GCA_023159025.1. NCBI lineage: Eukaryota > Metazoa > Arthropoda > Chilopoda > Scutigeromorpha > Scutigeridae > Thereuonema > Thereuonema tuberculata. Next base: position 23,919,455 of record JAFIDM010010028.1, on the reverse strand, counting down.
TCTGATCCTGTGTTATGAAGTGCCATTTCAAAGACAGGTACAATGACTTAAATACAATGTGTTGAATTTTGCGATTACATTGATACTGGCATCCATCATAGCAGACCATTTCAAAGGAATTTTTCAACAGGATAATGTCTGCTCAATGAGATGCCTTATCTGTCTCCTATTGAATGTGTTTGGGATGCCATGTGACAACTTCTAACAGCAAGGGTGCTTCCTGCAGAAACGATTGGGGAACTGGTGGACAAACTTTGATGCTCTGGAATGCAATCCTTCGGAATTCATCTGTACCCTTTATGATTTGATGCTAGACAGAATATGGTAGTGTGTTACTGTCCAGTGGCTCACTCACAAGGGGGGAGGGGGAGATAATAGAGCTGAAGCACCCACCAAACCCAAAAATTAAGAAAGAAAAAACTAGAAGAAAACCTTTTAATCACTGACGTATCTGTATCTTATTATTTTAGAAAATGATCATTGAAACAATTTTTTTTTTACAATATCCTTA
>JAFIDM010010028.1:23825472-23910322 GCA_023159025.1 Thereuonema tuberculata | reverse complement strand
TTTTTTTTAGGCATCCATTATCAATACAAAAATCTTTTAAATTCCATAGTTGAACTTAACAAACGAATTGAAATCAATATTTCATATCTGATATGAATAGATATTTATTATGAAAACATAAAAAATTGTTTTCGTCAAAGATATTTCACAAAACAACTCAAAAATTTCACTGACTGCATTATCTTCTAACTTTCCACATAGACCATAAACAAAAAGTAATTTTATACAAAATCATCAAAGGCACATTAAATTAATGAAACTCAAAATTTCTTTTATTTCTTCAAACGTCTCCAATGCGATAATTCAAAAATCCTGAGCTTATTTTCTTTTTCAAGCATTAAATAAAAATACATTAAGGGAAAAAGAAACAGCTTCCTTCTTTCGCAAAAACAGAAAATAAATGACAATCAGAATTTTAGATTCTAAATTAACAAATCAAAAGTGACATGCTCATCATAAAATGCTTAAAGCGTGCAGCATTATTACAATAAAAATTTGAAATTTAAAATTGAAATATCCAAGTTTTTGAATAAATTTCTAAACTTTTTATTTTTTAATATCTAATTTTCTTATTTCTGAGGCAATGTCCAAATCTCTTACTCCTGAAGCGAATTCTAATTTTTATCAAGTAATTTTATTGACATGGACATTTAAAAAGACTACAACAAAGATAATCGCCAATGTTTATTTCTTTTGAGCATTACAGTTTTGAGTATTATGAGTATGCAGAAAAGTCTATGCTGACTAATTAGCTTTTCTTACATTTAACTTTTCAATCGTTACAGAACAAAGCTTTCCAAAAAATTAATTACTAATAATTTGCTGCAAATTTTATAATTGGTAGATTCTGTCGTAAATGTGGCAAATGCCTGTTTTCTATCTTCTGTTTTGTACTATTCTGTTCTCTTGTCTTACACTCATGAGGTTTGGGAATGGTGTTTCTCAAATTAGGATGAACCAACTGGAAAATCTAACTTGAGTGAGACAACTGTCTGAAACTGCTGATATACATAATCTCTTATATTTTTCATTTATATAACTTTTATTTCTCCAGGTGCTGCACCTTTAACAAACCCTGAAAGAATAAAGAAGTCTTCAAAGGAGCCAAATCGGGGGCTTTATCCTAGGGAAAGGAAAAGGTATTCATTGCGAAGGTCAGGTTCCTCACAGTCCCCCAATCAAGCAAATTCAGTATTTTCGATGGAACTTTCTGACGATTTTGCTTTTGAAGACGCAGTTGGTTCGTCTTCTTTACCCTCAAAACCATTCACTTCATCGAAAGAAAATGAACTTGAATTACCATCTTCAAGCATTTCGTGTAGTTTTAACAAAAACCAGAAAAGTTCAGCTGAAGGTTGGATGTCTAAAAAAACGATTCCTCCTTCTCTGAAATCAAACAGTTCTTTGTTACAAGCAAACCATGTAAATAATACATCTGGTGTTTTAGGTCAGCAAAGAAGTGAAGTCGGAGACAACTTTACTTCTTCTTTATTGTTGCCAAATGTCAGGTTTCACTTAAGTCCATCCAAAACACAAAGAGCTGCCAATGTGAAACAGGAAAAATTTAGTCCTCACAGTTCATCCAAAAATGGAAAAAACAATTTTAGCGTCTCTTCTAGTTGCCCTCAAACCTCTTCTGTAAATTCTCATCGTAGTTCAACTGAGGAGGAGCAAATGAAAGACTCACCTTCATTACTGAGCTTTCAGAATGTAAAGCCAGAATCAAAAACAAAATCATCAACTTTATCTGTTTCGCCGTGTCTCAGAGTCTTGTCTAAAGAAAAATCAGAGAAATCGCCCGTAAATTCACCTTCATTACTGAGCTTTCAGAATGTAATGCCAGAATCAAAAACAAATTCATCAACTTTACCTGTTTCACCATGTCTCAGAGCCTTGTCTAAAGAAAAATCAGAGAAATCGCCCGTAAATTCTGACTCTGACTCAACATTGGACGATATTATAGATCCATCAACATTAGGTAATCTCTCTCAAAAACCATCTGTTGTTTTCATCAGTGACAAACTTCATAGTGATTCGGTATCCTCGACATTAGCAGAGAAACCCAAAAGTAAACCAAGCATTAGTAAAACTAATGTTAACATTAATGAATTGACTAAGCGACCACAGAAATCTTCAATAGAAGATACAGTGAAAACAGAGATGAGTGTTATCGATTCCTTGTTGACATTTCCTTCTGCTTCATCAGGATTTCAAAAAGCCTCCGATCTGCTGATATCTAATAGACGATTTCATTTAAGTCCAAGAAAAGATAGCAGAAAAGCTCCATCTACTGCCACAAGTAGCCTGGCTTCTCCTAGCACTTCTAGAGGTTTGAACAATAAAGAGGTGGTTTCACCAAGTCCTCACTGGAATTCTTTGTCACCAGATGATCGTATTGTTAGACAGCATAGTCAGTTCAGAAAAGCAAGTGAAAACAATGCACAGAGTTGTAAAAAAGAACTGTTTTCGTCTAATGCCACCCAATTCAATAGTATACCTCCTGGTTCTTATCAGCCACCGAATTCATTACCTTCTGACAGACGGACATTTAACTTTTCCAAAAGGAAAAAGAAAGTGGTGAAACCTCAAAGCAACACATTGAAGAACTACTTTCAAGTTACGCAATCTCCCAATAAGAAGCCAGTTGTCTCCGACACTCCTGCAGAAAGCAGTTCAACAGTGAAAGTGAAACACGAAGCCATACCAAATAAGGAAAAGAAAAATGTCACCTGTACAGAATCTCAGATTAACTTTTTAATTGATGGTTTTATGGAAAGTGATAAGGATTTTGCAGTGAATCAGTCTGTGGAGACAGCAAAGAAAGGCAGTGACGTTCAAAAACCGAAAAGCTGTGATCCGTATGGTTTATTAGGAACTGAAGAATTTAATTTTGAAATTGATGAGGTAAGTATAGTTTGAAATTATTGCTTGATATCTGAACCCAAATTTACATACATTAAATTTTGAAAATAAAGATTCTTAATCTTATTAATGCCCATTGCCCTGTGACTACCTATATTCCAAAATGAATTATCAAAAGCTAATACAGTAAATTAAATCCACTTAAATTATATAACTAAAGATTAATAGACTGGATTATCTATTTATGTTAATTTCGTCTAAAGTAATTAATACTTAATAAACATAAGATTATTTGAATCAGAATAATATGTAAGACATATTTGTATTCAATTAAAATTGGAAACAAAGTTCAGTGAAACAAATAAATTCCATGAAAATCTCGTCATTTTTTTATCACTCTGATTTAGAAATTAGACTGAAATGTAGTGTTTGGATCAATATTTAAAAGTTTGGCCCATAAATTGAGTCTACAAACAACAGATCTAAATATTAAAAACTAAACTATTAAGCTTGCAGCTTGATGTAGATTGGTGCAGTATTTTTGGGAATTATTACATCCACAGAATTTTAAATAATAAACTCAAAAACATTGTGACATTACTTGAAACTCCTATAAATAAAGAGCATAAAGATAAAATATACTTACTGGTTAGTTAAAATTTTGCCTGAATAAAATTCAACAGTAGTTTTAAGTTGGTTGGATTTTATTCACCATCAAATCCAGTACATATGTTTTACTCTTAATTCTCTTTGTTTATTATTTACATATTGAGATATTTCATGAAGAGACACTTTTCAACCTCACATTTTTTTATTTTTGTGGCATTTGGCATATGTAAAGGATCACCTGAGATACGAGCTTATGCAAAATTGCAGGTCCATATCTGCTGTAATTACCAAGTTATAGGGGTGCAAATTTTGCAATTTCAACCATTTTTTACACCACCATGGCAACTTGAAGTTTTAATATTTCGGTAACCAGGGCACTTATAGATGTGATTGAGATGTCTTTGGAAAGGTCTTGAAGAGCTCTTTTAGATGAGATATTACTTCCCTGTATTAGAACAAAAAAGTTTTTTGGCCATTGTAATCAAAAACTTTGGCGGCCATTCTGGATAGCTTCGGCTTCACACTGTTGCATGTTAAGCATCTCACAAAGCAGCTTATGGCACTTTGCGATAATTCTAGCTTTTTCATGTAAATCTGGGAAAAGTTCTTTCATCCATAATGTAACAGACCTCAGATTCATTCTTACATTACTGTTACTTAATTGATTACAACATATACTATGTAGCAAACATACTCATTTCTGAGTTACTGGCAGGTATATTAACGATCATGAAGTCCTTATGTATCTTCAATTTACTTCAAAGTGCAATAGAGCAGTCTTCAGCCTGCAAAGATAGGAACAGAAACTTACATTTCTGATGTGACATGCAAGTCATGATTAAGCGTACAAATGGTAAGAAAATGACTGTAAATGGGAATTCCTGAATGTTTTACTGAATCTAACACAACTCCTGATTCCATTGGCATCCAATCTTCCAATTTGATACAGTTAATGAGCAATACTATGCATACAGCATATGTTTTTTGAAAAAAATTAAAAGACCCATTTTTGAGAAAATGGTCGCCAAAATTTTGATTACAATGACCAAAAAACTTTTTTTGTTCTAATATCGGCAAGTAATATCTTATCTGAAAGAGCTCTTCAAGACCTTTCCAAAGAAAACTCAATCATGTAAACATGATGTCATATCATTTATAGTCATGTCTGTAGTTATCTGGTTACCGAAATATTAAATGTTCAAGTTGCTATGTGGTGCAAAAAAGGATTGAAATCGCAACCTTTGCACCCCTATAACTTGGTAATTACAGCAGATATGGACCTGCAATTTTGCATAAGCTCATATCTCAAGTGACCCTTTATGTATGCCAAATGTCACAAAAATAAAAAAAAAATGTGAGGTTGAGGACCTTGTTGATTTGAGTTGGAATGACCCTATTATTCACAAAATGTGAATTCCATTATAATTGAAACAGATTTAAATTGTATGATTATTGAGATATACAGAAGCTTTAAGAAATCAAAATGATAAGCAAAATAATAATAATAATAATAAAATACTTTGTATTCATTTTTTTCTGAAATTGCTATAACTTTCTATTACTAAAAGAAAAAAAAGTTCATTCATGGACTTTTCCCTTCTATCCTGATCTCCTTATCTTACGGCACTTCAGAATATAGTATCTTGAACAGGATCAGCTTTCTCCCTCAATACCTTAATCCACAATTCTGTATCCTTTCTCACATTCACTTCAGAAATTCAGAATGTTTGAAATTCCCTCTCACATTGTGAAAGAGAAGTATTGTTTATAAACTTTACAAATAAGAAAAGATCAAGAAAACAAAAAAAAAGATCAGTTAGTGTGGTTTTTATAAATAAAAGTTTGTATTAATTTTGCCTGTTTATAAATAATGTTATTTATTTTATAGGAAGTTGGAATTGATCGGTTCAGCTGTTTACCTGCTGAAGTTATAGAGATTATTTTTTATACTTTACCTATGCAAGACTTGGCTTTTTCTATTCCTCTTGTTTGCAAGCAGTGGCATGACATCATTGCAAATAAACAGGTAAGTGATTTTTAAAGTTTCAGTTATTCTTTTACAGGGTTTCTTGTATTTACCTGTCTGTCAATACTGACAAGGTTAATAATGGGACTACTTAGTCACTGAATTTATAGTAAGAATTATCAGATTACACTTGTCTCTTAAATTTTTCAACCATTAAAAAATGGCAGAATATTAATAGAGTAGACGAAGAACTTAAAGAAATCGATTATTTAAAGCTCTGTAGGTGTACAAACACCAGTTGGGAACATGTAGCCTATTTGGTAATTAAAGCTTTATTCAACAGCTGTTTGAGAGATAGAAAAAAAAAATGGGAGCAAAAAGCAATAACTCTGATTATCCAACTATTTTTGGATATATTCTGACTTCATAAAGAGGTAAGAAAAGTAACGAGTAATGATGTAAATTATAATGTAAATATTACCATCACTATACTGACACATTGAGCATCAGTATTAGGAATTTGAATGCAAAAACTCCCTCTTTAATACTGATACAAATATGAATATTCTTATGTTTCATAATCTGACATTACTGCCTGTCTCTTCGTTAAAAAATTGTTAGTATTCAGTAATGGAATCCAGTTCCAATTCCACACCTCGGTAGACATTTTTGATGACTTGTTCATATCCTTATAGTCTATTCCAAAATTCAACTGATTTTTTTTTGGAAATTGTTATAATTTTATACAGAAGTTGTTCAGGAATTAAATACCCTCCTGTTAACTGCTGCACTGAAGAAATATAAGCATAGAAAGTTGACTTCTGAAACCTTCCCTCATTAGAATACTTCAATCCTGCCGTATACTTTGTCTTTGAAAATCAATTATAAAATCATCAAGTTATGTTGGCCTTCTACAATAAATTGCCAAGTTGCATTCATCTTTAACATTTTAATAAGGGTTTGGATTATCAAGGGTTTTTGTTTTAAACAACTAATGTTACAGAATTACTTCGTTATTTTCAAAATTGAATTTTAATTTGGTGTGTGCATTTTTATTTTGTCTTTTATTTTTCATAACTGTGAATAAAACAAAACCCTCTAAATTTCTTTGAAAGTTGAGGAAAAGTATAGCTTTTTACTTACTAAATTATTATGAATTATGTAAAATTTAAAAATAATAAATAAAATATGTCACTCGACTAGTTTCGTTTGCCTTTTGGTGGGCATCTTCAAGATTCTGACTTTTTAACTTACGTGGCACATGTTAAAGTTTTATCTTATTATGAATTATATTGGAATTTAACTAAAGTGTTCATATGATTTAATATATATATAAAATAAGTTGCTTGTTGTAATATATTTTGGTTTTTATTTTATTTTATTTTATTTTTTTGCATTCAAAATAAATTTTTTTACAATTATAAAACATATATTAACTTACTAAACATTTTGCATTCCTGTTAGTTTATGCCTTGGAAGAAAAAATATTTTCAACTTAAATCTGGCCGATGTCCACATGTGATAGAAGAAATCCGGATGATCTGTTGCTCCCATAAGATGAATACAACTGAAACATGTTTGCCTGGTTTTATTAAGTGAGTGTTGCTTTCAGTTCTAAGGTGTATTAAAGTACATAGTCTTTCATACTTTAATAATCCTCTACTTTCGTGACCATGTGATTTACTTTCCTTGCTTTAAGACAGATTACAATGTTTAACTCATTGCTGCATCATAAGTTCTTTTTCAACATTGTTTGTGAATATTAAGTTTTAATAGGTTTCTAGAAAAAAAAAATTGTTTTTGTTTTTTTATTAATTTGTTAATTAATACTCCGTGGAGTCGACTGCCAAGGATAACGCACTTGGCCAGAGCCTGGAGAAGCTATGTTTCATTCCCAAACCCGACAGAAGTCAGAAATTTTTCGAAACTGAATTCTCCTCCCGACTGGTCCTGTGGTTCACTCAACCCTCTAAAACAGGTACTGGTTTCTTTCCCACAGGTTAAAGGCAGGCTGTTGACAGACTGACCAACTAACCTCACTTAGTCTTGTCGGCCGCAAAATGCTGGTAGCCTTACCTCTCACAACCCCAAGGGCCTGCTTAGGGCTACAGTGGGATACTTTAACTTAATTAATACTGCACTGTGGTCTCTGTAAAGTTACTGCTGTATGTACACTGATATGTATATTGAAATCAGAGTATAACTTTTATTATTTAAAAAAATTGCAAAGAAGGAGAAGGTTCTGGTTAATTTATTTATTGTAGGTCATCATTTTTTCTTTCTTTTCGGTTGTCTTTCTGAAATCTAAAAAAAAAAAAAACTTACAGATTTTCCTAATTTCTTTATAGTTTTATGAAAAGTTTTAAGAGTTCCTGGCCACCCTGGATGAATGAATACTTAAAAAAACACCCTAATTACCAATTAGCAATTGATGTAATAAAAGAAAGGATCCCAGAGTGCTACAGCAAGAAAGTAAGTAATTTAAAATGATGTTTATAGATTTAACTAATCTCATAAGATTAATATGAACAAAACCCCATTCACACAAATCATCTTAAAATAAATTAAATCGGGATGATTTATTATAAGGGACATTGATTACGAGAAGAAAAAAATTGAAAGTTGTCATATTAGGGCCACAAGGACAAAGCTGCATTTTAATGATTTTTATATTTTATGACAGTAGGTCGTAGTGTTCTTCATTTAGGTCCTTCTCCAATTCGAGAAGATTCTCATTGATGAACTCTCCAATGTGAAATTGAAGGAACTATTGATCAAAAATTTAAATGGCTTTTGTTTTATTTTATTTATTTGTTTGTTTGTCTTTTGTGAATTGCATTGTAAGAGAAAGCACAAAGTGAGAACTTAAGATACCTGCACTTTTTATACCCTTTTTTCTGTATTCATTCCCTAAAGAAGTGCTCTTCATATAGTTTTATATATTATATATATATATATATATATATATATATATATATTATATATTTAAAAAAAAAAATGTTTAAATTATTTTTATTACTAAAAAAAAACATGATTTTTTCTTTCTAAAATGTTTTTTTTTTTTTTTGTTTTTTTTTTTTACAGAATCAAAATCAATGGTGTGTTATAACTATGCTCTGTATTATTACTCAGACTGTGAAAGGTATCTACAAATTACTTGAGTGCCTTCTTTATATTGGATCGCAGTGTTTAGTATCTGAAGTTCTGGAATGTTTTTATTGCATTGCCACATTTTTCTTTCATTTCAAAATGGACTATAGATTGAATACTGGGTAAGGATACTGTATTTCTAATGTTGTTTAAATAAGAAAACTAGATACATATTCCAAAACAAATTGATTTCTTATCTAATATCACTTTATTTTAGTACAGTTCGATCTCTTTTAAGTTTTTGGTTATTCTTTAGCTTTCATTACCGGCTTTATTATGCACTATACTGGTTTGAAAATAGAAGCACTTTAACGGCAGGAGATGTGAATGTTTTTAAACAGAATTCAAAAGGACAACAAAGTATTGCAAAATATGGGTAAGTAACAATTCATTCACTATTCTATTGTCAATCAGTATTTTCCTTAATTTTTATTTCTTCTTAATTTTTTCTTTTACATTGATAAAATAATGCACATTATGTATTATTTTTGTTTCATTGATCATTATTATCATAAACTTAAAAAATAAATTAATTATTGAAGGTTAGCTTTAATATTGTTTCTGTCAAAGTTTATAAGTATGTAAATTTAAAATGAATTGGGGATGAAGTTGCCCAGTGCAATTACTAAATTGCACTTTACTTTAAATATTTACTACCTCTACTGTTTAAGATCAGCGGTTCTTTTCTTTTTTATGTGCTTTTGTTTCAACTGTTTATATTGAAAGAGCCCAAGATACTTGTATTTTTTTCTTCTTCATTTCTTTGGATCAGAATTTTCTTTATTTGTGTGTTTGACTTCTGTTTTTAAATGCGAATTGCATCTTATATGCATCTTGTCTAAATTCATGCATTTGCTTTCAAAAAATATCTGTTTGACTCGGGGCATCAAACCGTAATATTTTTCGCTCCGGTTTTTGCTCCGGTTCACTCAAAACACAAAATTTTAGTTCGGGTTCAGCTCCACTCCAACCAAAAACATCGGTTCTTTTCCTGTTCAGTTCCGGTTTGATGCCTTGGTTTAACCAATAAGAAGTGCTTTGGTTATTTTAACAGTATATCAACTATGTAGATTTACACATGAGTGCCCAGCAGATTTTTTTTTTTCCTAGGAGGAGGCAAAGTATTTCAGCAATGTACAAAGGCTGTAAAAATTTCACTCTGAAATTTTATAAAATACTTAAGTAAAAAGTTCTAATAAAATTTACCATTATTTTGTATCTGTTAATCCTCTTGCAAGAAAGACATTACATGAATTATATTTAATTTGAAAATCCCAGGGTGGGGCAATTGCCCCCTCCTTTGTCCTTACATGTCGGTGCATGTACAGTATCTGAGCAATTTTATGTGGATATCTAGGAAATCAATGAACTTGACTCTATATGTCTCAGTTACAGCACAGACAGTATTAAAATAAGATACAGTTTCACAGTCAGATAATTGGAATGAGTCCAACTAAAAAAATTGGGAAAGGTCAGCCTTCAAATGGTATCTTTTAAGAAAGTCAGTTTGCGCAATCGTTAATCTGCTACAACTTTGTTGAATGATGGGACTGTGAAACAGAAATGCTGTGATCGAACATGCAGCATAGATAAATGTAGGAAACATTTCATGTTTATCATTGAATCTTGACATACGATGATTCAAAGGCTGCAATGACAACTCTTCAAAAATGCAAATGGGTTGGAATTTATTTGAATTTCAAAATGATTGTATTAGAGCACCAAAAAAAAAAAAAGACTAAAATTTTTGCATGGATCTAATATAAAGGTCATGTATTATATCAATTATATTATATATTACATACATACGTAGTTCTCTGCCAAGGGCAGGTCCTTCACTGCAAACCCAGCATTCTCCAATCTTTCCTATTTTCTGCCTTCCTCTTTGTCTCCACATAAGATCTATATTATATCAATATAAGAGGCCCTGTCATGAATTGCGTTTCATGGATTGAAATTGCTCAGTGATGAAGCAGACAGAACAATCCCATATTCAAGTCAAAAGATATCTGTGAAACATTAAGAGTAATAGCACTGTCAGTTACAATGATGTAAAGCAAACTATGTGGTTTTCACAATAACTGCTAAGCCATTACCAACCATGAAAAAAAAATCTTTCACAAAATGCTTTCACAATGTCAAAATGATTGGCAATAAGGGAAAGCCATCTTGAATAAATTGTAACTTAAAATGTTAATTTTTTTTAAGACAATTAATGAGAAATGAAGATGGAATGTAGCTCAGCAATAAAGAGTATTTTTTTGAAATCAGAACTGCTTTTTGTTTTAAATTAATCTTAACCTGTTTGGGTTTTTTTTTTTTCTCCCCTATTTCGCTTTATATTGTAATTAAAAAAAAAATACTGAAATGTGTTTTAGAATTTTACGATGAGAATTAACTTTTCTTTGCAGTTCTGCAGATAGAGCCGTTAAATTGACTCATGAACAGTTGAGGATTGTGAATCATGTATTACAACCTAATCAGATAGTAAAGATTGTAGCCTTTGCTGGTAAGTGTTTGTTTTTATCAATTTTGAAATTATGTGGAAATTAATTTATATTTCCTTCTTTTTTTTTTTTAAAGAATATTTTTAATGTTATTCATTTAAATATAAGAAAAGTTCAGTGAATCAAAGGAAGCAGAATTTGGTTTTTCTGTAGCAAAATAGAGATTGGATATTTGATGTATGTATTTAAATTTCTCACAAGGAAAGTTTTCAACTCAGATTTACAAATGTACGAGAAAATGAAAAATTTAATGGGATTACATATAGGGTGTCCACTTTCTGGAAAGTCAGGGAAATGGAATTTGTTCAGGGAATTGATCTATAATCTTTAATAAGATCAGGGAATTTATATAAAAAAGGGCAAAAGTCATGGAAAATGAAATCTATATTACTAAAATCTTTTATTTCTCTGTCTGTCTGTCTGTCCGGCGCAATTTTCTGTGCGAATGGAAAATAGAAATAATTTTTACAATGAAATTTCCACGACGGGAATTGAACCTGCAACCTTCTGATCCGAAGTCGGATGTGTTATCCATTAGACCATAGGGACTACAACTCTTTTCATATTGTTTTTTGACTTATATCTCCGCAATTGTTGTGTTGTTGTTGTGCCCCAATGTTAGTGCAACAATGGAAAACGGTTTTTCATTTTTTATTGTCACGAGGAAGTCGACAAATTCAAAATGAGCATTATTGAACTTCAAAATAATGCGTTAACTGCTTTCTTTGGAATCGAGTTTTGTTAGATTATCTTAAATTTTATTTTCTTCTTATTATTACTTTTAATAATTGAATTGTACCTTATTAATATATTTTTGTAAAAACAACTAAACTTATTGATTCACGTGTTTTTGAAATTTGTTTAAGCTTCCAACTATTTTGTTTTGCTGTACTTATTCCAATTTTATTATGCTTGAAAAAGAGATGGCTTGAAAAGAGTCTTCAAAACTTAAAAATGTTGCTTTAACCCTTTTCATTGGAATCGATTATTCTTGGATTATCTCATATAAACCATCGTTTTATCATCAATAATCAATTAGTATCGAAATGGACAACGAGAGAAAGGATGAGATCTTTTCAAAGAACTGTTAATAATGTCGTAATCTCGGCCATTCTTGACTACAGGTAAAATTTGCCTGATGTCTCCGCTAAAGAGGAAAATTTGTCTAGATTCACAAGTCATCAGAATTTGGTTATCTTCACTCGAAAGAATAGTCACAATCAATTCGTCGCCAGGAGTATCGTATATAACCTATGATCTTCATTTAACATCTATATCAACCAACGTCCATCTAAATAAATCTCTTCTTCAAATATCTATAACGAACAATCTGTATACGGGAGATGGCCTAGTTATAATGAAGGATACATCAGACTCTAACACAATTACATTCTCTCACCAGTCTGTGAGATCATGAATTCCTTTTTTTTTTCCAGCATTTCCTCTTGTATAAATCATTCTTCTAAAGTTAATACTTGTCATCTCTCCTCGTAATTTCATAGAGTATGTGTTAAAAGAAGAAACTTGGTGTATGAATTACGTATGCTACATAAGAATTATATATCACCCTGTCATTTTTCCTATTACGTGGTGAGCAATACTAAATCAGAATTGATAAAAGGATAAAACTTTTCCCATTATAATTATAATGTTCATCATTATCTTGTTATCCACTTCTTCTATAGTATTTACATAGATCTGTATGTTATCTGAAAATTTATCTTAGAGAAATACATGTATCATAACTGGTCTACTTTGTACGTATATGTTTGATTGAGTGAAAAATGTCCAATGAAAAAAATGTTCAAAAAAAACAAAAGAGTGAAAAAAATGAAGGTGAGATAGTTGGCTGGCTATGGAAAGGTGGAGGCCAGATTTAAAAAAAAAAAATATCAAACATACAGGCATTGATTCAGATTGTCAGGGATTTCGGGTGTGTTTAGTCATGGGAATGTTAGGGAATTTGATTTCCACTTTTGTGTGGACACCCTGTACATAATAGATGGATAAAAACACACGCTTTTTCATTTTTGTCCAATTGCTACAATTACAGTGAAACCCTTGTATTCTCTGTTTCATTAACCGTGGTTGATCATGGTCCGAAAAAGTTAAATAGAAAATTCCAGAAATATAGTAAACATTCATACAATTTAAATTGTGCGCCGTTCTGAGTAGCATGATTAAAATCTCGTGTAGTCATGCACGGGACGTTAATTATCTCTGTCCAGCATCAAAGCCACATACACCCATCTGGTATTCGATTATGCAGTACAAGAAATATTTTAGAGAGAGAGATCACATTCACATAACTTTTATTATTATAATTGTTCTATTTTATATTAGTAGTTGTTAATGTCTTATTGTGCCTAATTTGTAAATTAAATTTTATCATAGGTATGAACAGTATGTAGTGTTCACTACTATCCTTTGTTTTTAGGCATTCGCTAGGGGGGGGGGGGGGTTGGGACCCTACCCCTTGTGGATGCAGGGGTCCTACTGTAATTACAAATTCAATTAATAACAAAAACTGTCAACTGAAGTTTGTTTGTTTTTTTTTTTTGTTGTTGTTTTTGTTTTATTTTTATTTGGCAGCTTTGCAGTTTTGGTGTTTTTCAGATTGTTACATATTTTAGTGAATTATTCATTCTAAATTGCCAGTGTAATTATTAGGCATAATAGATTTTTGTTTCTTTTCACTTCTTAGATTTTGTATAATATTGTATTATTGTTAATAAATGGTTTTTGTATACATGTTAGGTACTGGTAAAACAACCACTTTAGTTCAAATCACAAAATTATGGCCTGGGATGAAATTTCTCAATGTTGTATACAACAAGTAAGTAAAATATCTTATTATTTTTACTTTATTTCAGTTTACAAAGTAGTGATCTAGATTATGTTTACAGTTACTTAACTTATTTTTTAACCCTTATTTTAGGTCTGTAAGCCAAAATGCAGTAAAACTTTTTCCAAGTAATGTTACATGCAAGACGATGCATTCCTTGGCATATTCAGCTGTAGGACAACAGTAAGTAAAAAACTGTTTTTTTTTTTTTCAAACCTTCTCTTATTTATTCATCATATTTGTATAAATTTCTTTCTTATTTATATTAGGTGTATGCAAAAGTTTTAGTCCTTTTTTTTTTCAGCACTCTAATGCAGTCATTTAAAATTCAAACAAATTCCTGCTCTTTTGCATTTTTGAAATGTTGGCATCGAATGTGTCGTGATTCAGTGATAAACATAAAAAAATAGTGAACATGATGAGCTATGAAAAGCTGTATATTCGTCATTGCATTCAATACAAGTTCCCTTATAACAAGGGAAAAACATTGCATGGGAATCAGTTTGCTCTGTTATGTCTCACAATACTTGCTGGTTTCAGTTTTTTAAAGCCAGTGATTTTGATGTCAGAGACTGAAGCTCCATGCAAAAAAGAACTTTTTCTACAAGAAGTTCCTAAATGAAATTGAAGCCAATTATCCTTACGTCAGTTTTATTTAATATTTATTTATTTTATTTTATTTTTTTTACATTATGAAGAAAAAAATTCAAATTCTAAGGAAATTATTAATACAAACATCTTTTAGAGCAGTTGTCTCAAACTAATTTTTGTATAGGGCCAAAATGATCTGGACTTTCCCCAGACCACAACTTGTTGTTCAGAGTTACTGGTGTATCCCAAAAAGAAAGAGTCAACTTGATATCTTTCAATAAAAAAAGTAGAAATCTTATTTTTTTTTTTGTCATGTCATGATGTTGTTTTAGGTTTTTGATCAATTTTAAAGGATTTTCTGAGCTGTATGAAACAGAATAAGAATTTTTGAAGTAGAACAAAAAAGTGTTTCAGAATGTGCAATTTACAAAACAAAGTGGGCCGCAAAAAAAGTCTACATGAATTTGAGGTCACTGTTCTAGAACTAAAGGTCAGAAATGGATATTGAATGCTTTAACTAAAGCCAATCTGTTGTTCTCATTTTAAACCAATCAATTTGTCTTGTTTCTTGACCAATTGCAGTAGTTATAAGCTGCTTGTCTATTACCAAGCAAAAACGAACACTTCGCAATTTTATCTCTCTGCCACATTATATTTGTTGAAAGGCAAAATTTTTCAAATACAAAGATTGGATAGTCTCTTGTCCTTTTACATGCATGTCAGATTTTAATAAGATCTGTTCTGTGATTCAAATGTTGTTGGGAGAAAGCGCATGTACACACACACACACATCTCACTCAAACACAAACTTAAATAATAGATATGAGATGGCATATCTATTATTTAAGTTTGTGTTTTGATTATGATTATTCATTGATTTTTTTAATTTTTTTAATGTTTGATAAATAATACCAACAATATATTTGTATTGTAAACATGTAATATATCTTGATTGATTGATTGATTGATTGATTGTCAATTAATAATTATTTTGTAAAACAGATACCATCTCATGTTTTAACATTTCTTAATTGTAATTTGAATCTCATATTGTTCATGGTTGTTTACCTTATTCTAATCTAATTCTATAGTAAGAAATATTATATTTCTTTTTTCAACCCAATGAAGAATAACCGATTAGGTTATTCGAAATATCGTTATTTAAGGAGTAAAAAAGATGGAGAACATTATCTTGCGTTTCTGTGTATTATTGAAATAGCTAAGTATATTCCGTTAAGCTGTTTCACAGTCAAAAGCTGTAATAATTATTCAAGAGGAAAAAAGTAGAGTCGCCAAAATTTAAGAAAATAAAAATGTGATCTATTGGAAAATGAAGCAACTAATTCTTGTGTCAACCATAGTGGATTTAAATGACAGCACAAATTAAGAAGAAGAACAAAATCTGAACATTGATTGATACAAATTAATTAATATGAACATTGATCGATACTGTGTTTGATACAATTGAATTTACAAAAGGCATGTTCAGAAGTATTGGCCCTATCTGAAGAGCTCAACCAGCATGAAATCAATGGACTAGGGATGTCCTTTGTAAAGATTAGGTCTTCTTTATATTAATTTCTGTGATAATAACTAAATTTTTTTAATTTGTCAAATATTTTTATTTTTTGTCATTTATACTTTTTGATTTTTAGGTAAAAAAAAAAATTTACTTATTCCTAGATAGCACTGTCGTAATTTAGTTTATGCTTCTTTTTTTTTCTTTTTTTTTTTAGGTTTCGAGGAAAACTGAAAGGAAAACTGGGGCCATTTGATGTTATGGATGCTTTGGACGGAGAAAACAAAATGATTCGGGCAGGTCTGGTTATAAAGACCATTAATAAATTTATCACAACAGCTGACAGATCCATTACATCCGCACATGCACCTCTTTACAAAACCACAGAAGATGAGTTAGGGCATAAGAAAATGTACACAATCGAAGAGAGAATAGTAAGTTCAACTCTACTTTAACCAAGAATTACAGTTTTACAGTAAAACAATACTTGGTTTCATCTCCATAATCTCCTTTATATAACTTGTAAAAGAAATATGTTTTTTTAATAGTATTTTGGTTCAAGTAGTCCATTCATCTTGATCATACACAACCCTTGGCATTTCAATCTGACATTTCTGATTTTTACTGATGTTCCAATGTCAGATTGAGCTTCACAACACGGAAAAAGTAGTTGAATGGCAGTTTTGTCTTGTCATTCTAATATATTATGGTTAATTGTGCCTTCCTCTTAGTTTGCTGCCATGTATTGGTTAATTTGGTAAGTTTAAATTTTTTGTAGTGCATTTTAAGTCAATGCATTGACAAATGGCGACAGTGAGTTGGAAATCACTGTCAAAGAAGGCATATTGAGGATTAAAATAAAATTAAGATATTTCTTAGTGATTGAATGACTGCAGTGAATTTTAAAAATATGAAGATGATCATGAAAATGTTTATAATGAAAATTTGAATGGCGAAAATGTGCAATTAGAATTGCTAGTGTGTAGAGCAGTACTGGATTTAAATTCAAGAATTTCTCGGCTATTTCAGTTATTGGTTTGTTTTCCCATCAAAATAAAGCACAATGTAAATTAGTGTTGTGACTAAAATTCATAATATAAGTTAAAACAAAATTCAATAGCACTAATTTTCCTTGTGATCCAATTGTCCCTCATTTTCACTCAGGAAATAAATTGGATCTGAGAGGAATGAAATAGAGGGGGGAAAAGGATTAATCTGAACATTGCAAAAAAATAGGTCCAAAATTTATCAAAAAGTGATGTCACCTTTCACTTTCCCGTTTCTTCACATCATTACAATTTCAATGCTGAAATAATCTTTGCAGTTTAAAGAAAAATCTCTTTATGAAATATCATAGTGTAAGACATCGGTAGTCAACAGTCTTGACTTCTTCTCAATACAATGTGGGAAAAAGCTCACTTAAACTTTTTCTTCAGTAGATTTAATTATTAAATTTTACGTTATCTTATGTTGCTTGTTAAAGTTTTCTAATAATTTATGAAGACGTAATTGATGGAATTCCTAAAAAATCATTATTGTACAAAGTTCATCTATGATAGTAATTGAGGGACTCAGTAGCTTATGAGATAAGGCACTTGACACAGTAACTTACGAGCTGGTGGATCCATTTTCAATCCCCGATTGAGGTTATCCCCCCCCCCCCAGATGGGTCCAAAGTTTTAAATAAAAACCAGGTTTCTTTTCACAGGGTTAAAAGTATAAGCAAGCCATGGGTTAAAGCAGTTGAGCCCCATTGGTCATGCAGTGTCCACAGTCTTACCACCAGCGCTCCATTAGGTTATGAAGCCTGTGCAGAAATTCTTTAATGATACTTCATTAGCTGCACTTCAGTATACATCTTTATTATTCAAGTTTTGGCTTCCAAGCTGAAATCAAATATCAGTTGTTTTCTCCATTTAATTAGGTAGCAAGGTTGGATCCTGAAAATCTGCAGAATTCCTCCAATCACAGAGTTAAACAGTTTTAATCTGCCATTTGAGCATAGCCAAGCGGTCTTGCTATTGTCATTCAGTTTGAATCCCAGCAGAGCATGGACGAATCCTTCTCTTTTCTGTGTATGTTTATCTAGCATTCAATGACTTTCTCACGATTTTATACCTTGTTTCTGAGACAGTTGCTCTGAAAACAAAATTACTCACCGAAAAATATTTGTAATCAAAGAAACAATCAAAAAGTTTTAATCCTTGTTTTTCTAAAAAGCTGTGGAAGAAGAGATGAACTTTGTTTTGTTCCACAATTTTATTTTTCATTTGATTATTTCCTTATTTTTTTTATTTATTTTAATTCTTATATGTTTTTAAGTTCTTATATGTTAATTTTAATTTTCAATTACATTTCAGTTGTTGATTATTTCTCTATGATAATTGTAATTTGTAGTTTCCTTTAAGAATTATTTTAATTATGAATATTAACAGATGACGGATATTTGTTTTGTATTTAAAAATTTTGAGAAATGTTTTTAAGTAGAAATTTTTGAATTCGTAATTTCAGAAAATTGCAAAAGATGCTGAAAAAGTGTGGTTTCAGATGATTGACAAACGTTATTATAAGTTGAAAATCACACACGATATTTATCTGAAAGTGTACCAGCTTAGTAATCCGATTATTACTGGTTTTGATTGTTTACTGATAGATGAAGCCCAAGATTGCAATGCAGGTAAGGGTTCTTTTACTTAATTATAACAGAATTTGTTAAAACCTTGAAAAAAAAAGCCTGAATTTGTGAAAAAAATTAATTTGATAATGGCCAAATCTCACCATCATATTCTCACCATCAATGTTTTAATCACTGACCCTATCATTGGCGGTCTATGATCGTGTGATTTGCATCTGTTGACCATTCTCATCACTGATCCCATCATTGAAAAAATTTAGGAACTGTTCTAAACGCAACGTTGTTTTCAATGATAATCGATAGTGAGCGCCAATCAGAGCCGACAAGCTTCGAGACCAAAGAATCCGACCAGTGCCATTTTGGCCATCGCTTCGATTGAATCCAAGGCTATTATGAATTAAGTATCACAGTGAGGAGATCATCTTTCGAAAATGAATAATATTTTTACTGAAGTAAATTAATTTTATGTGCAGATGTCAACTTTTTAAAGAGATTTTTCATTTCATCATGCTCGCAGTGGATTGTTGGATTGTCGCTTTTCGAATCGAAATTCTCTCTGCTTCCGCTTAAATAGTAGAGATGCTAGAATACAATATACAATTAGTTTTGAACAGTTGACAGCTTGTTAAAAGTCATTTCAAATTCTACGGAAATTGCGTTTCCGAAACACGATATTAACCTCTAAAAAAAAGATTAGAAGTCCAAAGTATCAGACTAAACACGTTGTCTTTTCGTTTCGAGGGAAAGGCTTGGAGTTGCCGTCAAAACCTTTCCAGTTCAACTCTGATTGGCTAACGCTCTGCCAATCATATGCACTATTTCATCATATTTCTTTGACGCGGTGAAAAACAAATGATGGGAACACTTCACTGAAAACAATGATCATTTCAGTGAAGCAAAACAATTTTGAAAAATATGATGGTGTGATTTGGCCGTAATTGACAAGTCTTTGACAAAATGTTGGTAATTGAATAATTATTTTTAAGCCCCGCGAGCATCTTGCAACTTTGCTGCAACTTAGTCGCGCGATTTTGATGTCACGAGTGATTTTGACGTCACGAGTTGCAATTTCTTTGCAACTTTTGTCATCCGAGTCGAGTTGCATTGACACCTGCAACTCTGAAAGTTGCATCGACGTCACTGGGGATTACCCAATCACAGGGCAGTGTTGGAACACGTCAGTTGTGAAACCACGCCCATGAAAAAAATGGCGTCGAAAATTTTATCTGTCGATTCGTTTTGAAGACAGGCTCATACTCAATTAATATCAGAGTATTGCGAGTTTCTTTCACGCATAAATAAAGTTTACACTGAAATGCAGTAATTGTACGTGGAAGAATTTATCAGAGAGGTTTCAAAACCTCGATTTTTGTGGATTTTCCACATCGGGTTTGGCAAACGCAAAGGCTGCTGACGCAGAATGCAAAATTTATGACGTCATTGTTTCCAGGGGAGCATGGTTTCTTATTGGCTGTTGGTCATTCGTTACTTTTCATTCGAAATAACAACATGAAATTAAATTCCATAGCGGCTAATAATTTAAAAAAAAATATTTATCATATGTTGCAAATCATTCACTCTTATATTACCGTATGTTTGAAACTACATAACCGAATTTTGCTTGACGTCACACGTGACATATTTAAAATCTGCGTTGTTACGGGTCAGTTGCATTTTCGAGTTGCATATCCGAGTTGCATCGTGTTCGCGCTTGACAAGGTTTATATCAACTCGTGACGTCAAAATCGCGCAACTAAATTGCAGCAAAGTTGCAAGATGTTCGCACAGCTTTAGAGGAACTAAGTAGCAATTTCACGCAAAAAAAGTAAATAAATAAAAAGTACGTATACAAATTTTAAAGATCTATTAACTTTCTTATTAGTGAAAAGCCATGGTCTTTAGTTAATGTCATTACGAATCTCCTTTATCCTTGACAGCACTACGACTGTACAAGTTCAGGAACGAAATTACTGAGTTTTTTTTTTTACTTTGTAAGCAATGATAGCTGGGAGCTTTTGCATTTTGTATATCTTTGATGAACAGGTATGCCATTCCTGTCTTAATTAAAGGTGCTATCACATCTGATGTGACACAACCCCTCTCCCCATCTGCTCCAAACAGTTTGTAATTATTTGTCGGGTAGAATTGCAATTTTGAGTCCTATTAAATTTTGCCTTTCACTCCTACATATCATCATAACTGTCTTCGGTAGTACCGTTTACAAACCCAATAGCACATAGAGTAGTTTACAGTGCCGTGTGACAATAAGAACCGTATCAGCCTCATTGTAAATAAACAAATGAAGGACCAGAGCGTGTTTAATATTTTGGAAAGTGATGGGTTTGACTTGAAAACACAGCTCCATCAAACTTATGAAGTACAGTATGACATAGCTAATTATTTTGAATACATTCATTCATCTTCCCATATGGAGACATGGATGAAAACTGTGTAGTCTCAAGTTCAACATCTGCACTTTTGATCCCTTTACTGCTAACACAACCGAAATAGTTCTAACTGATATACAACAAGATGACATCAGACATCTTCTCTTGACAATAATGTCTACAAGCAAGTGTATGAGCCTTTTTTTTTTAAACTGTCCACATGTTCCACTGGTTTCTCAAAATTAAAGTTACTTAATCACTTGATAAATTAATCATTTCTTCCATTTATCGTAATTTAAATTATTACTAAACTTTGATCGAGGCTGGTTCACTCTTTTCTTATACTCTACTATCCTTTTCTATAAGTGTATTTATAAGTATAAAAGCTTAGGAAATAATGTTTTTAATGGCATTCCGTCCATAAACAAATTCATACATTTTTACAAGGCTTTCGCTTGAGTGAAACTGAATACATTTGTGGACAGAATCCTCATCAAAACAGTGATTTGATAAACAGGAATTTAACATTTTACTAAATTGATTTTATATTTTGATTTACAGCAATGTTGGATATTCTTTTAAGGCAACAGTGTCCTAAAATTGTTGTTGGTGACCCTCACCAACAGATCTATTCCTTTCGAGGGGCATCAAATGTCCTCAATGAATTATCGGCTACACATACTTATTATCTAACTCAGGTAGATTTCAGTTCTTTTGCTTTTTTTTTTTTTAATCTAAAGTTGGATAAAACTGCAACTGTAAAACTTAATAAAAAAGATATCATCTTATTCAAGTTACTTAACTGATAAATATCATTATTGAAAATTATTTTATTATGTTTTTCTTAGACTAGAAAGCGAGGTAAACACAAGCGAGGTAATATATTATCTATGAATTAATGTTATCCTTACAGTCTTTCAGATTTGGCCCTGAAATAGCTTACGTTGCTTCCTGTGCATTAGAAGTTTTCAAAAAAGAACATCGGAAAACCATTGTGGGTGGAGTTCATCCAGGTAACAATAAGTATTTGAACTTCATTTGCTTGTATTCCAAAAATTCAAACCAATGAAACTACTAACATCAAATTCTTCAACATAACACAAACACCGAACCATAATATTATTATTTATTATGAGACATCATTACAAATACCAATAAATGTAGAAATATAAAATACATTAATTAAAAATTGCAAATTTTCGAGAAGAAATAAAAATGTCTTCCCTTTATCAAGCCTAAAAGGTATAACAACAGTTTCGATAAAATAACAAATCTTAAAATTTTAATTATTCTTTTATTGGATTATTTAATATTTTATTGTAATATTTTGTGTAAACTTTTAACAATTCAATACTAATGTTCTCTTGCTCATTTATACAAATTGTTATCTTATCGAAAATTATTGTAAGGTTTGTGTAATCTTTAACTGTTCCTTAATAATTTCCTCAGGCTCGTTTTTCTAATTTGTTATTTTATCGAAACTGTTGTTATGCCTTTTAGGCTTAATAAAGGGAAGACGTTTTTATTTCTTCTCAAAAATTTGCAATTTTTAATAAATGTATTTTATATTCCTACATTTATTGGTGTTTGTGGTGATGTCTTATAATATTAAGAATACAAAAAGAGAAGGAATCAGGAGAAAATATGGTACATAATATTATTTTGTTACCTATATTGTTATTTTTTTTTTTTTTTGGTTACTTGAATTGTTATTTAAATTGTTTATTATTGATTGTTTTCACACTTTGATTATGTGTGCTTATTTATTGTTATTCAGTTGTTATTTTGTTCTTCATGTATAAATCATGAATGTTCTGTTTATTTTATTGTTAATAGTTTAGAAAAGAAGGATTAAAGAAACAAAATATCGGTGATATTATGATTTGGTGTTTGGTTTATGTTGAAGAATTCATTTGTTTGTGTTTTCCTTTGCTTCATTATCTTGATGAAGGCTATGTGCAATAGCTAATAAGGATTCTATCAAACTCTACATTTCACTTCATTTCACAAAATAAACAAGAATTTTTTTATTAATGTTTAGAAGCGAACCCAGTTGAGCCGTGATTAAAAAAATATTATCAAGGATATACAAAATTTAACAAGCAAAATAAAAATTTGGAAAAAATGTGTTTCAACACATTGAGATCTGTCGAGTTTGTTTAATGCTTGCCGTTTTTAACTTGTTTGTTCTTAAGAAAACTTTGAACATTGTGTCTTTTGAGTGTGTTCATATATGTATGTGTGTGATTTCCCCGTATTGACTTTTGAACTGGTGAAGGGTCTTCTTGAAACTTGACATGCCTATTTATGGACAAGAGAGGAGCTAAATTTTTTTTTTCTTATGTCTGGATTTCTATTGAGAAATTTATGAATTTCCACAGAAAAGCACTGGAACCAGAACAGTGGATTTTATCAACGTCTAGTGTCACGTGAAAGTTATAATGTTTATTCTGATTCTGCTGGGCCCAAAAAGAATCAGAAGAAAATTGCTAAGAAAATAATGAGACAATGTAAAACATGGTCAAATGAATGAATAAAAAGAGAAAACATGCAAAACCTTAATTCAATACACATTAAACAAATTTAATGAAAAGGATTAACTTACAAGGATAATGATGAGTAAGTTAAAAAGGAATAAAACAGGAGATAATGTAGAAATCACACACAATAAGATAATTAAAAAATATAATTAGCTCAAGAGAAATGCACGGTAAAATGATCAGCTTAGTCCTTTATAAGAGTTAAAACACGATAAAATACAAAAATCACAATCCTGTAGAAATGCAGTTGATGGAATGTGATCAAGAGTCTAGACAAAGCTGTTACCAACTAGTTGCAGTCTCACTGATCTGATCAGCAGGAAAATGAAGAGAAACTTACTTATAGTATTGTTGTAGTCTTTATGTCACTGGGTACCTGCAGTTTGAACTGTAGTTTTGCTCATCTGACCAGATTAGATGATTTCCTGAAGCATAAACACGGCACAACAAAATTTCACAAATTCCTGAGTTTGCTGAACACATTCACTTGGCAATGAAACTAAGTACGGATAAAATGAGCCCGTCCCCTCATTGTCAGTCAAACAGTCTATTAATTACTGTATTAAAATTATGAGTCTCCTACCTAGACGATATTCATATCTTCCTGTTAGGTAGGTGACTACATTTTTGATGCTTACAGGAGTGAAGCCGAGACGATCTCTGAGTACATTTCAAAATTAATCTTTAGACGAAATGGTAAGGGGGAGGTTTTCACAAAAAGTAAGCCAAAAATAATTGGTTAAGGATGATAGAAGACAGTAAGAATTAACCAAACAGAAGACAGGTCAAATAGTAACGAGCTCAAAAAGAAAGAAAGGTCAAGTTCTCACGGGAAAAATACAGTTGCAGAAATGGAAAGAAAAAGAAAGGTTGCCATGGTAACGAGACAAAAAATAAAGGGAGAAAAATAGGATGGAAATAATTAAATAAGAAAAAAACTTTTCCAAGTTAAAATAATAAATAAGGAAGAGAATAAAATAGATGAGTTAAAAATATAGGTAAATAAAAACAATAAAATAAAAAAAGCGGCACGACAAAATGTCCGTGACACTGGCAATCCAAATAATCTATTTAGTAATTCACTGCCTTGTCTACTTGAAATACTGTGACCATTGTTAATAAACGGAAGAGAGGAAATACCTGTCATTATTCAAACTGTGACATTTTGTGTGTGTATTGTGTGAAGAGCAGTATTATGAGATGACTATTATTGTCTCATTTTGAACTCAGTTATAAATTATATCAGGAATTTTCCTGATTTATGGAAGTTAGGATGTTTTGTGTAATTTATTAATAATGTAATTCTGTAGTTTAGAAAATAGTATGCATATTAAAAAAAAACCAAAAAAACAAACATATATCTTACAGTAAAATAAAACAAAGAATGCACATAACTAAACAAAACACAAATTCACTGAGCTATTTTTTGATATTTGTGCTAGAAATCGGAGACAGTACTGTTTCAAGGCTAATTGGCCTCTCATCAGTCCAATCCATCCAGCTTACCTAGCTCATATGCTGGACGGATTGAACTGATGAGGCCAATTAGCCTTGAAACAGTACTGTCTCCAATTTTTAGCACAAATATCAAAAAATAGCTCAGTAAATTTGTGTTTTGTTTAGTTATGTGAGTTCTTTGTTTTATTTTACTGTAAAATGTTTCTAACGCACGTTAAATTTCTTGTCTAAATACTAACCTTGTTATAAATTAATCCCTTGATGCTAAGCTAAACACTAGCGGGGATTAATTATTCACCCCTTTTTATTCTTGATTTTGTCTTGATTTTTTTGTAATTCAGGGGTCATTGATTTGTATGTTTGGCCGTTTTGTATATTGTTCCATTTCACTGAGCTAGGTATGCTGGACGGATTGGACTGATGAGAGGACAATTAGCCTTGAAACAGTACTGTCTCCGATTTCCAGCACAAAAAAAAAAAAAATAGCTCAGTGAATTTGTGTTTTGTTTAGTTATGTGCGTTCTTTGTTTTATTTTACTGTAAAATGTTTCTAATGCACGTTAAATTTCTTGTCTAAGTACTAAACATATATCTTGTATATATTAATGCTGGTTAATTGTTATAGAATTTCTGGTTTTCATTTAATATTTATTTTTTGATTGTTTTTTTATTTTATGAGATCCAGATTTGCAAAAGTA
Organism: Thereuonema tuberculata; assembly: GCA_023159025.1. Lineage (NCBI taxonomy): Eukaryota > Metazoa > Arthropoda > Chilopoda > Scutigeromorpha > Scutigeridae > Thereuonema > Thereuonema tuberculata. Next base: position 23,884,555 of record JAFIDM010010028.1, on the reverse strand, counting down.
AAATTCATTGAGGACAGAATTAGAAAATAGATTTAGTTTCTAGTAAAACACCAGTAATTGAGAAGAACAAGAAGGCTTAACGTGCATGTATTAAAATAAAAGAGAAAAATGAAAATAAATGCACTTACTTTTAAAAAAGAATAAGCAAGATTAAAATGATGGTAATTAACCAAAACTTTCGGAAAACTGAGCTTATTCTATCATCAGGGACGGCACAAACATATAGGACATCACAAAACACTTATGACGATACAAGTTGGGAATCTGTATGTATGTATTCCCATCTCATGTCGTCCTAAGTGTTTTGTGATTTCCTAAGTGTTTATGCTATCCCTGATGATGGAATATGCTCAGTATTCCGAAACTGTCGGTTAGTTACGATCATTTCAATCCTTTTCTACAAGTAAGTGCATTTTATTTTCATTTTTCTTTCTATAATAATTGAGATGAAGCGTTTTATAATTAATCCCAATTTTATTTTTCAGGAGATGTTACCGGAGATAGAGAAGGTCAGGTAGCCATTATTGCACGCACCAATTTTACTTTATTTGCAGAAGCCGTGAAGATTTGCTGCGTAGAAAACCAGAACATTATCGGTGCCTTTACAGGGGTAAAAATAACTGTTTTTTTTATTTAAATCATTACTTTAATTTTGTATTTATCAGTTAATCCCTTTTTCTTAACATGCCGTTTTCATGTAATTTCATGTAATTTATTCCATTGAGAAAATAAACAAAAGAAAATAGAATAAAACGCACTTACTTCGCAAAATTGGAATAAAGGAGAATTAACAACGGTTTTGGAAGACTTTGCACGTTCCATCTTTGGGGGACATCACAAATATATACGACACACAAAAGAAAATGTGGTGATGGTACAGGGAGGACTAATAGTAATACTATTTCCTTCTTTCTAATTTCTTTTCTTTATAAAAAGTGCCATCAGCTGGGAGCGCAACAGATCATCAGAGAAATTCAGATGTAGAATTTTCGTTATTTGTTCTATAATGATATCTCATTTTGAATGCTGTTAATTAGTCATGTGCATGACTATGCACAATCATTTGAAGTTTGTCACAAATGGATTAATTGTGCACATAAATCTAATGAAAACCCAAACATTTATCTATAATAAATACAGAAAAACAAAACCAAACAAACAAATACATATATTATTTTTTTAAATTAAAAAAAATAATAATAATTTAAGTTGAAAAATCAAGAGTATCCACTATAGGCTTGTGTTGGAGGTTAAGGGTTTCTGAATTCTATGACCAATGGGACTAGGTTGAGGTTGAATGGTCAGCCTTACAATCACCCATCTTTAAACCCTGGGGAAGAAACCCGTTAATCGTTCTTCAGTGGTAACTCTAAGACCAGTCTGAAGGTGAATTCAACATGGAAAAATCCCTGATCTCTGCCGCGATTGAACCTGACCCCTCCATCCCTTTTGGCTACAAGGCTCCTTATACATTTAAGAATATGAGGAAATTACATCTTTTTTTTTCCTTCAGCATTACATGTGGTATAACTACATCCACAATCTTTAAAAAAATATGTCTTTATACTATAGGCCCTTGATGAAATAAAATAGTTACTCTTTTCTGTTATATTTGTGTTTGTTATTTATCTTCTTCTTCAAAAAAAAAAATCTGGATGCTTTCAGTTGCATCTCTCATCCTCTGAGAGTACGTACACCATAAGTTAAGAACCAATGGTTTCGATTTAAATGGCTTGAATCAGATTAAAGCCAGCAGAAAAGCAGAAACTATGAACTTACTGAATATAATCCTTTTAAATCAATGTCTGTGAACTGTTAGACATTGGTCCTAAGTAGAATATTAATTTGTAGACTATAATATTATTTATTTATTTATTTATTTATTTATTTTTTAATCATATAGGGACTCAAAAGTTATAATTTTGACCAAATAATTGATATCTACAACTTGATGGTGAATTCTTCAAATGATAGAGGTAAGTAATATATTCATTGCTCTGAATTCTTTTAAAAAAAAAATCTACATGTCTAGCTAGCATTCCTGACTTAAACAACTGAAAAAATAGTTTTCAAACATATCAGAGTAACAATCACTGAAATATTGCTAGTTTTGAAATAGGTTGCCAGAAAACCAAAACGACACATTTTTCTAAAATATTGTTAGTTTTAGTAATCTATGGCTTAACAAAATGTTTTAATGTTTATTTATTCACTTAGTTTCTGTCATCATGGAATGGGTAACAATTCTCTGAAATACAAATCACATTTGACCTTATATTTCCATTAATCTATGTTCAAAAATTTACCATCCTAAAAATCTCGGCTCAATTTTAAGTATTTATCAAGAAATCAGCCTTCGAAATGACCCAAAATGGTGCTCTCACGTCATCAAAATGAAAACGCTCTGTGATTGGTCTAACGTCATTTTTCTCGATCGTCCAACTCCATACTCTGACTGTTATGTTTACAACACAAAGCAACTTCAAAACTTTCCCGATTTTTTTTTAATTCAGTTTTCAGACATGCCTCTGCTAGAGCCCAGTTTTGTTAAGAGTAATTAAGGGAATTTGCCAATGGTTGATTTTCTAATGATTAGTTTTTTGCTGGAAATGAAGATTTCATTTCCACCGAAATAAAGGACTTGAAAACTGAAAGGCAATCAATACTCTCTTAGCAAACAAAGATAAAGGCTTTTTGATTTTTAAATATTGTGTCATGCTGTTTACGAAAACTTTAACATTTTATTTACGTACTTTTAGATCTGGGAGAATTTCATATAGTGATTCTGCTATAAGCTACATAAATTCATGTTCTGTGCATTTTTACATGTAATAAAATAATAGTTTTACTTAATAATAATTTTTAAAACTTTCTCCATTCAATGCCGCATGTATTCACTGCGGATCTGTCCATTTCCTTACAATGAAGTTAAATAACCAAGTGATTGTCTACTGAGTTCTTAAACGTCAGTTATTTATTTTAGTTTTATTTTATCGAGCAAAGCTCAGTCTTCCAGGTACTATTATCTGATTTGGGAATAAAAGCTGGCTTTGCATATTGAAATAAACCTTTCTTCGTATCTTTTTCTATGCCAGAAAATGCTGATTTTTTTTCTTTTTATAAAATAATCTTAGTTAATGCTTTTTTTTTCTTTATTTAGAAAATCTACCAATTAAGGATAAATTTATCTCTCGCTTCTCTTCATTAAACAAACTTCAGCAGTATGCTGACAGGATGGATGATGCAGAACTGATGGGCAAAATCAAAATTGTTCTTACGTATTCACACAACGTTCCAAAATACATCAACACCATCAAAGAAAAATGCAGCTATCCACTTGATTTTGCCAGTAAGTTACCAGTTTCAAAAACATCTAAAATATGAAAATAATGCAGTATTTCAAATTTGCAAAACTTTTAATAATTCAGTTGTTTAAGATCTTCTGTACTGTAAGTTTTCAAATATTCTGTAATTAATTATCCTCCAATTTCTCATTTATTTCTAAGATATAGTTTTCTCCACTACCCACAAGGCCAAAGGTTTGGAATTCGATACAGTGCAGCTCTGTGAAGACTTCGTTCACAGGAAATTCAAATACGATCGCTACAGTAACATGATGATTTACGTATCAGGTATTAAGTGTTAATTTTTAAATGATAAAAATTTTTAATGCATGATAAATAAAAAATTAGAAAATTGTTTATTTCTTAATTTGAAAATCTTTTACATTTGATAATGCTATTACGAGTGGGCTCAGTGGTGTAGGTACTAGGCTGTGGGCTAGAGGAGCTTGGTTCATTCCTGGCAGATGTTGGGGATTTTCCTCTGGGAGTTTTTTTTTCTCCAGATAAATTTTAGGGTTCACTCAACTCTCTGTAAAATGGGTCCAGGTTTCTTGCCTGGGATTGAACATAGAGGGTGTCAGGACTTCTTCGATCCCACTTTCCTCCCAGTGAATCATTGGAGCCTATACCACCTATTGGTTCTTATACAGGTGCTGAACCAACGGATGATGATGAATGCAGACACTTCCAGGAATTATTGCCTAAAATCTCTGAATAGTTTCTTTGTCACTGGGATTTTGCAGTGATATTTTTCCTGTACCAAGGAATTCTGAACATTTAATAAGATATAAATAAGAATGTAACTTAATGTCAACTACATTTGGGCAGCTGCCTACTTACTTTATCCCGATAGAAATAAAATGATAATATGGTAAAAAGTTTAATACTTTTATAATATCTCTCAAGTAAAGTAATTCAGTATTGCATGGTTGTATTAACAATAGTTGGATTTATTTATTATAACTTCATTGTTGTAATTATACAAGAAAAATGTACTACAAAAGCCACAGCAACAAAATTTAAAACATTGATTCAAAAATATAGTTTCTTCCCAAGTTGCAAGAATAAAAGTTATCTTGTTAGCAGAGCTTCTGACATATTTTTCTGTTACACAGAAAGTATTGTTTAGTGGATACAGTCAAGAGATCTCTCAATTGGAAATGCTACTCTCCAAATTTGATGTGCATCACTCAATCTCCCTCTGTGTGTGCACCTTTCATCACCTGCACACATCCAAGCTGTAGTCTTAATTCCTGTCATACTTGATGAAATTTGTCTGGTGTAATGGCCTCCACAGTGTGGGTGCTCTGTTTTTTGATATCACTGATGGATCTGGGCATTAGGTGTACATATACGTTGTCTTTCATGTACCCACCATTGGAAGAAGTCACATGCTGTTAGGTTTGACCATCATACCGGACATGCTTCATTGATGGCCAAGTGCACCAAACTTCAATTATTTTTGATGGCTGCATTATGGACGTAGCTAAAATTAGTAGGAGGTGCTGCTCCAGAAAAATTTTAGCCTTTGTTTTAAAATTGTGTCAAAGGAAACAAACATGTATAAAAAGAAATTTATCAAGTTTCTGAATAAATTTTCTTTTTATACATGTTTGTTTCCTTTCACACAATTTTAAAACAAAGGCTAAAATTTTTCTGGAGCAGCACCCACCACTAATTTTAGCTACGTCTACAATGCAGCCGTTAAAGTTAATTGAAGTTTAGTGCACTCGGCCATAAGTCTGGCAGATATTAGACTATCGCTTGGATGTACGCTAGGTGGCAAAAGGTGTGCACATAGAGGGATCCTGAGTGATGCATATTAAACTTGAACAGTTGCACTAGCAATTGAGAGATATCATGACTGTATTCGAGTATCTGATGTTATGATTGTATTTTCAAAGAAAATATGTTTCTTTGAAACCTCACTATTCTTTGCCCACCCTGTATATTATTAATGTAGCTCCTATGTTCTTTTTACTGTTATTTCAGTTGCTGTTTCACCATGTTGTGATGTTTTGTTTCATTTTCTTGATCCCATTTACCTATTCTGAAACTGAAAATTCACTTGTTTACGTAGTTAGCTCCTTTATAACTTAGAAGATTGTTAGAAGAAGTTCAGGATTCAGAAGAAAACTAAGAAAAAAACTCCTGGTTAGATCTTTTCAGTCCAAGCTCTACTGTTAACAAGGTCTTATTACCTTGGCCTTCCTGATTTTGTGTAATTTATTTCAAGAGCAGTTGAAAAACTTCAGATTCGAAAGAAAAATTTGGGCATTTTGAAGAAGATGGCTCCCTTTAGCCTAGATCACAAATTACAATTCAAATGGTGCTTCTTAGCAGTACTGCAGCTTACTAGAAAAACAACTCTATCACTTTCAGAATGTTCATTACTACATTTGTGGGGCTGGTGACTCAGTCATGTAGCTACTGATCTGCAGACTAGAGGAGCTGGGTTCGATTGCCAATAGAGATCAGGCTTTTCCTGAGTTATTTCTCCTCCAGATATACCCTAAGGTTTGTTCAGTCTTCAATTTTTTTTCTGGGGTTTTAAAGGCAGCCGAGCATTAGACTGGTTATCCAATCTCTACTAGTCCCGATTATCCATAGAAATGTTGGAGCCATCCCATGATCCCTGCACTTAGAGGAATGATCTCGCCCATTATCTAAGTTGCTACATTGAATGACCTCTAAAAGTAATCTTGTCAGTTTCTCGCGTCACTTGTCATGGTTAATAGTCATTGTAGTAATAGAATGTTTTGTTTTTCCTTTTAATTACACAGAGCTTCAATTTTTTTCTTAAAAATTCTTACCTTTTTTTAACATATCTTAAATGTCATAACAGTTACTAATTTCAAGTTCTTGTGTTGCTATACATTAAGAATGATTGATACTTTGTTTTATTATCTCAAAGTATAGTTGAGATATGGTGTAAATGTAGATTAGACAGAAAAAAAAATAAGTAAAAATAAAAATGGATAGAGCATAAGCATTAAATAAGATGTTGGCCTCCGGCGTAATTTATTGTTTTCTCTTCCATTGTACCTGAATTTTTTTTTTTTTTTTTTTTGTTAATATATGAGTAGATTTATTAATAGATTAACAGTACAGGATTATCTTGTATAAAATTTTGTTTGAATGCTATTTCAGAGGGTGAAGACCAAGATGAAGCTAATATTCTGTACGTTGCTATTACAAGAGCCAAGAAGCGACTAATGATGTCAACAGCAGTTCTGTTCTTGATGTTTGTAGCACGTGTAATTATCATTTTTGTTATTATTATTATTATTTCAGTAGAAAGTAAAATAAACATATAAAATACTGATTTATCTGTAAGTCATTAAAAAATAAGTTACTAAGTAACAACGTTTCTTTATTAGCAACTAGTCTGTTACACTTCTTGGTCAGCTGCTTCACAGGCTACGTAATTCATTTGTATTTAAGTGTTTGAGTATTGTTTGTGATTGAAGACAAATAGACATTATACAAGAGAGAAAATAAGCCTAAACAAAGAACAATCCTGCTTCAAGACAACAACTCTTATTGCTTCTAGATCTTTAGTGATTCGTGCGTGATAACCCATTTCACAGTTTAAATCCCCAACAGGCATTACTTTATAAATCATCAACTAAAAACATCTTTGTATTTTGGTATAAAAATACTTTTGTACCAAAATATAAATACCATTTTTTTTTTAATATTCTACTACTGGTATTTTGTCAAATGACAATTAAAATAATAACTGTGATTCAGAAACTGCTAAATATAAAATCAACCTCTTTTTAACTTTTTTCAATGTCTCACAAATTAAAATTTTAGAGCTTGTTTATCATCAGACTTCCAAAAATCAATTCAAACTTTAACGAGATAAAGCCTTAAGGTGACTTCGAAAATGCTGTTGTAAGTTCATATTTTAGATGTTTATTGTAGGGAAACTTTTCTCATCTTTTTGATAGCCATTAGGCTCAAAAGCTTCAGATTTCATTTACTGGCAATAGTCCAAAAATTTTTGCTACTTTGTGTTTTTCTAATATCCTTGTAAGACTGTTTATAATATTTATATTGACAATTATTTTTTTCCTTGTTTCTTTATATTACTAGGAAAAATTTGAAATTCTTCTACCTCTCAAGTATCCATCCGAATTTGATGAATTAGATATCGAGAGTGCAACTTGTGTTCGCTGTAAAGAAGTTCGAAGACCCAAGAAAAACAGAAATTTATTTCTGAAGCAGCAGGAAATTGTTTTAGTAAGTTAGAAAGAACTATAATATTGGGTCAGGGAAAAAGCTTTTACATTAAAAATCACAAACATTTTCAAAACAACCTGTGTTTCATTTTCAAGTGAGAATTCTAAACAAATTTTTCAAGAATAAGAAGCCAGGACTTTATATATATATCGTTGTATTATAATTAAATAAGTTTTTTGGAGCCCAGCACCTGTTTTTGCAAGCAAATACAATGAAACCCCGCTAATCCGGCATCGGTCTAAGGTTTTTTTTTTACACTGAATAAGCCTTCCGGGCGCGTTCGGCAGAGTTCGCAGGCAATCGGCTGAGGTCGGGCGTACTCGGCAGTGATGACAAATCTAATAAAGTTACTATACTATACTGTATGTACTGTATTAAAATATAATACTACATAAAAATATATTTTGTTGTTTTGTTTTTAACATTTTCCATCACTACCGAAATCAGAGAAATCACAATAGATCACGGAAAAATGGCCTGATACCTATTAATAACCCTTTTGACTCTCTATTTTAGCGGTATTTTCGCTATCCTCGCAATAACGACTAGTTTTAGACGGCGCTCAATAATCCGGCATTTTCGGTAATCCGGCACTGCCGAAGTCCCGAACGTGCCGGATTAGCGAGTGTCTACTGTACTGGGCTAAGGATCACATTTCCTGTAAAATTTAATAGTGTATTTTTATTTGCCTTAAAAAAAAAAAATAATTCCTTTTATTATTATTATTTACAGGGAACCTTTCATCGAATCAAAGGAGGTTTACTGTGTCACGTCTGCTCAGGCAATCCACATTATCGGCTTTCACAGTATTTGAATCATCCTTTTCAAGGCCTATTACTAGATGATATTCCTCATAGAAGTTTAAATTTCTTAGTTGGTCCAATGGCAGAAGAAGTGGAAGAATGCCAGCAAATCTATAACAACCAAGAAGAAGACTATGTAGATCCCCCTTTCTTTGATTATATTATTTAAGAAGATGTTTTCATTGAACTCCTTCTAAGGAACGAAAAGAAACAGTAATCAAAAGGACGGTTAATTTTTAAACATACAAAATGTCGAATGTATGAGTAAGTTAATTGTGAATATATCACTCAGAATTAACAATTTAATAAGCAGACAAAACTATCGAATTAGGAATAGCTATATATTAAACGCTTACTTTTGAATGAAGGTCTTCCAGTTTAATACAAGTTTTACGATAAAATTTAATCTCTAGATCAAAAATTATTCACCTCTTTCAAGAGTAAAGAAAATGATTGGTTGAGCGAAATTACAATAGCTCTTAAGTCTGTTATTATCAACCAGACTTTGATAATTCACCTCTACTGTTTTATTACAATAATAATTTACTCTTGTCAGAATTTCTGAAATTTTCTGATTTTTTTTTTTTTTTTTATTAATTACTTAACTTTTTTTTTTTCTTAAGTCCGTGGCCAGAGCTATTATAATTTTATTCAGTTTTTCATTATTGACATTTTTTAATAGCTAATTATCTTAAAGAGTATCTTATATTCTACTTTCAAGGTCATCTTGGTTTGTGTTAATATCACTGTGAAAGGATAAGCATAATCTGTGTTCAAAATGAAATATACCTGAGTTTCTCAACTCTCAGATACTGGAAATTTTAGGATTCTTGTACAGTGTAACTTATGAACAGCTATTCACGCACAAACATCCCTGAAAAACTTTCATCAAACTTGAAAACCTCTCTTATCACTATCAAATTGTATTTTGCAACTAAGTTTGCACCCAATATGATTATATAATTTCTAATCATTTAAGGAATCCTAAATGCAGAACTAACTTTTAACTGGCTCTCATATTTTATATTTACCTGTTATCTTTATTTATAAATAGACACTGATTTTCAATAACAAAGAGCGAGGGATGTTTTTTTTCCACATTTTATTGATATTTGTCATATCACTGATATTTTTTTTTTTTGTCTGTAGAATTTAACTATTAACTTCAAAAAGAACATGAATTTTAGTAGCTAGCTAATGGTAAAGTGAAACTTACATATGATACGTCAATTTGGAAACATTTACTTTATTTTTATTTTTTTTAAGACTCAACATGACTCAAGCATTTTTTTCCCTCCCACATTGAAACTTTCTAATCACAATTTAAAGAAGCAGGAATATAGTTTGCCGTACTTTTAAATTTAAGTTTCTTGTTCCCTTTTGTAGACAGTGCTTTGTTAAAACAAAATGTTGATGTCTGTCACTACCAATTAGATCAACCACTGCATCTTTTCATTTTTTCCTCCTTAATTTCTTCCTAATCACAATAGTTGATAAGAATTCCGTAGGTTATTGCTCACTTGTCTCTCTCTCTTGAAATGTCCAAAATTAAAGCCTGCAATCAGGTGTATCGGCTTTAATTTTGGACATTTCAATTATTTCAGCACACGTTAATTACTATTTATGTCTCTCGCTTGTTTGTCAACAATTCTGCCCAAACCCAAAAGCATTGTTGCCTTACATTTCAGTTTTAAATACCATGTCTTTCCATAGAGAATGTACAAGAATGTTTTTAAAATTTACAGAGATGTAATAGACTTTCCTTTAAAAAAAAAAGTGATATATAATAATTAAAATAAGAATTCTTGACTTGCCATAGATACCAAATCCTAAAGCTTTAATGCCATTTCATTCTTTTTTTATTTTTCAAAATATCACTCAAAATAGAATTGTGTTATCTTGTTTCATTTGGTGAATAGAGTGCCGTTTACTGTTGACATCATGTGGACCCATTCTTGGCTCTAACATAGGGATATTTCATCATTTTAAGGCAGTCCCTTTCATTTCTCCCGCCCCATCTTTCTTTGTTTGCTTTTTGTTATTAAAATACTTTTCAGTTGTGTCTTTAGATTTTAAGTGTTTATTTGTCAGTCGGAAACCTAATCCAGTGCCTCTCTTCAGATGTACCATTCGATTTCTCTTTCTTGCTAATGTCTTAGCAACTGGCTAAATTGATAGTAAACCCTATGTCCTAGAAATTTCTAAGGAACCACGATTTATCGATTTCTATCAGCACGACTGTCCACTTAGGCAGTTAGTCCCAACAGAACACATTTAGCTTTCAGTGAGTTTTAGGGAAAATCTTCAATGACACTGATTTCTCTCTACATTCAAGACAGAAACTGTATTTGTTAAAATAGGGAAAATAGAAATAGATTTCTGCTAATTGCCTGCTCTTCGTTTAGCATCGGTCTGTAAGCGTTTTCCCTATAAGCTAAGGAAATGGAAAGCTTCAAGATTTCATGAAATGTTAAAAGGTCAGTTTGATAAATGTGAATATCATTAGTTCGACTCGTAACTAATATTACCGATGGCTTTTGGTTTCCCTGCATCATTCATTCATTCTTCTTTGTTTTTTGTTTTGTGGTTGGCGAACTGGTGTAAATTAGTTGAATTTTTTAGGCTACAAAGAAAGATGGCAAAATTTGATTTGACAGAAAATTTCACAGGATTTCTGCTACAAATTGTAACATTATCCACAAATAATTAGCAAACAGCAGTTTGGAATGCCACAGGAGATGCGTTATTTAATGTTTAAATAATACTACATGGGATTGGGAAACACTAACCCACAACTTTTGAAAAATGTTGAGTAAGCTGCAAATAACTGAAATTTATTTTATGTTAAAAGCATTATTTAGCTTTTAAAGAATAAACACAAAAGCATTTGTGCCAAGAGATGGAAATGCTCTGTTCCTAATATTTGGGATTAGAAATTAGTGGTCAGATCTTACTAAAAAAAAAAAATTGCATGTATAGCTTTTTTTGATCTTGTATTTTTTTAATAATTATACACATCATGAAATCTTGGCCATTAATAATGAATACAAACTATGCCGTGTAGGAAGTCCTAATTCCCAAAAGCAAAATCTCAGCAGTTTTTAATTTTATGTTTTTCTTGAATAATTGATAATATGTTAAACACTATCTTGCAAGCATAGGATGAAAAAGTCATGTATTTATCATTTTATTGTGTAATTTTATGTCGTTGAATGTCAAGATTTAAAACTTTTGACATAGAATTCTCATTGGTTTCTTGGAGAAAAGCAAAAAAAAAAACTAAATGTTTTCATGGCTTTCTTATCCTTTTCATCTTCATTAGTTTTATGTATATATACTGGAATTTGATTGTTATGCTTTTAAATTTTATAGTTAAAGTATAATATTAAATATTCAAAATTTAAAATTTTTGGAATTTTAAAAAAAAAAAAAAGTGTAATTATTTTAATAAAAAAAAATATTTATTTTTTAATACGTAACTTGAATATCGTTGAATATGAATAATTCTAATGAGATTAAAAGGCATTTTTAAAATATATCGAATTTTGAGTTTGGTTAAGTGTTGATTTTATGTTTGTTTTGTAGTCCATTTGCTCAAAAGAACTGCATTTTAAAAAGCAATTTATGTTGGGAATGCTGTCAGTTAACACATCTGGACAGAGGAGCTTGTAAGTGGTTAGCACTGATCACTTGATAAGAGGTAAGTAAGTGGTTAGACATGAATTCACTGGCACAGATCCATTGATAAAGCAGATGAATAAATGTAATGCATAGGGTGAAGAAGCTTCAAAAGTAACAGTATATTTTCCATGGAAAGCTTTAACCTTTATAACAAATTACGCTGGTGACTCCTATAATATAGTCCTGAAGTCTTAAAAATTCATTGTTTCCACATTGAAAGAGAAACCTTTCTTTGATGTGTATGAGCAAGCCAGGTCGCCTGTTTATCTAAGTTTACTTTATAAACAATTGAGTAACTTTATCAAATTGTTAGCTCTATGCATAGTGCTTCAATGAATACAGATGATCCCTGGATTACAGCATTTCATACTTACAAATGGACTCCCAAGGCTCCCCATAAGGATAATTTATAGTTAAATAATAAACTAATAATTCAGAAACTAGTTTCTGCAGAGCAAGTAAACACACTCACATGGCATAAGCGGTTCGTTGGCACAGCACCTTTTCGCTAGACCCCTATTCTCATTGTTAATAGGTCACTAATACACACAGCATCACTTTCGTCTTAACTTTTTTATTCGATTTTGTGAGTCTGTGTTTACCCTTATGACTCATTATAATATTGTTATTATTATTACCATATATGCGCTGTTCATCAGGGATTCGAGTTACATACAATCCGATCTAAGGACATTCTCAGGAATGTATCTCGTCCGTAAGCTAGGGACTGCCTTTACTACAATGCGATGAATGTACTCAGGGACAGGAAGAGCCAGTGGTTTTATTAATAGCGCAATGCAGGTAACTGGTCACATTGAAAAAAAAAAAAAAAACTCTTATTTTACCATCACAGTCAACTCTGCTTATTGAACTATGTTTTTGAAATATTCAATGGCTATGAAGAACATTGCTTTGAATAGATTTGTGACAAATTTGTGAAGAAAAATTTCAAACGCTATTTAAAGAATAGTGATCAACTTCTACATCTATATAGTTGCAAGTATAAAAGCAAAACAATGTAAATTGAGCCAGTTGAGTTTAAACTATGCTGTTAACGGTCGATTTAAATCAGTAGCCTACAAAGAGATGAAATAAAAGCAGCAGAATCTGAAAAGGCTGGAGAAAAAAATTGAGGTCCACAGGCAGACTATGGAAGCACATTATATCGAGTCACCACTCTAATTGCCAACTTATCAGACTTCTTCATATAGGTCTCACAATGAATTTTAACACTGGTAAGTAATGGAAAACATTAATACAGGATTTACCCACAGAAAATGGTTTTATTTAGCAATAGGAGTTGCTAATGTGTTAAATTTGGCCTCTGATCATGTAGCAAGTCAGATAAGAGGATGTTGGAAAATTGGGAAGGAAGGGTTATCTGAAGCACTATTTTTAAAAGTGTCAAACTCTGATTTATTATTGAAGTCAACAGCTAAATGTTTTGGCTATAATTCTCAAGGATCTAGGTTGGAATGTCAGATAACGCATTGACATTTCTTTCTCTCCTAATGTTGAATGAAGTGGTCGTCATCAAATTCTGAAATACCTCACCCCCAAATTGAAGAAAATCAACATAGTATTCTGTCTTATTCACTCTGCTATTCAAACTACCTTTGAGAGTTGATGTGAGAAAGAAAAGCTTATTACAAAAATTGTTAAACAACATCAGTTTAGGAAATATAGTAAAAGATTTTTTCCTTATAGTATAAATTGAAAGAGATACTTTGTAATTCTCATAGTTCATAAGCATTAAACTGTTTTTGAATCTGTTACAAAATATAAAGCTCATTCATTGGATTTTTTAATGTAAAATGAAAGTCAACAAAACTTGCTGATAAATTAATGAATAATGTAACTTTCTGATGACAAATTTCTCTATGTATGCATAACAGAGTGTTAACGTTAAAAATTTGTTTTATTTTGTCTCTAGGACGGAATGCATTCCTTCTTCAGGAACTTTTTAGTTAATTTCCTTCTGTATAAGTGCGAACTGATTTTTATGCTTTATTTTTCTGATAAATTTTCATATTTTATAGTTATAAGAAATTATGTATTGTATCTACTACTTTAGTTCTGTTAAGAGGAATGATTCTTGTGGCCTCGTGAAAGACAAATTATGTCAGTCAAAATATGAACTTTATTTTTACAAGGCTAAGAAAAGAGTTCCTTTTTTTATATGGAACTTTCTTAGCATTGGGAAATATAATTTTTTTTTTAAACTGGTTAATTTGTTTAAATGCAGAAGCAAAACAAAAATCTCACTAGGTACTATATACACTATGAAGTTTGCAATATGTTTACAAAACAATTGCCTTTCTATAAAATAGATCTAACTGAAAATTATCATATTGCTGGCTCCCAAGCACTTTGCAAAAGTGTCGTCATACTTTTTATACTCTGTCTGCCAATCTATAAACCACTGTAGCTATTAGAATAAAATCTTTTTTTTTTTTAGGTTTTTTTCAAGCCATTTAGGATATCTGAGCAATTATACCTTTTAGTTCACTTTCTTATTTATTCAAAACTATAAAGTTATAAATCTTATAATTTCCATAGCTACAATCACAACTCCAGTATATTCAAAAAAAGGGGCAAACTTCAACAAAAAGTGTTTTGGTTATTCTTTATTTAATATATCAAAAAATAAAATAATTAAGTGACAACAACATTATTTTTATAAAATTTTAAGCTATTTCCAACAAACCACTATATTGGGATCTCCTTCAACCCTTTCATCCAATTCTTGATAACTCATTCCTACAGAGAAAAGTGTGAGGGGAAAAAAAAAAAGTATTTGTATTTCTGTTGTATTTAACATAAAATTCATAAAGAGTCAGTGAAAGAGAATGAGAAAAAATCAATAATCATTAAAATATAACTTTTGTTTCATGGCATTTATAAATGTGGATGAAAACGGAGAAAATCTTTCAATCAACAGCCGAAGTTGGAGGGATTCATCTACAGAAGATCAAAACAGATCTAAATTTTATTTTAGAAAGATCATTTGATTGTATGTAATTCTCCATCTCAAGTTAAATTAATTGAGTGGTTTTAAACTTGAACCTTAACTCAGGTATTCCTATGCTGCAATACCTTGCAGTAATTTAGGAATTTTATGCTTAGGCGTTTAAAAGATCTGTGAATGTGGAAGAAATGTTGATAGCTGAGTGGATTCTTAGGTACTCTTACAGTTTCATTTTCATTTCACTACATCACATCTAGGTGAGATTTTAAAAATACCATTTTACTACAATATGTAAAAAAAAAAAAATACTTTATGCTTTGCATCTATTGAATCAGTTTTTCTCAATAACCACATTAAAAAGTTACAGGAAAATGAATAATGAACAGGATGGCCGGGAAGTCATTGGTTTGTGTGTAGATTTCACAGGGAGATTGTTGAATCGAAGCAGCAACTGCAGAACATGTTTCTAATCGTGTCTTCTTTCTTCCGCAGCCAATCTTTAACAATGCCTAAAGCAGCACATTTCTCCCAATTGAGCATTGTCACTTTTCGAGACGAGGCCTTATTAATCTTTCCTGGAATGCTCCCATTACACTCATTACCAAAAAAAACGACACACCTAGAAGGATTTGTCCGATTGTAATGAAATTTCATATGCAAAGACATTAATCATTTGCATGGGCAGTCCCAAACTTTGGTGTCCAATGAATGAATAGCAAGAGCTACAGCGCATCGGAACTGCGCACTCAGCAGGTGTATAAGACCTTAAGAAGCAATTCTCAATCTGTTGGTCAAAATTTCTGTTGCATTGCGAGTTAGGATACCTTTCAACGACTGAAAAAATGCCTCGCCGCAGGATTCAAGCTCATTACGTGCAACTGTCAGAGGTCGTATCATTGGATTGAAAGAGGCAGGTTGTGCAAATCGGAGAATCGCTCGTCATATGGGTTGAAGTGATGCGGCGATTAGAAGATGCTGGCAGGAATGGGTGGACAATGGCAGATTTCAGGGTCATGAAGGTAGCGGTCAACCTAGGGCCACAGCAGAGCGCGAGGATAGAGTGATTGTTAGATCAGCTGTCACAGCGCCTGAATCATCGTTATCAACCATCAGACGTGCGACCCGCACACAAGTGTCCACCATGACCATTCACAGACGGCTGAGAGAGCGACATCTACACTCGTACCGACCGCTACGCCACCTGCCACTCACGTCTGCACACCGTCGGGCCAGATTACAGTGGTGCTTGGCTCGATCCGGTTGGAATGATGCTGACTGGGGACGTATAGTGTTTAGCGACAAATCCCGCTTCCAACTGTGTCTTGACGATCGTCGCAGACGTGTCTGGAGACGTCCAGGGCAGCGTGCCGATCCTGCTTTCACTATTGCATGCCACACAGGCCCTCAACCAGGAGTTATGGTCTTGGGTGCCATTTCCCTAGATAGCCGGACCCCTTTGGTCATCATTAGCGGCTCACTTAGAGCACAGCGGTATGTCGACGACATTCTGAGACCTGTTTTGCTACCTTTCCTTTTGCAGTACCATTGGCCTTATTTTTCAGCAAGATATTGCCAGACCACATACGGCACGTGTTGCTATGACCTGTCTTGCAGCTTGTGAAACACTTCCTTGGCCAGCCAGATCCCCAGATCTCTCTCCAATCGAGCATGTCTGGGATATGATGGGAAGGCGACTGCATCCACCATGGAATGTGGATGACCTAGCCCGACAATTGGAGCAAATTTGGCAAGAAATACCCCAGGAGACCATCAGGGAGCTTTATCACTCTATGCCACGTCATGTGGCAGCTTGCATTCACGGTAGAGTTGGGTCAACACCTTATTGAGCTCGTTACTTTGTAACTCTGTAACTCTGAAATAAATCATTCAATTTGTCTGAAATTTTAATCATTTTCTATTCTGTACATAATCTTCCTCTCCACCAATTTTTGTCTCCATCGGACAACTCCTTCTAGGTGCGTTGTTTTTTTTTGTTAATGAGTGTATTTGTCTCATTGTCTGTCCTGTGTGTTGTTGTTTGTGCACCCACACACTTACCACTATCTGCTCCTCAATAGTGTAACTATTACCGCTTATGTCTGTCTTGGCTGAACACTACAATCTGATTGACTGCAATACTCATACCCTTTCTCAAATGCACTAATAATACCACCTTCATGCCATCTCAAAATATTGGGTCAGGGAAAAAGTTCTTAGCGTTTTCTTATAGTGTGAAAATGAATTTATTTAAACCAAATATTCTCCATTATTATTGACAATGTTTTGCCATTTTTCGGGTAGAGCCATGATGCCATCGGTGAAGAACTTCTGTGGTTTCCGGTTGAAAAACAATCAAGTGGTTTTCATAGGCTTCTTTTGAAAGCATTTTTTTTCCATTGAGAGAGTTCTGCAAAGATCGGAACAAGTGATAGTCAGAGGGTGGTATGTCTGGACTATACGGTGGATGCATCAAAACTTCCCAATCAAGCTCTCACAATTCTTGACAGGTCATCAAAGAAGTGTGTGGTAGGGCGTTGTCATGATGGAAGACAACGCCTTTCTTGTTATTCAATCCGGGCCGTTTTCTTTCAATTGCCTGGCATAATCTCTCTAGTTGTGCACAGAGTAGAGTTGAGAATCAATCGTCTGACCAACTGGAAGTAGCTCATGATGGATGATTCCCTTCCAATCCCACCACACATACAGCATCACCTTTTTCGGCGTCAATCCTGGCTTCATGAACGTTTGTGACGGCTCACTATCCCTTGTCCACGATCTTTGAAGCTTCTGATTGTTGTACGTGATCCATTTTTCATCACCGGTTGATGACACATTTCAGAAATGGCTCGATTTTATTGCGTTTCAGCAGCACATCGCAGATGTTAATTCGGTCTATCATGTTTTTCTCGCTCAAATCATGAAGAACCCAGACATCGAGCTTCTTTTTGTAGCCAGCTTTGTGTAAATGGTTCAAAACAGTTTTGTAGTCAATGCATAGCTCCATACCAATATTGACACTGGTGATATGCTTATCTTGCTGGACTTTTTCAAGAATTTCATCATCCGTGCCGCATCTTTCACATCAAAATTACCAGAACGAAAGCGAGCGAACCATTTCCGCGCAGCAGATTTTGATAAAGTACCTTCACTGTACACAGCACAAATTTTTTCACAAGCCTGCGCAGTGTTCTTCCCATTGTCATAATTAAATTGCAAAATATAGCAAAATTTTTCATTACTTTTCTCCATTTTCAAACGCAAAGTAACGCTCAAAGTGTCGCTCAATGAGCGTTTAGTGGTGTCGCTGCGATCTGTGTTTCCGGCGTTATTTGCAGTTGACGCCATCTATCGGGAAAACGCCACGAACTTTTTCGCTGACACAATATCTCATTGAAAATGCATTACATAGCATATTCAGACTAGGGCCGTTCCCCTCCTCTCTTTTCAGTATTGAATGAAAACTACCTATTTTTATATTTCTTTTAGTATTAACGTTCTAGAAACTACAATGATAATGATGAGATTGATTTTCAAAATATAGCTTATTCTAATATGGGAAGAAGGATAATATGGAGAAGGAATTGCAAAAAGATACTGGGATAATGTTAATTACCTAATTTACAGCAAATTTCATCATAACTGTTGAGTCCGTTGATGTATTTATAAAAGGGCCTTGGATGATTACTTGGAATTATATCTCCTATTAAAACAGGATATTTATGTAAGCGCTGAATAAAACCCTTCATAACTCCATATTGGATAAGTTTCCTGAAGGAATAAAGAAATGAGAAATATCAGTTATAATGCAGCTACAAAATATGTAACAAATTGGCAGTTTCTCGAATTTGCAAATTCAGAATGGCTGTCATTAAACTGTAACATTCTGAAGATGGTGTTATGGTTGTTTTACAAACTCACGAAAATGCAGACATTTTACATGTGCGAGCGGCAAGTCTTGTTTTGCTCTTGTTGAGCTAATGATTAAAAATGCTGGTGAGTTGATTTTGCAGCGTATTTTAGCTATTAATTCTCAACTCATTTCACAGCAGAGATAAAGAAAAAGGAAAAAAAAAAAAAAATCCCGGAGGAAGAGAATGTGGTGAAGCCATGGATTGAAACCACGAGCAAAGAATATCCAGATGTCAGTGTGAAGTTAAAACTGTCGTAGTTTTTAAATAAATATTCTCGCCCTGCCAAGATGTCGACTTGCTTCTAATATCTGCCGAATTTAGAACAAGTGCCAAATTTTTTGAGCCATTAGCCAGGTTGAGGCAAGTTTTCGAGAGCGTGTAAAACAACCATTAGAAACAGTAATCCGAAGAGAGAATATTGCAATTCCAGTATGTTGCTTACATCAAGAATAACCGAAAAGTCTGATCACAATAACTTCAAATGTCTTAGGTGGGTCCTTAGTGGAACTATTTTCACATTTTATCGTCATCTTTCCCCAAATTTCTCTCTACATGCAAACTGACTTAGTTTCACAATAATTATTCCTCAGTAACCAGTACTGATGTTGGCTTTAAAACTTGCCACGCACTGAAATAAGTATATTTACACTGCTTGGAAAGTTCCTAAATATGATCAACTAGTTCAAGTTCTAGTTTCTTATTCAAACGGTAAACATTTTAAATTTTCAGCTTCCTTAAAAAAAAAAAAAAAGTTAATCTTTATAGTTCAGTATAGCAATAATATTTTTCTTTTAATACTTACAATGCTAATAATAAAAAAACAATACAAGCATAGGCGTAACTAGGGGGAGCCAGGGTGCCCCTCCCTCCCCCCGGGAAAAATACATATTAGTGTCATTATTTTATATTTTAAATATTGATTATAATTTTGTAAATGGTATGGTGATATATATATCTGTTTTTAGGGTGGTGGGGTAGTTTGTCTTTTGAAGACACATTCTTTAATGCGTACATGTGAGAAAATGGGATTTCCTATCTACTTTGCATTTCGAACATAAAGGTCCTGCCCCCCCCCCCCCGAAAAATCATCTAGTTACGCTTCTGAATATGAGCCTGTGTTCAAATGTTTATCTGATGTAAATGATTCTATCACAATAAATATCACTAAAAATATAACCCTATTCATTATAGCATGAAAGTACTAAATCACTGTCAAATATATCCATTGATGTAAAGATAAAAAACGAACTTGGTTCCAAAGTAATTTTTATATTAAAGTAAACGAACGTATTTGCTTAAAAAATCTCCTTAACGCGCTTAAAAGCTTAATGTGACCCTTGTTCCTTTCAATAATTGACGAAGTCTTACTTTCTCATTGGAACGAGGAGAAAATTCAAATTAGATATCCTTTAAGGAATAATACTTTTCACAGAGTTGTAAAGTTAATTCGAGGGAAAGAAAGTATAGATTTGCTGTAATAATAGTTAAGATTGCAAATAAAAAAAGAAAGAAGGGCATCTGTTTTTCAGAATGCCATAACTCCTTCGGAAGGAATGTTTTGTGAACAAATAACAACTTATGTAGAATTGGCTGCAAATCGTACCTTTCATCAACTCGTAAAACGTGTGGATTGTAACGAGTGCACAGGTCTCTTACAGTTGTGCCAGGAGCCAGACCACAATAGAGCATAAAAATGTCACGAAAATTGGGAAGTTGTCTCTCTGAAAAATAAACAGAATAAACTTTAGATTATTTTCCACTTTTAAAAACAAGATGTAGTCGTGTGCCAGTGTTCGAATACCAGCACAGTAAGAGTGCATAAAAATCGTTAAAATAATAATAAGAAAGTTATTTCTTTCACCTATATTTACATTTGATCCATAACTCACATTTCATAGTATAAGTCTCATCTATAGTATTCTTTCTTCATGACAGTTAGTGGAAATTATTTACAAAATCAGAAAGTCTACAAATACAAATTTCATCAATTCCCATACATCCATACTTTCAAATGAAAGCAAATGTTTAGGTGTTTTCAGAAATTAAAGAGTATCCAAGATCAAACTGTTAGCAAGATGTATTCATAACCAGTCGTACAAATCGTCAAAATTACAGCTTTAAATAGCTATTATTAGTTGTTAACCAACTGATTACAGCCATTTTGTATCTTATGCAATAAAAGAAAAGCCAAAATAAACATCCTTATTTCAAAAAAACAGCTGCAAGAATCGGGTTCAGCTTTATGAAGTTTTTATGCTTCGACTTCCCTACCGTACTTTGTACACTATAAACTTTATAACAAATCTCATTGTATTTGCTTTCTTCGTCCACTAGTTTATATCTGAGCATCTACAGAAAGTGAAATTTCTCACTTAGCTCTACAGTGACACTAGAAGCAATAGTTCAATTCACATTTACATGTGGATATTGAACTAGTGAGCACTTGTTGTCTTGCAGGTATGGTTTGTCTTAAGAAATACTGGATCATTTCTACACCAAAGCAAGTGTCGTGAATATTGAAGCACCATGTACTTTCAATTCAAATGCAAATAGGCAGAATTTACAAACAATATTGGAAAAAAAAAAAAGAAAAGGACCTACCATTTCTTGCCACATATTTAATGCAATCTTCTTGAAGAGTTTTATTTTCAGCTAAGTTTCTAATGGCTGGAGTAACAGTATATACATTGGAATACTGAAACAAAGCAGAATTCATAAGAAAACCTAATAATAACTTTACTACTGAGATTAAATTTTATTGTTATCAGTTATAATACTTAGTATTTATTAGATCTACATTCATTGAAGATGAAGAATTCTTCTTGGGCTTCCAGCGAGGTAAAAGTTTTATAGTCGTCCAAGCTTTTGGCAGCAGTCACTTCATCCATCTTCACGGAATGAGAAACAGGATCACTGGTGGCTATTTAAATCGTGAAGTGTCGCTCTCTGTGCGATCTGATCTTTAGCATCTTTTTTGGCATGAAAAGCAGTCTCTTTGTATGGTTGGCTACAAAGGGCAAGAGCTGGGGGCCATTGTCCCTGTTGACTGTATTAATCTTATATTTGATGGCAATGACTTCCAGATGAGACAATGCCAGTAGTCTGAAGATTTGGCGATGATGGAGGTGCTGGAAAATCAGGTCGATGCCTCATTTCTTCAGTCCAAGCCGTAAGTCCTTCTGGTGCTCACAACAACAAGTCTCCACCGTCCAAGCTGCTTATCCGATGTTTTAAAGCCTTCCGCCATAACATGGAATGCAGTAAACACTGGAAGTTTTGAGTCCCAGCATGTCTTTTACAGAAGGAAGAAGATCTTTAAGTTTCGGGAGGCAAGAGTAACTTCAATCCCAAAGATCGGACTGCATAGAGATCGTTGCTTCATGATTTAAAAAGCCACCGATGATCTTGCTTCTAATTTCCTGAAGATGGATGCTATGACTACTCCAAAATTCTTACCTGGTTGGAAACCCGAGAAAGAATTCTTCATAGTCCATCGCCAGGAAAGCTTCAAGTCCCACTTCATTGAAAATCTTTCTTAACCAACTAAATCCTAGAAACCAACTAAAAATATCAAAAGAAAAGAGTGCCTACTGTAGGCCTAAACATTTAAAGATTTTGGGATGGGAGGGACAGCCCCCCCCCCCCCTATATATACCTATTTTTCTCAAAGTATCTAAATATACTAGTAAATAATGAAAGAGCTGTAAGATGTCATACAGCAGGAACAACTCAGGACAAACAGAGGTCTTGTGATGTCAACAGGTAAATATTAGCGATAATTTCATATATTATTTTACAAAGACATCTAATTTCTTATGATTGAGAAATCTATATTAAGTAATGGTAACTTTTTTTTTTATTTTAAATATTTAAACAAAATTAATTTAGAATGATGTTCTCACCTGAAAAATTGGAATTAAAGTAACGACTTCATAATATCTAAAAGATAAAAAAAAATCATAGTGACAAAGAAGAACTAATAACAGTTACTAAAGCTTATGTTAAAACAGTAAAAGTGCACTTACATTACAGAATAGGAGATCAGTACAGTTTCAAAATTCTACGTAGATTGTACCTCAAGTGTAATAAATGGATATTAATGAAAGAAATTTTAACATTATACAAAGAGATTGTGCAGGCTACATTTAATTAAATATGGGAATGAAGGGAACACTATTACTGGTGCATGAAACACCTGTCATTAAAGGAGTACGGGCAAACTCTATGGGAATTTGCCCCACCCTGTATAGTGATAAGATATATACCTACAGAAACATCTCCTTATAGAGCATATGTTATTATTACAACTTGTCTCAATTATTAGTCCGTTTTGAGTTATATATGTCTCGATACGACGTTTGAGTCATTGACTGTAATGAGTGTGGGTGCAGGGAAGCCAAGCACCCCCCGCCTGTAGGTGGTTGACTTCTCTGCCACCCACGCTCATTACAATCAATGACTCAAATGTCATATCTAGACTTACATAATTCCAAACAGACTAATAATTGAGACAAGTCATAATAATAAAAAATGTTCTATTGATGGAGCTCTTTCCTTATGTATATATCTTATCTCTATACAGGGGTGGGGGCAGATCTGCCCATTCTCCTTTGATTTCACCTCCCTGTCCCTTCTTGTTTTTTGTCGTCTTCCTTACTTGGGTTGTCCCCTACCTTATTCCTGAAGATGGGGATTTCCTCATCGCCCTGTATGTGCATTTTCCCTTCATTCCATATTTCATAATTAAATATTCTGCACGTGAATACATTGCAACTTACACCATATTCTGAATACAAGCCTTAACCAAACTAATTTCAACGTCTGCCTCTGCTGCTATTTTGGCAACGTGATTAAAACCATCAATATATGGTAATATCTGGAAGAAAAATAAAATTGTAAACAAAGTAAAGATCAAGTGTCACGAATTATATGGAAGTAAAATGAAATGAAATGCCATCTAAATCTGGATTAAAATGAATTTTGATAGTGAACAGAGAATTAACCAAGCATAACTATATTAATAGGCAAAAGTTGTGCGATCTTTGTAAATTTGTAATTTGAAATAACCAATCACAGTGCAGCGTTGGAACATGTCAGGCATGGCGTCACGCCTGTGTTTAAAGATGGCGTCTCTAATATTCTTTTCACTTCACGGCCACGGATCGTGATTACATAATTACTATCAGCGTATTGAAATTTTCTTTCCCACATAAATGAAGTTTACATTGAAATGCATGAAGTTCATGCATCAAAATTCATCAGACAGTTTGTAAAACCTCGGTTTTTACATAATTTCAGCTGTGTAGTCACTCGCTCACTAATCAACAAGTAGGAGACAATGACGCTGCACGTGCCGTCATTGTTGTCCAGACAGGATTATTGGTATTGGCTGTTGGACATTCGTTATTGTTATTGTTGAAACTGGTAAATCATTTTTTTATTTTTTTTTATTTTAACAAAATTTGGCTTAGTCATTGAAATTATATGTGGGCTGTTGCGGAAGTCATGGCTTTTAAAAAATGAGCTTAGAACATCTTTATCAATCTTGTGTTTCTCAAAAATTTCAGGGTATTTCAAAAATGTGGCATTTGTTTTTCTTCCGTTAACATTGCCTCAATTTCGACAAGCCTATTCTTTTAGGGCAGCAGGTTGCCATTATGTTTCATAATGACAAACTGCAGCACTGGCTACTACGGAAGTGGTAAATCAATTTTTTACTTTTTTTTATTTTAACAATATTATAATATTATTTTTACAAATAAGCCGAATTTGAATATCGGCTTATGGGCTGTTGTGGAAGTCATGGCTTCTAAAAAAATTAGCTTAGAATATATTTTTCAATCTTGTGTTTTTCAAAAATGTGGAATTTGTTTTACTTCCGTGAATATTTCACGAGTCGCAACTAATAGTATACTCATTGTGTTTAAAGTTCGTTTAGTGATTTCTGTTTCTTACCTGCTGTGTGGTTAAATCCCAGTGTTGGGTCATAAAACTAACCCTAGGTACATTAAATAAAGGTACATGATGATCTTCGACCTCGGGAGGATCCTGATGCACTCGCACGACTTTCAAATAAATTGTGTTGGATTCATCTAAAATAGAGTGAAATGAGTTACCATTCCTCAAAACTTGCAAGCTTCAGTAGTTAAAAATTAAAAGAAAATGTTCAACTCACTGATTGGAATACTGCATTGTCCATATCTGTTTAAATCATGTAAAATCTTCTTCATTATATCAGGTAACTTAGCTCGACTTGAATCATTGGATAAGAAACCACATTCAAGCTAAATATGTAAAGAAATAACAAAAATGATTAACTAATTCCAAGATTATAATCTGCATCACAAACAAATATCTAATTTTACTTTTTTTTTTAGTAAAATTTAGAAAAGATATTGAACATTTTTTCCTAAGAATTAGTGATTTGACTAAGTTCATTTGTATTCTGAGCATTTCTCACAGAAGAAATTCAGGAATAAATATATTTACCCAACGTCTATAAGAAGAAAAGAGTTTTACGTATAAAAGTAAATACTTCTATAATCAGCAATATCCCAACTATTTTTTTTTTACTTGTGAACTTCTTTCAACATTATATTATTATTGCAACCGCAATCCATAAAAAAAATACAACCAAAAAAAAAATCAGATTTTAACAGCTAACCCAAAAATATATACATTACACATCACCTGTAATTGCTTTCCAGTTACACTCATAGTTTGAATGTAATTTGATAGAGATGCCATTACAAAATTTTTACTGCAAACTTCCTGACTGATTTTACAAACAAATCACAAAAGGCTGGTTTAATATAGTACATATTCATCATTTACCCCAACGGTGCATATTCCATTTTTCAATAAAGACTTTGGAAACAGTCAATATGTTTAGAAAATATGTGTATTTTCTAAAATGTTTTCTCTAATTATAAGGAGACATTGATTTGGACTGGATATTTTTGAACAGAATAAATCAAAATTAGAAGAATGACGTCTCAATGGTCTCTTAATTAGAGGTGAAGTTCATGCCTTGTTAAGTTATTATTTGTAAAGATTTTTTTAACTACGACAGCAGGTATATTGAAACGCAGTAAACTCAAATTCCTCAAAACTTGACTTGATTTCTTGCTCACTTCCAGTTTTTATGATGTTCAAATTAAAAATAAAAAAAGACTTGGAAAGAAGATTTGAAGATTTTTTTCTATGTAAAACATTCTAGATCATTCAGTTCCCCGATAAATATTAGATCTGAATTATTTCGGTGCAGAACTTTTTAAGCTATCATATCTAAAAGCCCTTAGAGTTTTTATAAGGAAACTGCATATTTGGGAGAAGTATTAGTACACTGTTATAGTCTTATCTAAAACTAGACATTAAATCAAGAGTTTAATAAACTAAAATCTAATGAGAGTTAACATTATAAGGAATTCTTTAGAGATAGGAAATTTAATCTTCATCATATACTTTTGCTTTCATTTATGCCTACAAAAATGCCAAAAATTCTGATGAAGAACTTCAGTCATCATTAGGAAAATGAATTTCTTACATGATTACTTCCTCAAAAAGCAGCAAGGAGAAAATATAGTGCCACTTATCCCCAACTGAAGGTAACTGGTTAGTATGTTAGTTAACATACAAGTGCATAGGAAGGAAGGTTCCTGCAAAACCCAATTGTTCAGGTTGGAGGATCACCTTGATGCTCATTCATCTGCAAATTACTCATAAGAGACCTGATATCCAATTGTCGGAAAAAACCAACGACCTCAGATGTGAATTTGAACCCGCATCTTCATGCCCATAGGTTTACGCCACAGTTACTTTTCATAAGTAGTTATATTTTTTAAACTCACTAAAGAAGGTAGTTTAGTGATCTGCTTTGAAACTTCAATGAGCTGATTTTATGGATTCCTACAGCTTTGGAAAAACAAAACAGTTGAGGCACTGCAAACTGATTCCTTCTTAAGTAATGCAAGATAAGTCGATGTTCTTGTTTCTACTGACCTAAGACAATCGGAATGTTTTAATATTGATTACTCACCATCGTATAAAAAGGCAATCATGTGATTTCCTAACAGAAGTGAATAAATTGTTTTCTGTATCTCCTAATTATCAATAAATATATATATATGGTAAAAAAAAATGTATGATTACAATAGAAATTTAAATACTGAATGTTGAAGTTTAATACACGATTCATTGGTGGACCAGTGTAAATTTTAAAAAGACATTTTTCATTTTTTGTTTACTTTAAAAACAAAATATTTCGTTTGTATTAGTTTATTCAATTTCAGTTAAAATCCCCTTAGATTTTGTTTCAATTATAAAAAGATGTTTATGTTTGAATTGTGGTGTGTATGGTCCTTGAATTATTTAGAATTATACACGATGAATGTTAATTATAAAAATGAGTTAGTTACTTACCTCTAAAGATACTAAGTAACCTGATAATTTTTTAACCACAGGCTCGTATTGGACAGTCCGAGCCCAAGCATCACAAACAAAACAAAAGTTGAACATTAAGGCATTCCTGTCATATCTTGGGTTGTCAATGCTGACAGGATAACCAATCACCTTATATCCTAATGCATTTCTGGAAAGAAACAAAATATCAGTTTGACATGGTAAACAACAAGAAAACATTTGTTAAACTGTTCAGAATTGCTTTATTAAAGCAAACAAAAAATTACCAATGAAATATTAGTATGATTATAATGCCACAGAAGCCGTACTGCTTACAAAGCAGTGGCCTTGTGTACTTTCATGTTGGCTGAGAAATTTTAGAAAATTATAGCATATCCAACAAGGGATGGTTAACATGTTTTTTTTAAATATTCATCGTAAGAATAAACTTTTTATTATTATTTAGTTTGCTGCAATAACAGCAAATGTGAGAAACTTGAGGTAGGGGTTTAGTTAATATGCAAGTATGTATACGATAAGCCTGACATCACAATTGTAAATAAAGAAAAAAAACAACTTAGAGATAGCAATTAGTAAACCAATCACAATGCTTTGCAATGTCTTCTGATAGGTATAAGAAAATTTAATTTCCTTATTATTATAAATGTGATCGTTGCGAATACAAAAGGCGCAATTGTTGCGATTATTGTGATTGTTGTAGAGCTGTGTTATA
Source organism: Thereuonema tuberculata (assembly GCA_023159025.1). Classification (NCBI taxonomy): domain Eukaryota; kingdom Metazoa; phylum Arthropoda; class Chilopoda; order Scutigeromorpha; family Scutigeridae; genus Thereuonema; species Thereuonema tuberculata. The sequence continues at coordinate 23,856,467 of JAFIDM010010028.1, read as the reverse complement.
AATGTAACTGTTGCTAATGATACCTGTCCACAGATTGACAGACAAAACTGGAATATTTGTCTCCTGACAACTAATCTTAAACACATAATAAAAAAATAACCAAATATATGAATGATTGCTGTTCCGGCATGGCTGAGTGGTCTGCCGTGCAGACGTTATGTTGGAAGCTGGGTTTGAATCCCAGGCGTGGCTTGGTTGTTTCAATTTCCTTTCCTATGTTTGCTAGCCTCTTCTTCACTTTCTCTTCGGTCTCAAGCCATTCCGTAATGGCTGCCTGAGGAAGGCCACAGGAACCCACCTCAGTTTCTTTCACCAGATGCTTCTTTGGAAATTCTTGAATTCCATAGGAATGTTGACCTGTCTCCGGACAGAATTACAATGGATGGATGAATGATTATCGAAATCATCAAATGTGACATTTGGAATCACCAAATGTTTAGGGCTTCCTCATAGATACCATGAGTAATAAAGCAGACAACTAGAAATAGATAAAGGATCAGAACAATCTGTCAATTTTCATACTTGTCGTATAACGAGAAAACTTGTAACTAATTCCACCCATAGTCTTTCAGGCTACAGCCTTGTGGTCATGATGGTCGCCTGCCACAAGGCTGATTTTTCTGAACCTGGGTTCAAATACCAGCACCAGCATGGATGCTTACTTCCCTTTCTGTGTTTATCTGCTTCCTCTTCATTTTTGAAGCCATTCCATAATGGTTTCTTAAGGATGGCAAGGAAAACTTCCAACCGTACACTGAGTTCTTCGGGTCCTTTGCAAAGTATTTGCCTCAGAATATTTCCATGGAAACACACTTCAACGCAACGCAATTCCACCCCCAACAAAAACAATAGAACACTTCCTTCCATCTTAGCACTCAATCCAGTACCAATTATGAAAGTGAAAATAATAATATGAAATAACTTACCATCTCATTCATTTTACTCTTTAATAGCATGCTCCAAGAATAAAAGATACACGTGCTGGTACTATGAATAAAAATTCAACTACAATGACACAATTGAAAGATGACTTCTAGACTCCATTTACTTACATGGTAATAACTTTCTTGAGTAATTGTTGTTTGGGAATTATATATACACTAAGGCTATCAAAAACATCTTTAGAAACATAATCTTCAGGGACCTAAAAAAAAGAAAAAAAAATAGTTTGGAATTTGTTATTTTTAATTTTGGTTGACCCAGCAATAATTCTAAATTGTTTTGTCACCAATACTTACAATTAAATAGTTTATTAATTTCCAGTTTCAAATTACAAAGCAACAATTCTGCATGTATCTCATAACTTAATAAAACACCTTTATTGACAGGTGATAATGCTTTCTTTGAACTTTATAAAGTGCTTCCAGTTTATAACTGGAAATTTCGCCCAAAACAAAAAGTTTGGCATTGGATAGTACAAGAGTTATTATAATAACGAACACCTGTAATTTCAGAATATCTTGGCCATCAACTCTCCTACTTTGCATTTTGATGAAACTGATACTGCTAAAGAACTAAAAAGATTCAAATTACAAGTACAGAATTATTATAAATTTTGGAAAATAAATTCTATTCAGGAACCTAAATTGGAAAGACTGCAGAATATAGTAACTTCAATGACCGCCCAATAGTCGGCAGCCGTGGCACTATTTTGAAGATGGTGGTTAATGTGAAACCAACAATTAACTAGTATAAAGTAGAATGCTTATTTCAAAATGGCTTTGCGGGATCTTTTACTAGAAAAACTAAGCCTCATCTGGCTAACTGCAATCTTGAGATAACACTATGCACCAACAGTCATCACTCCCACCAGCCAATGGGGGTATCATATTTTGCAGTCTAGCCCATAAATTTTGTAAAGTTATGGTTTTCCATACTGGCATTGTAGAGCACTGAAAGTCGAGTTTTATCAAGAACATACAAAGGTTGAATTTAAATGGCAAAATAAGATGCCTAAAATGCACTGTAGATTTTGTAAAACAATCTAATTAGAATAAGTCTATAAGCTTGTAATTGTAATAACATCACTGACATTATACATAGAAGATGTCCATTTCCAATTATACATAACACTGATCTACTACTGGCGGATGATGTTTAAGTCAACACATAAGCAGATGGTTGAACCAAATCTTAGGAGATGTAAGTGCCCAATATCATTTTGAAGCAAGCAGTAAGTTTGTATCTCTTATAGGTACGCAGATTGTTTGTAAATCTCTTCTTTGTAAGACAGAAATGATGGAACACTGAACAAAGATGGATCTGTTATTGTGCCCATTTATTAAAATTTTCACTTTTATTTTTGAATTTTTAAGTACCCTTACATATTTTTTTTTTTGTGCCATGAGCTTTGAATTTAATTACAATATTCTAAAATGAATTAAAAATATCAAGATAACCTTCTAGGGTTGCCACCTCTCCGGGTTTCATCGAGTTATCTCTGGGCTCCAGGTTTAATTATTATTTCTCCAGGTTGTGTAAGTAAAATTGAATATGTACAAAATTATATGCAGACTATAGTTATCCTCTCTTTGTGTCAGTCAAGAATTTTGTAGGATTTTATAGGAACAAAGAATAATTTGTAGGAATGTGAGTTTTGAATTTGTTAATTTATATAAATAAAAAAATTGCATATATATGCACGTGTGTTTTTTTTTTTTTTTTTTTTTGGGGGGGGGGGGGGGGTTAGTCATCGTCTCCGGGAAGACTTAGTTCTGAGGTGGCAACCTTATAACCTTCTTAATTTTAGAAATTAAAATCACTAAGACCTGCATTCCAATTCTGAGAATTTATGTCTCATTATTTATTCATGTGAAAATTTATTATTTACAGGACTTTTCGTTATTATTTATAATCCCCATGCTTACTTTAAATATCCACGAAATACACTATATTAAAGACTAGGAATATTGGGTGTAAAATGCTATCCATTTTTTTTTTATTTTACTTCTGACAAATAGTACATCATTGTCGTGTAGATTTTGGCTAAATATTATTTGGCTTCGAATTTCCCTAATACAGTAAGCAGCTTCTTGACGTCCATGTCATCTGACGGATGTTTTTTCAACTAACGCCGTAAGGTACGTCATGCTTATTAATTTATTATATGTTTTATGAGGGGTTTTAAGCCGTACTAGCCTAACCCTGAAATTATTATTATATTATTATAATAATTATTAGCAAATTATTAGGGAAATGGTTTGAAAGGTTTGGTGGTCGTATACAAAAAAAACAATATACACTTTGCTGCTGTAATTTATATAGCTAATTTTCTTTACTACATAAATTACAGCAACAAAGTTTTATATTGTTTGTTTTTGTTCACGACCACCAAACATTTCAAGCCATTTCCCCAATATTTTGCTGTTTGAGGGTTTGGCTAAAATGGCTTAAAACCACTCATATTTAAATAACACGTCTCTCACGATGTATATCTATTTAAATTCTTATGTATATAGTTGTGAGCGAAGAGACATTGGTTTTGCTACGGTACGATATTCATATCATTTTTCTCTTTCAAATTTTGAAAATTAAAACACCAATTATAGGTTTCTAAAAATATCGGTGATTTGTATTGAAAATATTTTTTGTTTTTATTTAAAAACTGGTAATAAGTAAATAATGAAAATGGAATACGGAAATGATTGCAAGGTAGACATTTATGACGCATTCAGAATATTTAGTTACCCAAAAAGACAAAAAAATATATTTCTATTTATCTACTTTCTTCAGTAAATTAAAAATAATTGAGCTAAAATAATTATAATAAACATTTAAAAAAATAAATAAATAATCACGTGATTTCTATTATCAAAAACCTACGTTCACATACTAGCAGTATCAAAAGAAATATAATACCTGATAAGTTATTTTAGGCCCAGCAGTGGGATGAAACTCACTAAAAAATATACATTTTATTAAGCTATCGTTACTTCGTCTATCTTTCTTCTGTTCCTTCGCCATTCCATTACCAGTGGCGAAAATCAGCCGAGAGACAGTTCATTCCTTCCGTGGGAAGGCGGCCATTTCAAGTTTTCATGTAATGCAGCGCCATCACTCGGAGAAAATGAAAGCGAAACTTAGGTTGATAGAAATTGTGATTTTAATGTTCATAGTAGGAAGAAAATTTTGGATATTTTTGAATATTTACTGGCTTTGTAAATTTGGAAATAATTATTTTATAAAGGATTTTAAATAAGGATTAAGACGATGAGATTTTAACTATGCAGCTTACAAGTAAAATGTTCTAAAAGTAATAAAATATATATTTATATTTCATTTCAGAAGAAAAGATATAAGATTCTCAATTTCGCTTTTGTGCTCCACTATGTACTGATGGAAGTTACATATCTTTAAGGAGCAGAATTAAGGTATATAAAATTTAATTATCAAAAATTTCGTCACCAAAAATGTTTTCTTATTATTATTGATTGACTTTTCATTAGTTTTACAAATTTTCATAGACATTGGTTATCTATAAAGCAGTATCAGGACCAGACTTTTGGTGCCCTAGGATTTGCACCATCTCTCTTCTCTGAAGAAAAAATGAAGCTTATAACGTAACCTTCTATGATTTAATTCATTTGTACGCCATGAAGAGAGAACTTTTCGGATATTGAAGTAAGCATTATAACAGCATTTAATAGTTTAATATTTGCATGCTTCCCTATTAACTGTAGCATCTGGCTTTTTCCGATTCAGGTGTGGAATGGTAACTTTCATAATTACGAGGCATCTATAGTATTTTTTTTAAAAAAAAGGGTTTGCCGTATATGGTCATTACGTAGCGATCGATTTTGACTGGAATAAACGTCACCAGTCATTTCGTCATCAACATGAACTCCGAACAGTCAGTCCAAGATGGCGTCGTTTTGTGATCGGATAAGCGTGACCAAGAAAGACAAACTTTGCATAGCCAAGCAAGGAGAATAGTGTGGAATGTTTGTAATTATTTCAAAAATAATAATAACAATAACATAAAAATAATTTCATAAGTTAAAAGAGTTTTGCTTGCCGCAAAATAATTGAAATTAAATAAAATATTTCCTTCCCGATAATTGAACCAGAAAGGCAATTTGGTTAGATTTGTGCTGAATTCATTTCTTGTTTTATTTAATTTAAATGTTTTCATAACGTTTATAAGATTCAGTTACGGGTTTTAGCAACAGATGGCGCTATTACGTCCTGGAAATATGAATCCATAAGGAAATTACGTCATCAAATGCTCTTCTTTCATGAACTGAACTGTACATCGCAAATAGAACAAGAAGTTTGAAAGAACTTAAAACCTACTTTCCTTAAAATGTTATTTTTTTAGAATTTTATGTATTATTCTTTTCTTTCTTTCTTTCTTTTTTGTTTTTAAGTCGTGAAGCACAAAAACGAAAAGCCCACATTTACATTCAAGTTAAAATATCTACTGAATACAAACAGTACAAATTTTCTGGGGAAAAAAAGAAAGAATTAAAACCCCATTATTTCCTTAAATCTACTTAATTTTAAACGTATCAAACCAGTCGCAATGGATTAGGTTAAAAAAAAAAGATTTAATATTCATTGTTTAAGACAGAAACCGGATAGAAATCCATTGTTTAGATTCCAATGTTGTTTTTATGGGAATTTTTGTTGCCATCTCGTAATATATCAACAAGGACCCACCGAAAAGATTTCAAATGTACAAGTGATATAGTCCATAGTTCTCGAATATGCACATCAAGTTTCAAGAAGATCCATCTTGCTGTTCAAAAATTATTAAGTTACACACACATTAATTGATTTCATAAGCCTATTGGGAAATAAGCTAAAGAGAGTAGAAATACTATTAATAATTGAAATTGAATCATTATTAATGTTATTTCTAAAGAATATATATGTTATTTCTGTTAATACGCCCTATAATTTGTTTTTTTCCCTTCCCTTCTATCATATACTCATTCTGGCCCGTGTATGTCTATTCTATCCTGAGACCCGCGATCCCTCCACCTCTTGTTCCACCAATCGTCGTAATCAGTATATTGCAGAGACGGTTTACGCAGAGGCAACCTGGCTTTTATCTAAATTCATGCTCTTTCATATAATCCCCTAATTCTAAACTAAGGGGAGCGAAGATATAAGCTTGTTTGTTTTTGTTTTTATTTTTTTACTTTATGTCTAGTTGTGTTGAAAATCAGGTATCAGTCATTTTGATCTTACAACCAATTCAAATATTGATAATGCACTTCTGTTACTTGTAAAAAATGATCGCGTCTGGTTTTATTACTAACATTTATCCACTGAAAGTAGAGGCGCCTGCGTGGTAAATACAGTAGACGCCGCTTAATGTGATCACATCGGGCCGATCCGATTTTGATAACTATAACCGATTGATTATAATAAATGAAAAATATAAATTAAAAAAGGGCAGCATACACAGTAGTAATGGTGAGGAGAGGACGATTTCAGCAGAAAACATTTACTGAAATTATATGCATGAAATAAAAAAGTTAAATTGATAGACAAAAATTGATAGATAAACATACGTGTCAAGGAACAAAGAAATCATCAATTGTTGATTGCCTGGTCTGCTTACGGAATAAGCCATTAATAAAACGTTCCTACTCATAATGTTTACGAAACCCATCAGCCTCACCTTTTCTTTGCACTCCCAGTCGCAAAATTCGAAGCGCTTTTCTCATCTCAGCACTCGTTGGAGTCTTCTCTTCCTCGATAACATTTTCGGGTTCATCTTCATCAGAAACAGATGTCGATATTTCGTTCGTGTTCGATACAGCTTCACAAATATCGCAGTCTGTTAATAAAGCCGAATTTTCTAGGTTCTCGTCCATGTCCATCCAAGCTTCGAAATCTTGAGCAGTCATGTCGGGTGGAGCACTGATAATTTTCTCCAATTCTTCCACAACTGCATAGGAGTTTTCTTCTGGTTGGAAGAATTCTCCATGACCAAGACGTTCCACGAACTTCGCCGGAAATCGCTCATCGAAAATGAACCAATTGTCCTAAAATTTGATAACATTAAGCGATGTAGCGATCACATTAAGCGATCATTTTTGCGTTAATTCGAATACGTCTGTTCGGGACCGGATGTTATTGATAATATTAAGCGAATGATAACATTAACCGTGATTACGTTAAGCGACGTCTATTGTATATTTAACATATGCAGAATGTTTGGCGCAATCAAATTGTCTTGACTACGTTATCAACAATACTGTGAACCTTAATATTAATGGTGATGAATAGACTTTAATTCTATACTGTATTTACGTATATATAAGATACTTTGATTTTTGACAACAAATTTGCTTCTTAAAAAATTTTAGACCGATTTCCGGTTAGTGGCTTAACATCTTCTAATAAACAAAGTAAAAGTATAGACAACTTTGCTAAGGAAACCGATGCCCCGAGTGTATCATAGGAATCGGTTTGCATTAGAGGGAAAAAAGGGTGAAACATTCAAGCCATACCTGGAATCGAATACTAATTTAAGCTGACCGTTCACTCTGTCCTAAAACCACGAAATTCTAGTTATTTTCAAATGTCACTGTAGTCGAGTTCATTTGAGAAAAAACTTCCTTATTTGGCAAATTATGATCACTTACATTCTCCTGGAAATCATGACGCAAACATAGAAATGGCGTCTTTGAAAAACCAAGTTACTGTCAGTCAAGCGAGAGAAAACAGCCAATCCACAGGTATAATTCGGAGCGTTTTTCAATATTTCAAGAATCAGAATGATGAAATATATGTGATGAATGATGGACGAATTCAGCAAATTATCATGACGAGATGAATTTTGAGTGTTTTAAAGAATGGTTTATAGAACAACTGCTTCCAAATATTCCCGCCAATTCTATTATTATAATGGACAATGCGCCGTATCATTCCTTTGAAATTGGAAAGGCTCCAACCTACAACAACAAAAAAGCTGAATTGATTGGATGGTTGACCCGTCATGGAATTCCTCATGACACAAATAAAAAAGACCAATTAAAAGCCCTTTTTAAGGCCAATAAATATACGAAAGAGACCCATTACTTCAAATTGAAATAAGTGAAATAACTCAGAAACACATTCAACTCCAATTTATTTTGAAAGTAAAAAAAAAAAATGGCAATTAATAAAAAAAAAAAAAAAAAAATTATTTTCAATAAATAATCTTTAAAAAATATAAAATTATTAAAATAATAATAACAATAATATAAAAATGTATTCTTAACTGTAGAAAATACAAAAACCAGAATGTTTCCGTAATGTTTGTAAGATTCAGTTACCAATTTTATCAATAGATGGCGCTGTTCCGTCCTGGAAATATTAATCCATAAGGAATCAAAAGCTTTTCTTTCGTGAACTGAACTTTAAATACTGTATAAGAAGTTTCAAGAAAGGAATATTAGCTTAGCCGACATTTGTTCAATTAATAAGCAGCATCAATAATGCATTTACATATAACAAAAGCCAGCCTTGATACTTATAGTAATCAAAAAAATAAATCATTATTTAATAAGTATGAATGCCTTTTTTTTCCAACCCCTACGGATTTCCTGAAATATTTTACATACTTCGGAATCCCCTTCGGTACAACAATGGGGATTGAGGTTGGTTAGGTTCGTAACCTCATCATTGCATCCGGAAAAAGTAAAAAAAAAAACTTACTAGTGACAATTTAGGTTTCGCTAATTAATAACCTCAAATTATTTTCCTTTTACTTGCAAAATAAGAAAACAGATGCCTTTTTTTCCCAAATTCTTTATTCATAATCTTAGTTGCGTCTTGATTAAATACGATATTGAGATCAACCAAATCTTAGATCTTCATAAGATATCACAAATCTTTATTTAACTCCAAAATACTGCACCACAGACCAATATTTCGTCTTATTTTTCAAAGACTTCCTCAAGGTTTTTTGGTAAACATAATAAACAAATAAATAAAATAAAAATTAAAGATGAAAATGGAAAGAGAAATAACCTTCTCAAACCTTACAAATCAATAAAAAAAAAATATTAGTCTGTGGTGCAGTATTTTGGAGTTAAATAAAGATTTGTGATATACGATATTGAGATCTTTAGCGTAAATGGGATATTTGGATCTTGAAATCTAAAACATCTGGAACAATTCAGTTTCACTGCCTGGATCTGAGTACGATCAGTACCACATTGTTATTTTCTGTGTAGTTGATTTATAGCCACAATCCATTGCGGGCAAATACAAGAATCAAAATTCTTTCTTTTTCTTTTAATATCATTTGAAGGGCCCCAAGGACAAAGGTGTTAAATGATAGCCCATCTGGTGGCAAAAGATGGAATGTCAATTCATATTTTTTAAACAATTACTTCAGTACAAAGGTGTTAAGTAACAATAAAAAATTACTTCATTTGCAGTACAAAGGTGCTAAGTACAGTTAACACCTTTGGGCATGAGTTGGGTCCTGAGCTACAGAAAGTTCAAAGTGCAAAGGTGTTAAATCCAAAACTATCAGTAGATGGCACTTCTTTCGACATAATTGTTGCGTCCATAAAACAAGCAAAACGTCAGCCTATGTTGTCAGGTATGTTGAGTACGGGACAACATATGGCTAAAAACTCTTTGGAGATGAGAAACGAAGCTCAGAAGAGTACAATTGCACAACAGGAAAGTTCAAAGGCACTAGAAGCAAACGAATAGCAAGAAAAATCAGAATCAAACCCCAATACACTAGAAGTTTCTGAAAGTGACTATTTTAGCCATAGGTCATTTAATAGGTCGTAGGTCATAAATCCAAAGAAATGGTAAAAAAACATTGCAAAAGAAGCTCGGGCAGCAGGGAAGGAGTAAGTGAATATGAAAGGATTTGTAGTTCCAGCACAAAAAGTAAAAAGTGGTACAATTTGCCATGAAAAATATCGATACAAATGCTCTGAAGACTTTCCAGAAGAAGGAAGAGGTAAAATATTTAAACAGTTTAAGAAATTATCGTACGAGGCACAAAATACTATTATCTTTAAATCAATTACCTTGCTGTCTGTGGCCCGATTTAAGGCGATTGCAGATAAACGACGGTCACCTAGGTACATTTATTCAATGACAATTGATGAGAAAATACAGAGGGTTTGCAAGTTAGCTTTCTGCAACTTGCAACTCCGCCCTGTTACAAGTTGGGAGGAAAAGAGTATATCTTCAGCAAAAGCAACTTGGATCTGGAAAGTCAACTCCTAGCCCAATCAAAAAAGGAAGAAATGCTCCCAAAAACAAAATTTCTGATTTTGTGAAAAGTAACGTTCGAATCCACATATCTAGCTTTCCATCCAAAGAATCCCATTATTCCAGGCATGATAATTCACATAAGAACTATCTACCACCACTCCTAAGTATTCCAAAGATGTATGAACCTATGTATGTGCCAGACATGTATCAAAGCTTCTACAACGAAATCAGCCGCTCAAGTGAACCGTAATTTTGTATTGTACATTTAGTCTTCGTATAATGTAATGTTTATTAAAATTTATTTATACTTAACACCTTTGTGACGTCTTATTTCCGTTTTAAGAGCGTGTTGCGTAAAGGACAAAGGTGTTAGGTACATTTACGACTGAGTTACGACCAATAAATGTGTTTCAACAAAATCATGTTTTTTCAGGACAATTTTTAAATATTAGTGATCAGTAATAATTTATTGTGAACAATATACAGCTTATTTTCAGGGAGCAGCCAAACTTTAACTTTAACTTCTAATATCTCGAAAATGCCAAGATGTTACTTAACACCGTTGTCCTTGGGGCCCTTCATTTTAAGGTTAAGTTTGCTAAGCATTAAGGTTAAAGGTTGCGTTTAGTATGTGGTGGAATGCCCGATTTCATTAGCTGCTTTAGTTTTGGTTTGTGATACAGCCGCAGTGGCGCTGCGATCTTCTGCTGTGCTAAGAAACCATGCATATTTACCCTTTCGTCTCTAAGAATACTTTTATTGAAGTAAGTTACATAGAAGATGATATATAATACCAATACAATGGCAATATGTATATTATTGGGTGAGTGCAAAAGTTCTATCCGTTTTTGTATATGAAAATTTGCAATGGAATTACCCTCACACATGACATTATAATGACGCAAATAGTCTGCCAATCCAACATGTGGATGCCTCACATATAAATGCATCGTGTCTCACAAAGTTAATCATCTCAAAAAAAATATCAGAGGATGTAACATGGAACGCGCGAAGGAGCATATAAGACATTGTTTGTTATATGAGTTCGATAAAAAGAGTACAGCAGCCGCAGCATGTCGCAATGTTTGTCAAGTTTATGGGGAGGATGCAATAGACGAAAGCACATGTCGATGGTTTCGTATTTAGGGAAGGAGACAGAAGCTGCCAAGATCAGGCTAGGAGTGGACGGCCATGACACGTTGGAGAGGACGATATTGACCAAGCCTTAAGGAACAGCCCGAACCCAACCGTGCAAGAATTAGCGGAGACCTTCAACGTACACCGGACAACGGTCGAGAGACGGCTGGTTATGTTGGGTTTTACGAAAAAGTTGTATCGTTGGTTTCCACAAAACCTGACAGCTAAGCAACGGGATGACCGAATCGCCACCTGTGTTTTCTTGCTTTCCTGGTACAAAAATGACCCATTCTTGACAGGAATTGTGATAGGAGATGAGAAGTGGGTTATATACCGTAACGTAAAGCGTCGTAGAAAGTGTGTCGCCCTTCTGATCCGCCTGCATCGACTTCGAATGCTGAACTTCATCCCAAAAAGGTGTTATTGAGGGTGTGGTGGGATGTGCAGGGAATAATTCACTGGGAGGTCCTGCACTCAACCAAACCATCATTGCTGCCTTCTACTGTCTACAGTTAGATAGGTGCATTAAAATTTGGTAGCAAAGCGGCCAGGTCTCATCAATCGTCGCGGTGTTATCCTTCATTACAATAACGCCAGGCCACATGCTGTTGTCATCACTCGCCAAAAGTTACTGGGCTTTGGTTGGGAGGTTTTACCCCACCCTCCCTATTCTCCTGATTTGGCACCAACTGACTATCACCTATTTCGTGCATTGAACAATTCCTTCAGTCAGAAAATCTTTGATGATGTTGATGCTGTAAAAACTGCCATCCAAGACTTTTTGACTCGAAACCGCCGGAATTTTACCGCCGTGGGATTCATCTCCTACCAGAAAGATGGCAAGAGGTCCTGGATAGCAATGGGGATTATGCACAATAATAGGTACTGTTCATTTTGTGTTTATTTGCTCTTCTTTATGGGTAATAAAGACGGGTAGAACTTTTGCGCTCACCCAATAGATTACGTTAATAAAAAAAAAAATGTTATTTTATAGAATACAGATGCATCTCGATGGGTTACGTTTCATCGTAAGTTGAAAATGTATTTAATACACCTAATACAGAACGACATAGCTTAACTTAGCCTAGTGACTCGCTGCCGCTGCCCAGCATAAAAAAAAAGTATCGTATCGCAAATCGCTAGCCCTGGAATAGATCAGAATTCGAAATACGGTTTCTACTGAATGCGTATCGCTTTAGTACCATCGTAAAGTAGAAAAATCGTAAAGTCGGGGACCATCTGTATTTTTTCATCGATTTTGTAATATTGAAGAAAAATATGGCTATTATTGCATTTAGAAAATTTAGTAAATTCTTTTAAATGCATAAAGACTAGATAAAAAGTGTTTGAAATTAAAATTATTTGATATCAGTCAATTATTGTACGAGAAGTAAATTATTCATGAAGTATGTCATACTTCATTTATATACAGTAGTTTAAGGTATTCTTGTTAGGAAACCTGTGTTTAAAGATTTGTTGAGGTTAAAAAGTAAAAATAAAAATAAAAGCTTGAATATTCCTTATATTTATATTACTAGAAAAATTCCGTTGTTCGTATGCGTTACAATGATGTTAATGAGAAAGAAATTGAAATTGTGAAATTTTCTCAGTTGGTAGAAAAATCACGTGATAGGTACAATGTTTTATCTGAACTTTGTAACTCGAGATCCCTAGATATGAAATTAATATCGAGATCGGAGAATGTAAGACTTACCACCCCTATCTCTTATTCTCCACACCCCCATATTTCAAACCTTCCCCAGTTCATAAAAACTCATGTAATCATTACAAATCCTTTGCCCATCCTTTCACCGCCCTCCCATTTACATCCCATAGTTCTAGTTTTTGTCTCCAGGTTAATATGTGACGTTATTATGCACTACATTATTTTAGTTCCAATTGTTGAACAATAATATTTTTATAGTTCCAATTGTCGTCTCCAGGTGCATACGGGGCGCTTTCAAAAAACCCCCACCCCCAACGTTTACACCCCTTAGGACGTGAATATCGAAAATTCGTCGAATACGAGTCTTTTTGATTTTGACAAAGAACACTCATGTCAATTTCGTGGTTCTAGCTCAAACCATTTCCGAGATAAACATAACCTTCAAGAAACTTCACCCAACCGTTTACATCCCCTTCGGGGTGGTATTTTTAAAAATCTTTTCTTAGTGAGCGCCTACGTCATAAGGGGAACCCATCCCGAAAATTTCAAGTTCCTAGGTTTAGCAGTTTTGGTTGTGCATGGATGACTGAGTGAGTGAATCAGTGGGTTTTGTATTTTATAGGTATAGATATAAAAAAATATTGACGTTAAGTCCCCGATTTACGCGGTTACCTAGATAAGTGATGCGAGGCTTCCAATTACGACTTACTATCAAGCATCACTTTAAGCATGCTGTATGTATACAGTAGTACCTCATTATAACGGACCCTATTATAACGGACGTCGCTTATAACGGACAGTTTTAAAAAAAAATGTAGTAATAATAAAGGATGCTTATTTTTATCTGACGAGTTTTACATTTCCAAGCAAGCGATTAAACATCAATCGCGTTGTTTTGCGTAAACATGGATGCGCTGCATGAGACTGAAGAAGCAGAATCTTCGGAGGACGAGGAAGAAGAGATAGGAGACACTACTCAACCTACAATTAAGGTAAGCGAATGAAAGACCATTTAAATTTTGTTATTCAATATGTTGAACAATTGGCAAATGAAAATGTGTTTGCATATTATGAACACCTCCGTCAGTTATTAACTGAAGAAATAAGCAGCGACAAACCCAGCAGAAAATAAATTATTTTTTCAAAGCAATGAATATAAGCAATCAACATGAACCAGGACCTTCTTGTTCTAAAGACTAATGCAGTATATATGTATACATCTTTTTCAATTCAACCTACTATGTTGAAGGCTGTTTTTTATTTGATATATAATAAACATTTTTTATAACTATTTTAACAATTGTACTTTCATTCATGTACACCCTGCTGCATTACACCCCTATAAGAATTATTTGTTATAAACCGGACTTTCATTAAAACGGACAACCTTCAGCCCCTATTGGTCCGTTGTAATGAGGTTGTATTGTATAGGCTACGTACTCGATAGAATATTACAGAAAAATTTCTCAAAGTTTCCTATAAGTTTTAATTAATCTTCGAAAGAGACATAAAATGTCAAAAATACATTGCATTTGAGCACCATTCAAATTACGTATTTGTTCTACTTGGGCTGACAACTTTGAAGCAAATTATCTGCATAAAGATTAAATATATATATTATATAAAGTAAAAGTTTGTCGCACTTGCTTTAAATCAATGTATTCAATCCGCCATTTTGTTTCAAAATGGCTTCCCATTGCGAAACAGATAAAAATCTGCTCCTTGATCTCATTAACGATCATTCGAAGATTATTTCCGATAAGTAATAATTCAAAAAGGACAAACAACTGACAAACGACTTCCCTAAATATATAAAAGATAAATTGCAAAGCTAGACTAATCTAAAATTGCTGTATCACTATTTTTACGATGAGTAATGGGTTTCTGTGTTAATTCCGAGTCAAATTCTTATGAGGAAAGTTTAGTACAATAATAAAAAATTGCCGCATTCCGAAAAGATAGCAGTAAGCGATTTTTACATTATAGAGCTTACTGTGTTTGTTCGCTATACACTCCTAGGCCCTTTGACGGATCTGGACCAAACTTTGCAGAATTACCCTTTAGGATCCTGCAGAAATAACAGGCTACAATTGAAGCCTATACACATCTTCCCCTCCCCCTAATTTAATTCTCTTCATACTTTTGTATAATTTGGAAGTAGAGGTACGGTTACAGGGTTCAAATCTGCTTGGTGGCAATAATTTTTTTTTTTTTTTGTAGTTCTTTTTTTTTTCTTTTTTTACTTTCCTTCTTTATTTATTATAATGAATTTTCTTTTCTTTTTTTTTATTATTTTTGAAATAAATAATATTCTTCTTAACTTTTTTTAATTAAATTAAATTATCCTATTAATAGGCAAAAATTGTACGGATATTTGGGTGTTTGTCATCCGAAAAGCGCTACAGACGCAATATTTAAGCAAGAAACAAAATAGAAGGTGGCGCTACCAACATTTCTAAATAACCGCTAGAGAAACAGTATTTACGCAGGAACAAAATACAAGGTGGTGCCACCAACATTTCTTTGTCTGGATGACATTATTTTAGGGCAGGAGGTTAACTTACAATGACAAAGCGTAGCGCTGGCGTTTGCGAAACTGGTGAATCAATTTTATATTGTATATAGTTTCAATATATATATATATCATGAACTACTATATACGTATTGTTTTATTAATTACACGTGATTTCACACCTTATTGACTCTTTAAGCATATTTCGAAACTAACTTCTAAATATTGATAATTACATGCTTGCAAGAGTTACCGTGATCAAAATACATATTTTGTTTTATTGCTCATCATTCAAATTATACGTGGGCTGCTAAGGACGTCATGGCTTTTACAAAATGAGCTTAGAACATCGTTTTCATTCTTGTGGTTTTGAAAAATGTCACGGTATTTCAAAAATGTGGAATCTGTTTTACTTCCGTGAATATTTCACGGGTTGCCACTAGTGTTCTTAATTCAACAACAACGAAAACCCGGATCCGGACTAAGGGTGTAAACAGGGGGCAAACTTTCTTGAAGGATGCGCATAAATCCGCTTTAGTTGGAAATACGAAATTTCCAAATTTCTTTGTCAATATCGAAAAGAAATTTTCGGCGAGTTTTCGATATTCGGATCCTAAAGGGTGTAAACAGAGGGAGGGGAGGAAATTTACTGTAGGGCACTTTACGGGGCTTTACTTTGATTGATAATCATGTTGAATCTCGATATATGGAACCATTAGCAAAGAATCTACGGGTCAAAAATCGCTAAATAAGTTGGTAATCAATTCAAGAACTACTGCATTTAGAAAAAAAAAAGAAAGTTCACATTTCTAAAAATTGTTGACATTCTTCTCACACTTGATATTTGAACTGTTTACTTTGTTTTCTTAGTTTTCGATAACCTTCAAAAATGACCTCTTCTTTTTCCCTAATTTCCCAGTTTCTTTTCTGTTAATAAACAACTTTTTAGGGGATCTTATCTAAACAAAACTTTTAGTAATTACTATAAACGTATTCATTACTTTCCACCGATTTCCTCTGCTCCTTTTGAATTTTCAAATATGGCAGATATTCAGCTTTTGCAGACTTAGAGGACGCCACATATCGTTCTGTCCCTAACTTTTTTAACAATTCAAAAATCCTGTCTAGTGATTGGTGGAGAAACAAATTCGAAATTCCATTATGAAATCTTAATATATAAAAATGAATGTTTCTTTGTTTGTTTGTCCCGTATGCGTTCCTATACCATTCATCAGATTGCGATGAAACTTTGGTGAGTTGTTGTGCCCACGCCCGCGAAGGTTTCTGAATTGATAGAACTATTTTACAATATCTGGTACTCGAGTCGTTACAACAAATGAGTGTATTTCCGGTTTCAACGTTTGCAGTTTCCGGTGCGACTCGCATTTGCAATGACCATCAACAAAGCACAGGGACAACACATGGACAGCTGTATGTGGCCTGCTCACGCGTCGGAAAAACCTTCTGATTTATCCGTGTATGCACCAGACGGAAAAACAAAAAATATTGTGTATCCAAAAGCACTTCAATAAACAGAATTAAAACACAAACACTTTCTTTCTTTGAGTGGCATTGCAACGCCGGGTTACAGCTAGTTAAAGACAAAGAAAAATAGATTATGACTCACTGATTAATAAAAATTCAAACAAACCTTCGGAACGCTATAAATCATATTTATCCACTGATAAAAAAAAAAAAAACTACAATGCTATCAGCTTTGAATTTGGATTATTTTTTCCAACATTAACACTACTGTAAATTCCTTGGGAAACGAAATACCGGTCTATTAATACAAAATATTTCATTAAAAAAATTTTTTTTCTATTAAAAATTTGTGTAATCAACTTTGGGGTTTGTGTAGGAATTGAAGTAAAACACTTCAAAATAAAATTCTACGGAAATTCAACAGATAAAGAGATAGAAATGTTTTATCAGGGAAAAACGCGCCTAAAAGAAGACAGATCCCGTTCTTGGAAATCTATAGTCTTTAATTCCTGTTTACATTGATGAATTTGTTCAATGAACCGGTCTTTCTTCAATTCTTAAACAGATGACGTGTTGACGTTTGCCTCGTTCCAAAACATCTTTTAACTCAGTTTTAAAGTAGATATGCAGACATGACAGTTGCTTCAGATTCATGTCGTCGAAGTTTAGACAAATTGAATAGAGGCTTTGTATTTCACACTTTTAATTATGGAACAACACAAATAACAAGGAATTTACTCAACATACACGTGATGATCACGCCGTTACCGTCAGTTTGAGATGACGTCAACGGAGTTCCCGTAGATTGGATGGAATGACGTGGAGACGAGACGAAGATCTAAGAATAGCCCAACAAACCCCCCCGAAAAGAAGGTTTAATGTTTTTTTTTTGTTTTGTTTTGTTTTTTTTTTCCTTTAATCCGTTTTCTGCACAAAAGCCGATTGTCTCGAAATACTTGTTTAAATGTATACAATAGTGTAGTAAGAGATAGAATTCTACGATAAAGTAAAATTTATGAAATAACAAGGAAATCACAAAAACATTAGTATGTTTAATAAAACAAAGTTTTACGATTTCATATAAGTACTTTTTTTTTATTTTTTGTTTTTATATTTTCCCACAGGAGATTTTTAAAAAATGATAAAACAGTCTTTAAAATTAAATTTATTCTTCTATTTTTACAATACTAGCAGATTCTTATACAAGTTTTAAAGGCTATTATATTGATGGTCTAAATTTACTACTAAACTTTCAGTTTGCTATATAATTAGAATTAAATTGTCTCGATGACGGCACTTTACAGAGACTCGCGTACTGGTATTACAGGTCCAATTCAACAAAAATGAACAGGAACAGCACATTTTGGTAACGTTTGTCTCAGATTGAAATTTAAACTCTCTGAGACAAATAATTTATGACTTTTATTATTGGAATTGAGCATATTTTGATTTTTTTTTTTTTTTGCTTTTAACACAAGTTGGCATTTGAAAGTTGGCACGACAACTATATCCTCTTTCATAATAATTTTTCAATGTATTTCCAGTACTTTTACCTGAAAACAATGAAAGAACGAAATTAAAAATATATCACTAATGAGAAATTTCTACCTCTCCATTTTATTTTTTTTTCATATTCTATTAATTTCACATTTATGTTGAAACTTTCAAAGAAATTTCTGGCATTGGATTATCTTCGTTACTTAACTCCACCCTTAGCGGGAAATCTCTTGACAGAAGAAGAAGCCAACTTCGATGGAAACAAGTTGGCTGACGACCAACAATTATTGTCTGAGAAATTAAAATGAAATCAGACAAATTATGGACGTGTCAATTTTTTTAGGAAAAAGTCTGAAATCCGAGAAAAAATGTTTGTTAAGGAAGATAAGTTTTCATAAATATGAAGGAACCTTTTAGGATTTTTGTTTTCGGCATTTCTAAATAACTATTTTGCAAATTCTTTGTAATTATAATTATATATAAATTACAGTTTAGCATCGGAATGTTTGGGACCGAGAATATTTCGTATTTTGGATTTTTCTGGAACATGGCATGGTGGTGTTGCAGAGAAGAAAAAAATATTTGCTTTCATAAAAGTTACTTTTTTTAGTTAACATAGAAAACATAAAAACAAATGAAGCAAACAAAAATTCTGAATTTATTTATTTGTAACAAGCGGCAGTAGACGGTCCCTAAATAATAAAGTGTGCGAAAAATTGATCGCGGCCAATGACGGTTAGTGTGAATTGCCTTAAGTCTCCCTGCCTCCGTCCTTGATGAAGGCGACTGCAGCCATCATTAGTCAACCAGAGCAGTGTATTATGTAGTTTACGACCCCTGTTTATTACCTCTCCTTTTCTGACTCTATTCCGAAAAACCAATTAAGAGAGAAATGTAATCATGCGATTATCGATCTGTGCTTGATGATCTGCGTAGGAACACAAAACATTAAAGATGTGGCTAATGAAAAAGGAATACCTTGTATTCCGCCTTAATAAAAAACTTAGAGAAAAATTCCTCAGCTTGATGATTCCAAGCAATTAGCATCAGTTTATCTTTCTAATGTTTCTTAGGTGACCAATGTATCCCTTATTAAATATATGCATTCATCACAAAGGCAGGACATCATCTTGAAAAGGTCAGGATTAGGGATGCTCAACTGTAATATATTTCGCCTCGCCAAGAACTTGCAGGAATTCACTAACTTGTGTAAAGCCCGCAAACAAAATAGTCCCAATTCAAAGCTTATAACAAAGCTGTGATCCGTGGATCTTAAATGTTTTGTTTGCTTATTTCTCAATCAATGCATGGTAATATATTTTTCTTTGCTTTTAATTATGTAATGAATTTTGAATTAGATTTAGTCCATTGTGGCTTGTGTATAATGCATAAAGCCACTAATAACTTAAAATAAAGATGCAGACGAAATAATGAGATAAGAATATAAACTTGAAATAAAATAGATTATATTAACTAAATGTACGTATATTGCCGAGCCGGTATGGTCGAGCGGTCTCAGGCGTCGGTCTGCCGTGAAGCCAGTGTGCTGGCGTCCGGGTTCAAATCCCGGTTGTGAGCATGGATGTTTCAATTTCCTTTCCTGTGTTGTAAAGCCTCTTCTTCACTTTCTTTTCGGTCTGACGTCATTCCGTAATGGCGTCCTAGACAAGGCAACGGGAAACCACTCTAGTATCTGTTCCCAAGAATAAGTTACGGTTTCTCCTAGGGGTCGCCCTTCGGGGGTCATTAGGGTCCTTGAACTTTCAACCAATCTTCGGATTGAATTACTGTGTGTGTGTACGTATATTACATAAGAGAGTTTATAGCGAAAATAATAATTCTAAGATAAAACAGTCTTTCACTTTAACTAAAACCAAAATTCTAATCTTGTTCGAAATGTTCACTTAAGTCGATTTACAATCAACTTCGTATCGACGGGAACTAAATCCTAAACTTGCTCTTGCACAAATAATTCTCTGAAGCGTTTCTGTATTTAATTAAAAATAATGAAAAAATCTCTTCAGAATGTATGACTAAACTCTGCGTTGACTATCGAACGTCCTCATTGAATATCATTGGGACCATCCGTTCCTTTGGTTAATGCACCTCACTGAGAAATAATCTTTATTAAAACTAGTAGAAATAACAAATGAATGAATCACACAGATCAGCATTTCATTTGACGAATACTCCATCAATTTCACCCTTTTCAACTTTAGATAACTTAAAACTTATGGGTTACAAACGCAATTTTCTTGTCGGTTGACTTACAATAAACACGTAGTTAATTTGTTGATATTTCCGTTTTAACTCTTTTATTTTCCCACTTTAGACTAAGTGGGAAAATATTTAGACTGGAGTCAAATAAACTTCACATCTTAACTTGACTTCACGACTCCACAACATTTAGTCGATTTTCTTCTCCTATCTACACTGTTCGTCAACTCCGTTTCTCTCTTTTTGTAATAGTCCTTAAATTTCACGTTGCCATTGTTTTCTCCTTCAGTTAAGCAACAAAGAGTCTGTCATTTGATCTCTGCATTGTATTATTGATGCGTTTTTTTATTGCTTCAAACAAATTTGTTTTGGGTTCTTTCAAAACCGTTCATTTTTATATTTTACTTTCAACTAAAGCTATTTGGCTTTTTCACTAATAATTATTTGCATCAGGAAATATTTATCGATCTGTAACTATGATATTCTGAATTTCCTACATCCATCATAGAACAGAGTAAATTTAGCACAATTGAAAGTATATATATGATAAGTATATATGATAGCATTTACGTAACTATACGAGACATACGGTACAAAAAAAGAAGAAAATCGTGGGTTATGGATTACTAATTCCATGCATGCTCAGCGACCTCTATTGCAAAGCAAAGTAACTGTTTTCTATATTTCTGCAAAACAAAGTACAGTAAAACCCCGATAATCCGGCATCCGATAATCCGGCACATTCAATAATCCGGCATCGGTCTAAGGTGTTTTTTTTTAACACTGAATAAGCTTTCAAGGCGCGTTCGGCAGAGTTCGCGGGCAATCGGCTGAGGTCGGGCGTACTCGGCAGTAATGACAAATCTAATAAAGTAACTATACTGTACTGTATGTACTATTTATTAAAATATAATACTATATTAAAACATATTTTGTTGTTTTGTTTTTAACATTTTTCATCACTACCGAAATCAGAGAAATCACAATAGAACACGGAAAAATGGCCTGATACCTATTAATAGCCCTTTTGACTCTCTATTTTAGCGGTATTTTCGCTATCCTCGCAATAACGGCTAGTTTTAGACGGCGCTCAGTAATCCGGCATTTTCGGTAATCCGGCACTGCCGAAGTCCCGAACGTGTCGGATTAGCGAGTGTCTACTGTAGAAGAGAATACGATTTTAGATATTTTTATTTTATTCTTTGCATTTTTAACTTACCTATGTACTGTTATGATTATTTTTTTGTTTTTTTATTATTATGATTATTATATTATTAATTTTGTTTGTAAATATAATCCATATCCAGAAGGAGTTTTGACAAGGATAAGAAAATGCCCGAGAGAGAAAAACGAACTGCGATCGCATCGTTTTTCGGTCATTACAGTTCTCCTCCCTGTCAAATGGGACATATTAGTAGGAAAAGCAGATCTTCTTAGTAATTCAGAAATACATATTCCATCAACCTGATTCTTAAAATAGTGGAAAACGTTCCAAATTATACCTCGGGCTTGGCTGTGAGGGCCTTACAGTAAACAGGCACGTAGCCAGGTGGAGGACCCGCCCCCCGCCCCCACTTCAGGGAAGAAAAAAAGAAAAGAAAGTGTATATGTTCAAGTGTTTGTGTGTAAATAATGAAATTCAAAGAGCCTACTCTCGCCGTAGATTTAGTATTAAATGAAAATTTTTACTTTTAAAGTTTCATTTAAAGAAAGCAAAGTCATTTATAAAAATTTAATATAGTGGACCCTTCCCTCTTAACAAAATCCTGGCTACGTGCCTGCAGTAACCTGTTCTTATGATGCCGCCATATTGCTTTTTGTAGCAAAGAGTTCCAGGAACAACTAAGTGATCCTTTTTCCGCCGTATTTGTTTATTCTTCTTTCACTGTGCATACTTTAGTTAGCAGAAATAAAGCGAAACAAATTGCAATAAAGCTTTTCCGTTAAAGTTGGTAAAGATAAAAAAAAAGATAAAAATAGCTGAAATATTTTATTTTGTGATAAACGGTAAGCGGGATTGTAATAGTTTTATCCATAACTATTTGTATTATTTGTATTTATTGATTATAAATAAATTTTAGAATCAGTATTAACGTAAATACTTTTTTAGAATCAGTATTACCATAAATACTTTATAAGTCCTATAGTTTCCTATAGCTTTATAATTCCATCAAATTAAACTTTCAGGAATTTATTTCCTTTTTCCTACCAAAAACAAAAAGCCGTTCCAATTTCGAAGCATCGCCTTGTCAGTTAAATATGGTTTTATATTTAGTAAATATTTCATTTGTACTGTTTTTAATGAAACCAATGTCACTTTGGTCTTTCTTTGTTGTTGTTGTTTTTAATTATTATAAAAATTTCTTTTGAACAACTGTATGACAGGATTCTGACGTCATACTGAAATATAAGGTGAAAGGATAACTAACATAATATCCTGTTAGCTGCCAGAAGAGTAATTTCGAGTATAATTACCAATTTCATCTTTTTATTTTAAACACAGTTACTTAAACGGATTCATATAACCTTCCTAACTGTTCTTAAATTCCCTGTCCTGTGATTGGCGGAAATCAAATATGGAAATCACTAAATCATTAGGAGAAAGAAAATTGATTGGAATTAATTTTATATATACAGTAAAACCCCGTTATTATGCTCGTCAAGGGACCATGACCTACAAGCGTAATAAGCGGGATAGCGCTATAGACGGGAAATGATTTATGAGATGGGGAAACATTTAGACACCATTTTACAGGAAACATACTTTATTCTGCAATAGATATAGTGCAAATATGAGCTTATTTCCTGTTAAAAAGATCTTTGATTGTGGTTTGCCGTGTGTATGTGCTACTGTTATGAATTATGACATTTTCAATGCGGTTCAAGTAACTATTAACATCAATTGATACACCACTAGGAGAAACACTAACATATTTTCGGAGCAGATCTAGTATACTGCCCGCCATTTCACGCGCCTTTTCTTGAATGATTGGGCCACTTAATGGCACTGATGCATCACGGAACTGATGAATTCATTCAATTAGAATTTCCTCGGCATTTTCATATTTTCCACACTTTACTTTTTTACGTTTGCAACCACCCTTCGCTGCATTGGTCATTCCATTCTTATTTTTTATTATTGTTCTCAGACTGGATGAGGGAACTCCTAGAGATTCTGCGAAATCCTTCTGACTTAGTGTAGAATTCTCGTCGTACTTATGTAGAATTTGTAATTTTTCACTTATAGAAAGGGATTTCCGCTTTGACATTTTGCACTATATTATCACAGACCCGCACTTCAAAGAGTTCAAAGATTCCCTCCTACCAGGGAAAGAAAAGAATCTTAGTGTTACATTTCTGTTCGATACAAAATTTCCGCTATAAAAAAAGCGCTACAAGCGGGATTTGAAGCGTTATAAGAGGGTAAAAGTATACAGAGTTACATAGAAACTTCCAGGGACCGTATGAAAGGAGCGTAAAGAACGGGATAGTGCTATAAGCGGGAGCGTAATAACGGGGTTTTACTGTACATGTAACGGAATATTTAGTTGTTACAAATCCATAGAAAACAGCTCTATTACAAACTTTGAATTGGAACTATTCTTGTTTGCTGCTTTGTCACTTTTTTTCGAAAAAAATGTTATAATAGGATATACGTTTCACAAAAAAACAAAACAAAAAAACAAGGTAGGGATAGCGATTAGTAAACCAATCACAGTTCTTCGCAACGGCTTCTGATACGTCATTTATGTTGCATTATTCCTTATTATTATAAATGTGATTGCTGCGAATGCCAAAGGCGAAATTGTTGCGGTAATTATGATTGTTGTGATTGTTGCTGAGCTGTATTGTAGATATGTGATTGTTGCGAATGCAAAAAGGCGCAATTGTTGTGATTGTTGTGCGTTGCGTTGTGGAATACTTGTCCACAGACAGACGGACAAACCGGGATTAGTAGGCTTCCTATCAGAAGCCTAAAAATGCACTGAAGACCAATAAATGGGACGATTTTAATTAACAATGACCCTTTATTTCCATACTGCTTTGTTTTTCTAATCCCTCCCCAATTAAATAACTATTTTAAAGTAAATGTCCAATAGCAATTGTTGTTCCACATTGTAACGAGACAATCATTAACGGACAGGATATAAATATAGACAATCTATGTCCCAATTTTTTAAATATGTGTTTATGTAGTCTTATATAATTTATCTTTTTGTAAAGATTCTATCTAATCTTGTCAAATTTACAATCATGAAATGATTAGTAAAACCAATAATATATTAAATCATCTGTAGGATATAAATATTTCTTCCTTACTTAATTGATTCTCAGACACAGGGCCGCCGAGAGCGGACCCGGGCCCTAGGAAAACAATTATTCCGGACTCGATGTCAGAAAAAAAAATGCGTATAGATACAAATTGTTCTTTATTTTTTCTATAACATAACAATACGAAAATTGAATAATAGCAATACAGTATTAGATAAGTAAAAAATAATAATTGTTTAACAAAACATTTCCACTAGTATAATAAGGTTACTCTCGATTAACTATCATATCAGATCACAAAGTCAAAAAATCACACCTCGAGTCTCGGATTTAGACTAAAGTGCTTTGCGAACCTTGTGACTTGCAAATAAATCCATTACTTTTGAAACTCACACTGTTTGGTTACCTCAGCCTCGACTGATAATAAGCAGAAAGTTGACCCATAGGTAACTAAAAGATCGTTCTGCTTGAGCCGAGTCAAAGCAACCTTAAAGCAATAACAATATTTGAAAATAGTGGTTAATGATTCAGATGTTTTATTTTATTGAGCACTGTAAAGGTGAAAGATTATTTTCACCTGTCTATTTTCATGGATTTTCAGATGTATTAGTTCTTCAGAAAACTGTTCGCTAATGTCATTTCATATTTGTTTTGTAGTTTTTTTGTATTTTCTCGAATTTCTACCTCATTTAAGTCTTAAAATAACCACTGCACACTAAATACAATGTTTATTTAAATACAAGTTTAGCCTGCGGAACTTAGGTTTACATCACAAATTAGAAACATACACGCACAAGAAAGAATGGAATCACTGATCTGTTTTTAGAAATTTCGATACCAGGAATACGGAACAGCTGTTTCAGGCTTCCTAGCCTTCATCAGCTGGGTTCGCCCAGTATCTTACAATCAGTGGTCCCAAGAAACATATAAAAAAAACAAAAACCAACAAGAAAATGGCCCTTCGTAATGGTCCTATCGGCTGATAGACTTTGAATCAAAGTGTTGCCCTCACGAGTCATTCAAACGACTTCGTATATAATATGTCTTTATTTTACTTAAACGTATTCGAGTGTCTGCAGTTAGATTTAATTCTAGCACCAAATCGATTGACGTTTTATTGAAGGAAGCTTTTGTGCCGATGGCTTCACCCTCTCAAAAATTCGAACAGACCAACGTGGTTTGGACGTATAGTAGAGCAGTTTGTGTTTGTTTTTTTCAAATTTCCCACCTCTGAGGTCGATCACGAAATACATTATACAGCTTCTGTACAATACCATAAAATATTATTTCCTCAGGACAATATTCTGCCGCATGAACACACAGAGATTCAAACTGCGACAAGCACGTGGAGAAAAAAATGGCCAGGAGATTAATTTCCAAAATTCCAGCCTTGAACGCTCTTGTATGTTCCACTCATGTTAGACCTATTATCGTATCCTTGCACGCGTCACTTCACTTATTGGGATAATACGTTTTTTCAAGTGTTTCAAGAATTAAATTTGCAATGGCGTCTCCTGTTTTCTTAAAGCAATCTACAAATTTCATGAATCTATCAAAGATTTCAACTTGGCACAAATTATACGTTAAATTTAGAATTTAAAGATGCTCAATACAGTTATCAAGGCGGCAGAAGGTGCGGTAGTATTCATCTGTTTCTTTGTTTACAAGAGCATAACACAATGCGAATGCCGTTTGCTCCATAAAGGGCTGAATCTGGCTTTGCATCTATTATAGAAAAGTATTTTGCAACTTCTTTTTCCTTCAAAATGCAGCTAAGAACATTTTCAGCAAAGCACAAAATAAATTCATTTTGAACTTCGATTGACAAATAATGAACCTGCAATCATTTCTCTTCAATTTGTGTTTCTTTCACTTTTTTTCAAATGCTCATCAAGAAGGGGCTCTTAATGACAAGATCTCTAGCGTTCCTAAGAAATTTCCATTCCTCGAATCACCGATCAAATGGCTGCTTCCCCTCAAAAGTAATCAGCGTTTCCAAAGAAACAAAACTACATCGCCGTCGTAAGTCTTTCCATATCTGCATTTCCCTTTTATTTTGTGCAATAAAAAATTAAAAAAAGTGTTTAACAATAAAAATTAACAAAAAACGCATTTAAAAGGTTCACTAAACTGTTTTTAGAATTTTCATACTGTGAACCCTAGACAGACTGTTTCGATGTTTCTGCATCTCGTCAGTTGGATTCGCCCAACGATTTTTATGCTTATTTTTATTATTATATATCGTTAAATTTTGCCATTATTTATGAGTCTATGGTACAAATTAATCTTTCATAAGCTAAGCGATCTGCTAGCGGAGATTAATTTATTGCCCCTTTTATCCTTAATTTGTTTTTTGATGTTTTTTATCTCAAGGGCCATTGTTTTGTTTAATTTTGTCATTTGTTTATCTTTCTTTGGATTACACTGAGCTATGAGTACTGGGCGAATCCAGCTGATGAGAGGTAGGAACCTCAAAACAGTCTCTATATAAATAATATATAAAAGCATAACTGTGTCAATCCGCTTATTGGTTACAGCTACAGAGTGCTCTGGTTAGGCCAATTACGATCACCTTGTATATAACGGTGATTTCATAAGCGACAGGAAATGGAAAAATTAAAATATTAATAATTGAAATAATTACTGTTGGCTTAGGAATTGCTTCTGTGAAGCCCTTCAGCAATGTTGTCATATTTTCACTGGTCTATTAAATGCTACGTTTTCCTTTCTAGAATTGTCGTTCCGTTGTAGAACGAGGACACGAATTGCTACACACTTGATTGCTTCTAGTTGAGCATGACAGCTCTGCAGGGCAGTGAAACATTGTTAATTCTCTTTCCTTTGGGAAATTGAAAAAAAAATATATAGTTAGCGTACCAACTTCCGATTACCGCATTATAAGTTAGCAATATGTTTAAAACTACCTACTTTGAATAATTGTTCAAATTATCAGTTGTTTATATATTTTTACAGCTCTGTTACGGGTCTTGTAATGGAGATTTACGTCTCTGGGCCTCCCATCTATGATCCAAATTGTATTGAAATCAATAGGTAGTTTCCAGTGAGAAATAGCCACCCATTATTAAAGTATCAGCTACGTAATGTATGTAGTTTTACAATTACTGTGATTACGACATAACATGTAACCGGTTCTTATCTGCAGTTCCTTCGTATTGTCACAATGGAGGCTTCGTAATGAGTTTCTTCAAATCAGTTAACACACTACTACATTCACGTATGCTTTATTTATTCTATTCTGTTATTTTCAGTATTATACTAGCTGTTACCCGGCATGCGTTGCAATGCCACTCAAAGAAAGAAAGTGTTTGTGTTTTAATTCTGTTTATTTAAGTGCTTTTGGATACACAATATTTTTTGTTTTTCCGTCTGGTGCATACACGAATAAATCAGAAGGTTTTCCGACGCGTGAGCAGGCCACATACAGCTGTCCAAGTGTGAAGCATGGATTTTCCTAATTTTGTCCACACACTTGTAGCGATTATTCCTGCGCTTTGTTGATGGTCATTACAAATGTGGACAAGTATCATTAAAATCTCATTAAATTATCATTAAGCACAACAATCGCCACAATTGCGTCTTTTGCATGCGCAACAATTACATTTATAATGTAGCTCTACAACAATCACAATAAACGCAACAATTGCACCTTTTGCATTCGCAACAATCACATTTATAATAATAAGGAAATTAAAGCAATATCAATTTTATTTTCTTATCAGAAAACGTTGCAAGCATTGTGATTGGTTTACTAATCACTTTCCCTACCTTGTTTAAGTATTAAGAAGATTAGATAACTGTAACAATGAATTTTACGTAGCACTATTCTTTGTTGTAATGATCTAACAGAAAGAAAATGTACTTCAATGGCATTGTTAGCAATGTTCTACAGAAATCTCAGACGAACTGTAGTAATACATATTAATCCGTTTTTAGGCTTCTGATAGAAAGCCTTATAATCCCGCTTTGTCCGTCCGTCTGTGGACAAGTATCATTAAAACCTCATTAAATTATCATTAAGCACAACAATCGCAACAATTGCGCTTTTTGCATTCGCAACAATCACATTTATAATAATAAGGAAATTAAAGCAATAATTCAACATAAATTACGAATCAGAAGCCGTTGCGAAGCATTGTGATTGGTTTACTAATCTCTACCACTATCTTGTTTCATTTTCGATTTAACAATACAAAAACCCGGATATCGAATGAGAACTTATTTATAATAACGATTGCGGGTTTATTAAGGGTAATTGTGAAATTGTAAGAAATGTAGAGAATAGCTGATTTGAACAATGTTGAATCACGGAGTTTGCGAAACTTTCGTGTCAATAATTCCTATTGTCTTAGCCATAGATTGCAGTGAAGAAACTCATTAGGGAGCTGCGTTGTGTAATGTTCTGATTACAGAGCAAACCACAAATCGACAGTAATTGAAAGTTTATAGCACTTTCGTTTACTCGTCCTGAAGTGATTGACTGCAACATACCTTGAAAACTTATGAGAAGATGTAATTGAAGGCTTTAAGCAAACTAAAGATCTGTTTGTATAACAGATTAACAGATGTGATCCGGCACTGTCCGGTCGGAACGAAAATGATCATGTTTAATGTCTCAAAGTAGTGATATTTTTAGTCAAAACTACATACATTTTATTTCCGTAAAATATATTTTTTTTTTTAAATTCAAGAAAATGAAATAAATAAAATAATGAAATAAATGAATAAAGATCAAAATTCAGTGTGTTTTTATTGTTGTAATATCTAAAAACCACAACT
Source organism: Thereuonema tuberculata (assembly GCA_023159025.1). Taxonomy (NCBI): domain Eukaryota; kingdom Metazoa; phylum Arthropoda; class Chilopoda; order Scutigeromorpha; family Scutigeridae; genus Thereuonema; species Thereuonema tuberculata. The sequence goes on along the minus strand of JAFIDM010010028.1, from coordinate 23,826,702 downwards.
TAAAACATTTCTTTTATTAATGAATAAAATTGAATTTTTATGCTTTAAAAAAAATTCATTGAGGCCTGTGCACTGCTTGCACATGAATTTTCTTACTAATTTTTCAATGGCGAGTTTTTCATTGTGTATTTTTTTCTTTGAGGCACCACTGCGCTTCCGATGTATTTCTTTTATTAAGTTGGGATTAGGAGTAGGCTTTTAATGAAAGAATAGTTTGAAAATTTAAAAAAAAGCAAGATGTAATAGGCGTGCCAAAGTTCGAATACCCTCAAGGTAAAAACGCATAAAACGTTTTTGACCAAACAAAAATGTTGCTCATTTATGCTATATGGCTTTTAATCCGTAGCTCCTTACCTACTGGTCTAATTTTAAGGAAATTCAATAGGGTTTTTCCTTATGAGGACCGAGATCGTCTATCAACGTTTCAGCTTTGTAGGAGAAACCACGTATCAGACGCCTTACATCCCCACTTTGTCTATCCGTCTGTGGACTGCTATCAGCCACGTTTTGTCTATCCGTCTGTGGACAGGTATCAGCTCAGCAACACTCACAACAATCACAATCATCGCAACAATTGCGCCTTTTGCATTCGCAGCAATCACATTTATAATACAGCTCAGCAACACTCACAACAATCACAATCATCGCAACAATTGCGCCTTTTGCATTCGCAGCAATCACATTTATAATACAGCTCAGCAACACTCACAACAATCACAATCATCGTAACAATTGCGCCTTTTGCTTTCGCAACAATCACATTGAAAATAATAAGGAAATTAAAGCAAATAATTTAAATAATAGAAATAACTTAAATCTATTATCAAAAAGAATATTAGAAATAAAGGACATTTGAGAATTGCTTTTATTTAGAAAAAAGAATTTTAAAAATAAAAAAAGAACATTTAAAAAAAAGAATTTTAAATTAAAATTTGTAATTTGAACTTTTTAAATTGAACGTGATTGAGTCCACGTTCCCTGATTGTTAGATTCTTGGATTGTTATATTATTTACGGTTTAGGAAAGAGAGAATTTATTTCTCTATTCCTTAAAATTTTGTAAATAGCCCAATGAAGTCTTAGAAATAAGACGAAATATAGCCAGTGGGTGGGTGATGTTGTTAAGCAGTATTAAAGAATATCAATTATATTTTCTTATACGTATCAGAAGTCTTTGCGAAGCATTGTGATTGGTTTACTAATCGCTGTCACTAACTTGCTTAGTTATCTT
>JAFIDM010010028.1:23805102-23815472 GCA_023159025.1 Thereuonema tuberculata | reverse complement strand
TTTTTTTGGTATTAAGTATGATGACGTCTCATCGTGATGTACACTCCCTCACTGGGTTTTTTTTGTTTTTTTAATTTCTTAGTTATCTTTTTATATAAAATTTAATCAAAGCTATAAGAATTCTTTTAATTTCTTTTTTATGATGTTAAAAATCCGATTATGAAATTACTTTATTTTGTCACTGTGTCTCATCTGCTGGCGAATTAGAAGTAAGAATAAAGTGACTTCAGCTTTAACCAAAAACTAAAAAAAAAAAAAGAGTAACGTCTAGCCAATCATTTACCGCATTTTAATCGCAGGCTGCGCGCGCACCCTGATATGCATGGTGTTTTCCGAGAATGTTTGACGTCATATCAGGTGACCCAGTGAGTTGACGTCAGAACCAGATTGGACGGGATTGGCTGCTGAGCGACACACCTCTGTGGAGCAGCATATGGAGAAAAATGGCGGCGAAATGCTGTCATAGGAGCTTTTCCGGCAATTTTAGGCATCAAATGAAGTTTTTTAGGCGATTATTGAAAGAAACCAGCGGGCTGGTACCGTCGAGGAATGCTCATACACAAGTAAGTTCTCTTCTTTTGGCTTTTTCTTGGCGGGAAGATTTATTAGAGCGGCTGTGAAAGTCCGAGCGTTAGTCATTCTGCACAAGGTGCCCCCATTCACTTTGCCTTCAATACCGCTCTGACAGAAACGTCCTTTTAATTTTAATCAGAGCAAAACTGGCCATCGATTCCTTAAGTTCTCGGCACACGGTGAAACATATTTAGTAATTCAAAAGTTACAGTGTCGTGAAGTCTCCCGCCGGCGCGTGGGAAGGAAGCTCGCCAGATGATATTGAAGGCTCTGGCGATGATGCAATCCCCTTATCAGAAGAGCAGAATACCGAAATGTTGTTCTTTTGTTTTTATTTTACTGAGAACTCTGAATGCTTTTCCTAAAGATTCAGACGTTAGATAATTTTTCTGATGAATTGAATTCTTAAATATATAATATAATTTAAAAATTCAGTTAGAAAATGCTTGGTTGATTTCATCCTCAACTCGAGGGAAATTCAGTATTGGAGCAAAAGGAATTTAATTTTAAATATAAAATTGTTGATTTTCAATTTAAAAGCAATTCATTAAACTCACAACAATGATGAAAATTATTAACTTTTTTTTAAGAAAAATTGAAAGAGAGTTTTTACTATCTTTTTTAAGCTTTTTTTCAATAATAATAACTCAGACAAAAAAAAAAAAAAATTTTTTTTTTTATAATATAGGATTACGAAAAATAGCTTACTTTGTTTATTGACTGTTATACACTTGTTACGTATTATTGTATACTTATTTATTGAGTTTATACTTGTTACAATTCTTGTCGTGTCGTGTTCGGATGTCCAAAATTGCTTAAAATTAAGTTCTTAATTCTATATTGTCCCATTTTTTGAATTAAAAATCGGAAATCCATTTGCAGCGATTAGGATTATAATCTTCGACTTCCTGATAAGTGGGAGATAAAAAAAAATATTGAAATATATTCAGTCTTTTTTTTTTTTGGTAATAAGTGAATAATACTTGTGTTGTAAAGTATCCATTCGTCGTTTATTCGTATACAAACTTCTAAGGGTATTTTGAATCGAGTTTTCGCTAGTAATTATTCCAACCTACATTATTGACGGGGATTATGTACAATACGGTTGGTAGTCATGCCATCGTATTCAGAAGGATTAGCGCTATTTTTTTTTTTAATACATAACTTTTCTTATTTAAGTTTTTGCGTTTGAGTAGATTTAGTTAGAGAATTGGATAGAACTTTTTGTCGTAATAAAAATAAAAAAAATCACTTGATAAATAAAATGCTCTCGGAGTAGATAAACTCGGCAAAATTTTAATTCCAAGAGACAATGAAAGACAATTTATTGAAGTTGTCTTGCAATTATATATTTCATTAATTGTTTTAATTTCATTCTCATATGATCTTATTCGTATTAAACAATTTTATAAAACGTTTAAGAACTACAGTGCATGTTTTTATATTTCAGAACAATTGTGCTTTGTGATTAAAACCATTAATTTTGGCTACACTCCCAGCATCTCTTCAACCTTGAAGAATATAACTAATATATTCTGTGATGTGCGTCAGCAAAATAATGTTAGGGCAATAGTCTTCCGCAATGTATATGTTCTGCAATTTCATTGTCAGGGTCATAATTTTCTAATCCACAGCAAGTGTGAGATCGTGAATCAATTATTTTTCTAATTTAGATTACACTTTCTCTTGCATTTACCTTGGGAGTAAGAATGGAAAGTTAATCCAAATAAATCAACTTACGTCATAGATTGTTTCTCCTCACCTTGATCGTTGCCTTCTGAAATAAACAACAAGTGCTAGTTGTTATTTTCCGTCAGTAAAGCTTATCAAATGTCTATTTTTTTCCCCTCTGTTCGTCTAAACTATTTCAATGCAATTTATTTGAATTCAAATTCAGTTTTTAGTTATCACATATATTCAGAAGTAAGATATCGATAGTACTTAAGAAAAAAAATAAAAAATAAATCAACTTCAATAGATTTTAAACACTGTTCTTTACAACCGAAGCATCTTTCTGTTTCTTTTTTTTTTAATGTTCAATATATGTAATTTAAATAAGTCGAATTAACTTATCGTTCTTCATAAGGTCATTAACCTAGAAAAATACAAACTAGAGAAGTTAAGACTCTGTGCTTTTGAGGGTAGTTGTCCACAAAAGATCTCCGCAACTGGACGCATTGGGGAAGGGGGCGGGGAGGAAGTCGAAATTCTGCCTACTTCAGACATGGAGGGGAAGAGGTTCGTGACTGCCCGCCTTCTTATGGTGCAGACATCTATTTTACATGGTTATTACGAACTGCGAGAAATTTTTTTTAGGAGATTTATATTTCACATACGAGTCATGTTAACTATGTAAGCTTATTTGTAAGTTCAATAATCGTATTTAACGAGCACAGGAAATGATGTTTAATGAAAAAAAATGACTTTCACAGCTTTTCGACCCTTGCCTAAAATTGTAGCCTGCGATAATTCTGTAATTTATTTAGAAGCTTGAAGCATTTACAGAATTGCTTCAAGCATAACAAGTTTTTATAGAGACTAGTGCATAGACGTGTTTGGATCATACTTAGGCCTAAACGATAAGATCAAAATGTGGTATTCGAACAAAAATGGATATTTTAATCTTCAAGCCGTTAGTTTTTAACATACAATGACTGCAGTTTATTTAACGAATAAAAACGAGATGAAATGGTAACTTTTACATTTTATTCAGGATAAAATTCTTTATTAGCTGAACTGATATAAAAAAATATGAAAAGATATAGTTTTCCATATATTTACGCAACAATAAGCTTTTTTTTCTTTTTCTTTTTTTTCCTGAAATTCTTGTTGCATTGTAGTTACGTTAAAGAAAATTTTTGTATTGTTAAGCTTCCGGTTTGCCTGAAGTTGTTGTTATTGACAGCTGGGTAGGCATAGTGACCACACAACAAAGCATCACAAGCTTTTGATTGATTCTGAACTTGCCGAAAACATCTTTGTTAGTGGCTCTACGTAATTATTTCTCAATATACAGTTCTCTTAAAGAGTCACCGTCGGAATTGTTTATTAACTCTTTGATTCATCTAAAAAAAAAGTGGATTGTATTATCAAGAACGACCGCTATCGTCAAAACCCTAAAAATCAAATTCCAGCGTTCTGAATATTTTTTCTCAAAAACGCAAAGGGAAAAACAAAACCATTGGAGAACAATGTAATCCAAACATCATATACAACTAATTAAACATCTTCAAATTAGCTTTTTTCGGTTAATAAACTAAAAATTCAGAATTACCAATAAAATAAAAATGAATACATAAAAACTGTAATTTAAAATGGTTTTACAAGAAAGATAGGCATTGCCCAATTTAATGAATTCAGTTACTGTGACGGACGGACGAATCTAGGGAACGACGTTATTCGAACATCTGCATATCCGTGCAGTGAAAGCCAGAGCATCAATTGTGGCGTTATTTTTATTTGAAAGTTGACGCGGCTGACCTTCAGTATATTGATCAATAAATAATGTTCTGTGGAAGTCGAGATAAAATTCCAGTAAGTAATAAACTTTAATAACAAAAACCACACTGTTGAATTGGGAACGCTTTAGCAAATAATCGATTATTTTTAATTGCCTGGAAGCAAATCCCATTACAGTAGTTGATTATAAAATTCACAATTGCTTCTATGAAATTAACTCCTGCTTACTAACGACGACGAAACTGTAGTTTGAGCTAAAAATAGGAATCTTTGAAAAGCTTTTCTTACTAAAAATCCGGTAGTCTCTTCTTTTCCTTATCTGTCCTCCTCCCATTTCACCCTCCTTGCTTTTGTTATTCCTTTTCACAGCTCCCTGTCCCCCTGTAAACTTCATCCTTTCAAAAAGTAAGAAGATTACAGTCAATTCCTTCCAAAATAAAAAGAATTTTGATTCTGAAAAGTTGGGGAAAAACTTGTGTTGTCCGTTGAAAATAGTTCGAAATGCACTGAAGTTCAAATTATTCGGTTAATGAAAACTTTTTAGTTATGGGCCAAGTAACTTGAAAAAATTAGATTTTCCACATTAAATAACGTGTATCTACATATATATACAGACACAAATGGGTATTTAGGGTTTTAAATGATAATAGTATACATATATAAAAATCTACAGGTTGCTTCCTTCATTGAGAAAACGGCAGACGCCATTTTGTTTCCAGAGTTCAGGACAACTATGTTGCAGCAAGCCTTAAAAATTGTTAATATATATTTACTCTAAATATAATATAGTCTAAGTTAAATTAAGTAAGTTCAATTCTACAGCATCTTTATCTCAATATTGGAGTTTTATCACTATTTTAATCAGTTTTTAGCTGTATTACGTAGGTATTCGAGGGAGGGTTACTGTTTATAAGAATGGGTCACTGTATTCAGGCTGTTTTGGATTAAAAAAAAAAAAAATTGATGGAGAAATTATTTCACAACGAGACTAAGAGTAGTGTCGGCAAGTTGTTTTAAAAACAGCCTCCAATTTGTTTCTTTGGGCAAATATACAATCATTTTTAAAAGTATTGAAATAAACAGTGTTTTCATGTCAATGTCAAAATATCGTTTCAAGTTGGAATTTTTTTTTTAGAATATTACTGTATTTTTTGAAAAAGGCCTAGTTATCATCAATATATTTCAGTTTCACTTCTTGGTTCGAAAAAACGGATGTATTGGTTTTAAGATAAACTTAAAATGTTTTAGGCAAGCGTAGAATTTTGAATTCGGGGATATCCTGTAGATTTCTTAGATTAGCTTTACTTGCCTAACTCCACTCGGAAGAAAAAGTCTTTGCAAACATCCTAATACAAAACTTATTTTAAATAACAATTACCTTATTAATAATTTTTAGTTAGTGTTTTTAATTTTTTTAAACACTTTTAAAAAAAGCTATCAAGTTCATAAATTTTGTTAACGAAATCCCCAGACACCAGTTTTCATCAAAATAGGTTGAAATTTTTTTTAAAAAATTCCAGTCTTTTTTAAGATTTGTTTTCATTTTGGGACGCCATTTTGAGTCGACCGCCATATTTTTTTCCCTTTCATTTTCTATCAACAGGGTTGAATTCTTGATTGCCTGATTTTTTGCGCAACAGTTGAGTGTATCTTCTATTTCACTTTTCTAGGTCGTTCACAAGCAACCAATTATTTATAAAGTTAGGCTTTTATTAAAGTACATGTTCTCGCCAATTATATAATAAATTATTAATATTCACTACCCAATTGCTGCGGTTTCTTCTGTGCCGCATGGACATGTTTATTTCAGTAAACTGTGAAACCCTATCACAAAGGAAGTGTTTAGACGTGATCCACTTAGTGGACTTAATCTCGCTTCAAAGCTTCATTGGTTTACCTAAACAATATTAGGATTATCTGGCTTTATTTGTCTTCGTCATTCATCCTTTGTTTTGATCTTTTTATCACGGATTCGGATCGAAATGAAATTCCCCCTTTTCTAAGTTACTAAAATCAGGACATTCCATTGTTATCTGAGATTATTTTAATTTCGAGATATTTCAAGATTTATTAGAAAGGCTTATCGCAGTGATTACATTAGAATTTTAGATTATGGAAATCGCATTCTAGAAATACCATAATTTTGTTTGTTTTGTTTTTATAAAAAGTAGAAACGATTAACTTATAAAATTATAAATGATTATGATTTTCAAAATGTCATGTATAAAGGATATTTATATGTATATACAGGGTGTTTCAAAAATACACGGCATAATTTCAGGTATGTATTTCCCACATGTAGACAATCAAAATAGTTCATTACAACATATGTCCGGAAATGCTTCATTTCCGAGTTATGGCCTTCACAACATTGAAAATCACCGGAACGTTTTTCGTATTTACAGATGAAGCACAGTTCACACGAGATGGCATAACAAATTTCCACAATCAGCATGTATGGGCTAATGAAAACCCAAATGCAACTGTTGTATCTCATCACCAGGTGCGGTTCTCCCTCAACATGTGGGCCGGTATCATTGGTGATCGATTAGTTGGACCCCATGTACTTGTAAACAGACTTACGGGGCAGGCGTACACAAACTTCCTGGAAAACACCATACCTCATGTTTATGACGACACTCCACTGATCGATCGTCAGCACGCTCACTTCTTGCATGACGGCGCTCCTGCACACTTCAGTCGTACGGCTCGCCGGTACTTGGATCGAACGTTTCCTGATCGATGGATAGGTAGAGGTGGCCCAATTGCTTGGCCTCCACGCTCACCTGATCTGAACCCTCTCGATTTCTACTTGTGGGGCCATTTAAAATCATTGGTTTATTCGTCTCCGGTGCCTGATTTGGAATCCCTTCGGAATCGAATTGTGGCACGTTCTGAGGACATACGCAACATTCCTGGAGTGTGGGATCGTGTTCGCAGGTCATTGAGACATCGATGTGAGGTCTGTATTCAAGCAGGAGGTGGTCATTTTGAACATCTTCTGTAATGGCAACGACCGGCGGAACGAAAAACGTTCCGGTGATTTTCAATGTTGTGAAGGCCATAACTCGGAAATGAAGCATTTCCGGACATATGTTGTAATGAACTATTTTGATTGTCTACATGTGGGAAATACATACCTGAAATTATGCCGTGTATTTTTGAAACACCCTGTAAGCATTTATCAGATTGGAAACCCTAAAATGTCGAGTGACAAATTCAAAAACTGTTTTTGAACGCCGGATGTAATTTTTATTATTCAAAATAAGCTCCATCTGCATCTATACAGTACTGCCAATGCTGTCTGACGGTAAAAATTCCTTTCTTGCACATATCCGTTGTTTCGCGTTGCAAGAATCCTTCAATGTCCTTTTGAGATCACAATCTTGGAGGCATCTTCTGCGCTTCAGAAAGTTGTCCATATGTATGAATAGGTGAAAAATCTGTTGGCGCAAGGTCCGATGAATAAGGCGGCAAAATCTCATATTAAAGTTCGTGAAAATGCCTGCGGGTGAACTTTCCCAAGTTTTTCCAGGCGGCGTAAACTTGTTGTGTGAGAACCTAGTTTCTTAGTCATCTCCCGTGAACTTTCATGTGCGTCAGACTCGATCAGTTCTTTCACCTCTTTGGCTGAAACCACTTTTTCATGGCGTCCTCTAGGAGCATTCTTTACATTGTAATCTCCATCACGGAATTTTTAGAACCAACGCTGCACTGTCCTTTCGCTTAAACGGTCTTCACTGAATACACTACTTACGTTCCCCTTCGCTTTAGCTGCTGTTACGTCTCGTAAGAACTCTTAAAGCATCACTTGTCGAATATCCAACGTCTCCATATTTTGATTCAACTCAAAAATTAGAAGACCTAGACTGCAGAAAGAACATCATGACCAGTCGATACGAAATGCAGTATCTTTCAACCGATATAACTACACACCTTTTAAAGCATGCTTTAATTACTTCTCTAGAAGTGGTAATATTTTGCAGATCAACCAAACCGCCATTTTAGGGTTTCCAACTGATAGTTCTGCGTAAGCGCGAGCGCCTTCAAACATTGCCTGGCTTACTATTAGGAGAAGGTCGCTTGTATCGAGGGAGAATTTCAAAAAACAATATTGAAAAGCTTTTGCAGTTAAAAACTTTGCCTGAAAGTGAAAAGAAAAAACACTTTCCAAGCTATGCCGGATACTACTGCTAGGAAAGTGAATTTTACAATCATAGCATAGGTTGGATTGGATGTTAAAAAAAAAAAAATCGTTTCAGTAGATACAGAGCAATTTTATTTTTCTACTTAAATAGTGAAATTATTTAAATTTTGAACTAATCTTGGACTTTCTTTTCATAAATTTTTGTACATAGGCTGAAACAATGAAATTTCTTCAAAATTACATTAATAGGATAGATAGCAGTTTATACAGACATAAATTCGTCTAATTTGAAAATAACTGATTTATTTGTAAAAGGTTAGATTCTGTTTTCTGTTACCTTATTCTCTATTATTATTATTCAGGTTTAACTATGCTAAAGTATCTTCCTATACCCATATTAAACTAATGCTTTCTTCCATTCTTTTCCATCTTCCCTTTCACCATCTGTTAAATCCTTTCTCTGGCATGACGACAAATAGCCCTAATGCCTGTAGCTTCTGTTGAAGATTAAAATTCCTTCTAATTCTACATTAATTGTGAAAATCATAGTCTGTCAACATTATCTCTTCGATGCATTAAATATTTAAGAAAATATTCTGTTTCAAATAGATTTATTTTGGTAATGTCGAAATACGCCATTATTCCCTTGGGGTTCTGTATGGACATACGTAGGGAAAGATACCCGAATTTTGAAAACGACGCGTTTTTTTTTTTTCGTTTTCTGATGTTGGTGGTCAGTTTCCTAATTTGGCTCATCCGAAATAAAATCTTTTATATGTCCTTGGGATTCCGTATAAAGTGACTGGTCTGAGAAAAGGTATTTTATTTACTATTCAATTTTTGATGAGGTCTGGTCAGATCAGCGGACTTTGGCAGTAATTTGTCCTCGTAATCCAATAAATACAATTCTTATCAATTTCTAGTTCTCCTAATGCTGATTATGAATCCAAGAATTTTTTTTTTTCTTACAAATTTCATAATGATGTCTGACAAGGAACTAAATTTGTCAAATAGAAAAATTTTATTAAAAGAAGAAAAACGTGAAAAAAAAAATTATTTATTTATTTATTTATTTATTTATTTATTTATTTATTTATTTATTTATTTATTTATTTATTTATTTATCAGTGTCAGTTTTCATCAGAATTGCCACCAATTATATCAGACTTTCCACTAAATTAATGAAATACATAGTTGTTGATCTTCATTTACATTTTTTATGTTTATTTCATCCATATATTTGGTTCAACTCCAATTCTTCGAATGCCACAAGGAAGTAAGATCTTAATTATAAAAAATAATAAACCGGAAGTTGATGTAAGAAAAGCCTAATGTCAAATGATGTAGCATTTAATAATACAAAAGAAAAATTGCCGTTTTCTGATGTTTCTTGGCATTTTGGCGGCAATGACTTCTGAATTAAACTAAACTAACATAACAGTGAGGGTTATCTCTAACAATGATAAGTTCTTAAAAAGAATTTAAGGCCTAATTTCCTAACAATGTTGCCTGCGTTTTATTTTCATTTGTAACGTTTTTGATTCTTAAAAAAAACAAAAGAAAATCCACAAATGTCAACTACAATGCTAATCCTCCGAAAACAATCTACCGTCCATGCTGTATATATTTACCGTCTGTTTTTGCTGAAAATGTGTTACATCTTCAAGTACGTTCGAAAGTCCACTTGCTTTCAAGGCGTGCTGAAATTTAAAGTGGTTTATACAGTTGGTTGCGATTCTTTGTTTGCCGCTAGTGAGAGTAACACAATCGCTTCTAAATGGTTTTCAATGGAATTTTTCTAGAATATTCATTAGATTTTCCTGTTTTGAATGCGTTTGAAGATCTGCTCTAATAACTTTAAACAATACAGCTTCTATATTTGATTTTTTGTTGTTGTTGTGATATCTTTGTTGAGAAATTAACGCGGGAAGAATTACCATACATTCCCTTAGAAAAGTATTAAAAACGAAACAATGTTTTCAAACACAGGATATATTAATGCGCTGATTACTTTGCGCGCGTTTTGCTATGATCGAAATTAACCGGATTTAAGCAACGTAAGTAAATAATGAGAATTTATTATTATTATTGTTATTGTTATATAAATGTTTCAATTCTTGGGTTTCCCCAGCAAACACAATATGGCGGGTCAACGACTAAAGCACAGTTGCTAAATATATAAAAAAAAAAA
>JAFIDM010010028.1:23793653-23804702 GCA_023159025.1 Thereuonema tuberculata | reverse complement strand
TTTAATTTTTTCATGTTTAAAGAGTATGTTATTGGTCATTATTTGTTAATAAGGAGAATATTTACGTTATTTCTCGACTTTATTTACTTAATTTATTTTCATTATTTTTTTAAAGTGGGGTTTAATTTTAAATAGAGAGAGAAATTCACCAACGGACAATAAATATGCCTTCGCACATTGAGCCAACATCAACGGGAATTCTGTACAGCTGTTTCATCCTTATTAGGAATCATCAGCAGAATACACCCTTGATGTTTGGCTCAGTTGCGCGAAAGCTTTACCTAAAAGCATTCTCGATCCCGCGAATGGGCCGCCGAGATAATAAACAAAGTCCTTACACTGAAAGGCACTAAGGAAATTAACTACAAACAGGCAACATCATAAGTTCAATGAAAGCAAGTTTAACGTCCGTAATTATTCATAAATAGAGAAAGAAATTCACCAACGGACGATAAAAATGCCTTCGCACATTGAGCCAACATCAATGGGAATTCTCATTGAACTTACGATGTTGCATTTTTGTAATTAATTTCCTTAGTGCCTTTCAATGTAAGGAATTTGTTTATTATCTCGGCGGCCCATTCCGGGGATCGAGAATGCTTTTAGGTAAAGCTTTCGCGCAACTGAGCCAAACACCAAGGGTATATTCTGCTGATGATTCCTAATAAGGATGAAACAGCTGTTCAGAATTCCCGTTGATGTTGGCTCAATGTGCGAAGGCATATTTATTGTCCGTTGGTGGATTTCTCTCTCTATATATGAATAATTACGGACGTTAAACTTGCTTTCATGGGGTTTTAATTTCTTTCAGGAATATCTTATTTGATTTTCAGATTTGCTTCCGGCAACGCCACATTGTTATCTAACATTTACATAAACTGCAGCGTACTACATTTAATATTTTTTTTAAAACAAAATATATCAAATAAATAAATCGTAGTAAGCAGGGATTAATTACATAAAAGAACCAAACAAAACGTGACCAAAAAAATTGAAAATTCTCTTTGTTGATAATATTGACTACCATGAGGTACCGCTCTGCTTTTGCCATGAGTGAGAAACTTTTTTAATTGTTTTAAAAAAGTGACTTCTTTTCTACCAGCCCAGTTAAAGACGCAGAGCTTTGATCTTTAATTTTCTTTGCTCAAGGAAAACAACTCATCTCAGGTGATTCTCAGTACAACTTCTAAATTTAAAGGAACTCGTGAGCAAAGGGGGGGAAAGTTGAACTGAGTATTTCGTCACTGAGCCTGATATTTTTAGTTCAAATCAAGAGCAAAAAGCGTTTTAGTTCAGTACAAAGAAATATCATTTCAAAGGTTCAAATTTAGTTAAATTTTGCATTTTTTAACTAGTGAGGATGAAAAAAGTGGTGAATAATGGACAATAGACAGGTTTTTTTTTTTCATTTTTTTTTCGTTCATGTCGATTTAGTGAGAATCGGGAATAGCCGTTTCGTCCTTGTTAGGACCCGTCAGCCTAACATTATTAAAAAAATTACAGAACAGCTGTCCAAGATTCCTTTCGATAACGATAATGGTCTGAATGGAAAAATTGAATAGTCTCAATACAGTAGGATATGTGTTCTTAGGAAGGATTTTTCCACTCCGGGCGAGTTTTACTATATTTCGGCTCGGTTCCTTGGTCCTTCTTCAGACGATGATGAGATTTACATGAAGTTTTCCGTTTCATATAAATTTCATGTAAATCTCATCTCCTGAAGAAGGCTGAAGGAACCGAGCCGAAATATTGAGTAAAACTCATCCGGAGTGGGAAAATCCCTCAAAGAAGAATATATCCTATTATCATGGTTCACTTCTCCCCCAGAATCAAGTTATAGTCTCAATTTTACATTTCGTCATGTTTTACTTTCTGTACTTTCCTACAGAGAGGGAGGAATTCAAGTATTATTTCCCCCACCCAGCTTTTATTGATCGACTAGCCGGGTACCGTCGCTTCGCTATATAGCATAAAAAAAAAATAGCTTTATTTTTTTAGCAAATTAATATCGAGATCGAAAAATATGCGAGTTCGCAGCCCGATGTGGCTTTCTCCGGATAACTCAGATGTACTGCGGGTTGGCCGCCACACACTTCATGGTCATTTTAAAGCGAAAATATAAATCCTCTTTATTCCCTATCCCATGGGAATTTCGAAAAATCCGGCCTTATTCCTTGTCTACATCATAAAGGGAACCTCTGTGCAAAATTTCAGCTATCTAGGTTCAACGGTTTGAGCTGGGCGTTGATGAGTCAGTGAGTGAATCAGGACTTTTCTTTTTATATATATAGATTTGAACAAGCAGTCCTATAACTTACAGTAATCAATCCCTTACGAAATTTCATCAAATTTATTTGCTCAGAACGCAATTTTTGCATTAATTATCTTATTCATAATCCTTTATCGAATTGACTTACAAATCTTCCTTAAATTTTAGATTTCTTTAAACTAAGACACCTTTCAGTAAGTAAGAAAATTTTTTACCTCTTTTCTCTCTCTAAAAGTTTCATGAATTCCATATTTATTTATTTATTTATTTTTTTTACCATCCGTCTGTTCGCAGACGCGTCGGGGTGCGGTCAGCTGGGATAGCTCGAACAAATTGAAACACTTGCTGTCAGAAACGCTGAGAAATATCAATTTACTGACACGTAACCCAATTAAATACTTGTTGAATTATCAGCAGTTTTTCTCTCAAATATGGCCGCCACTAATTGGATTGGAATCACATGTATGTCGTCGTCGCCCAATTGTACATCAAAGGCCATGGAGAACTACCTTTTTAATAGTTAAGAATGACTGGATAATAATAGAAATCCATGTAACATTTGATTATTTAAAGCTACTTCCGTAAACACCGTAACGAAATGAAAAACTTCAAATTAAAATACAGTGGAACCCCGCCATTCGTCCACCTCGCTATTCGTACAACTCGTTATTCGTCCAACTTTTTCAAGTAAAATTGAACTCTCCATTCATACACTTGCTCGCGATTCGGACAGCGGGACCTTGTAACTGGCCGCACCACGCGATCGCTTCAGTTCAGTCTCGTGCTAGCTTCCGTACGCTACGCATCATCCACGCAAGCTTCATGAAACTTTGTGCTATTTTATGTTATTTTTTGTTATTTTTATTAAAAATAGTGCAGCCACGGGTCCAAAAAAGATTACTGATTCAACCAAGCCTAAAAGGAAAGCAGTGAGAACGACAATTGAATTGAAAAAAGAACTCGTTGTGAAGTTTGAAAGTGGAACTCGTGTCTCTGACCTGGCAACTCAGTATGGCATGGCGAAATCAACCATATCGTCTATACTGAAAAAGAAAGACATAAATAAGAGAGCAGGCACGGATTTCCGCCTAGGCCTAGAAGACCCGGGCCAGCCGAGGGGCCCCGCCGTATTTGATTTTTTTTTGGTTGTTGAATTGGAGATTTCGTTTCTTTTTTTTTTTTTTTTTGGTTGTTGAAAGTGAGATTCCGTATTTTTTTTGTTGTTGTAGATTTTCGGGATGGGGGGGGGGGCAAATATCAAGTGTCTAGTGGCCCTGGGTGTTTCAGTCCGGGGCTGGTGGGGGAGGGGGCAATGTAAGTGGGGCCTAGGAGCCCTGGGTCTTTAAATCCGGGCCTGTAAGAGAGGCCTATATATTTCTTGTTTTTTTCATAGTTTTTCTGTATTTTACGCTTAAAATATTATTACAAAGGTTTAAATAAGCAATAATCTCTGGGTTCTGGAACGGATTAATTCAATTTACATTATATCTTAAGTGAAAAAATGATTCGCCATTCGTACAAATCGCCATTCGAACTGCCTCCTGGAACGGATTGTGTACGAATAGCGAGGTTCCACTGTAAAAGAAAAAAATATTCGAACGTAACATATAGTTTTCTCCTATCCCGCTAGAGGGGCGCTTTCATCGAGCGATTGAACTGATAACTGGGATTCTGTATGTAAAGTTTGTAGGCAAACTGGTACCGGTTATGTCATAACCGCCTATTTATTGTTAATGAAATACCATTCCGTTGCCATTAAATTTTAACTAAAAAACTATTAAAATTTATTAACTTTTTATATCTAATTTATTTATCTTTCCATAAACATAATCTCTGATTTAATAAAATAACATTAATTAAAAGGTAATTGTAATCTCTTATTTCACTTTCATGATTTATGCTCCTGATTTATGTTCTCCCCTGAGTCCTACTGAAGTTCGCTGACATTGAAGATACACCCAAACCTCATCCTTTGCATTGGAAAGGCAGTCATCGGAAAATCCCTCGGGGTAGTCTACTGTTACAGTTGCCGCCACAGAAGAAAGTTTGTCGTAAAAGGAAGGAAATAATTATTTATGCCACGTTTTTAAGACTGACTAAAAAGTATAAAATAATAAGTATAAAAAGTATAACGAAAAACGTGCAGCACATGCCATAGATAATGATATGGATGGAGTGTATATTATTTTGCGTATCACGTTTTTTGTTATACTTTTTATACTTTTTAGTCAGTCTTAAAACATGGTATTTTCTGCTTTTTAGTCTTGTGTGTATGAAATTTTTCAATTGATTTAAACATTTAACACGAATTTAAATTTTATACACAATAAAAAACGTGTTAATGTTAAAAGAAAAAAAAGCTGCTGCCTTGCAATGCACGGCCACCCAGCGCCATGCGGCCATTTGCAGAAACATTGACAGCTGACGACGCGTTCGGCACCGACCTGTAATCCGAAGAATTAGGGTTCCCTAACGAACAAACAGAGAAGAAAGCGAGTTAATATTGCATTGTCATCCATTTCTGAACTACGTTTAAAGATTTAAGTCGCTAGCTCATCGGAAAGTTAGTTTAAAATCAATTGCAAAATTTGTACCGAACAAACAGGCATCGAAGAAAGCGAGCTAATAAAACATGTTAAAATCATGCTTATAAGTACTCCTGAAGGCACATG
Organism: Thereuonema tuberculata; assembly: GCA_023159025.1. Classification (NCBI taxonomy): domain Eukaryota; kingdom Metazoa; phylum Arthropoda; class Chilopoda; order Scutigeromorpha; family Scutigeridae; genus Thereuonema; species Thereuonema tuberculata. The sequence continues at coordinate 23,799,761 of JAFIDM010010028.1, read as the reverse complement.
CGCGATTAATATGAATACAACAGATCAATTAAATAAAACTGCTATTTATAAAAAGTAAGTTGAAATTTGAATTTATGGTAATGTAAGGAATTACAATAATAAACTATACTTTTATGTTTTACATTCATATCACGAACAGTTTATTGTAATTAGTTTTTCAACAATATATGCCCTCAAACACCATGATTAATTTATTACTAGCTACTACACTCCTATTACAAACTTTTGTGAGTCAACTACAATTACTGTAGCGACTATAAATTTCAATTGTATTAATTATTAAGAATAAGATACTGAGGTGTTTAAGAACCTTTAATTACGGTTTCTTTGTACATCCTCACTTCTAATTGAGATGTGAGAATTCGATTTTAAATTATCGGTTTGTGTGTGTTAAACACTTTCTATGAAGTCTCATTGCAATGCCCACTAAAATGTTAAATTTAGCGGAGTTACATTTCCTCAACTGTCTGTTTTCCGGAGTCTATACTATATTTTACTAACGCTTACTATTATAACTATTGTACAAGCCATAGTTTGAGTTTTTCACGTCATTATTTGCATACATGGTTGAGTAATAAAAAAAACCCAACAACCCCTTCTGTAATTGTCTATCACTCCGATAGTCTTTCTTTTCTTTAGTCCACGTGGTCAACATTCTTAAAATAAGCCGTAAAAGAAAAAAAAAGATTATTCTTAAATTTGATATTTATTGTTTTCGCTGATGCTTCCTCGATTCCAACTTATTTCTTATCATTAAGCCAGTAACATGAATAGATTTTTTTTTTCCTTTTCTCTAATCACAGTAACTGATTCTGAAACAATCGATTAAACTGGAAAATGCATTGTTTTCAAGCTGTTGGCTTGTAAAAGTATAAATACCCTTATTTAAATACGTTATAATTCTTAATTTTCAAAAATCCACTTTTCATTTTGCCTTTTTGTTTGGTTTCGCAAAAATGCTCAGGTGTTTATGTAATTTCTTAAAATTCTTCTGCCTTGTTTTTTACGCTTTTCGTCGTATAACAGAGGCCTCAAAAGATTCTTCAATTCTTTATGAAATTTATCTCATTTTTGAAGCTTGAAATTCACAGAAACTTGTGATGGACAGACGTATGTTAGTCCTACTGAGAAAGGGGCTTATTGGAAGCACTGTGTAATTTCGTCTTTCATAAACTATTTCCATAATTAAAGTGAAATTTATTAGAAAATAAAGTCTCTGGTCCTTGAAGTAGATCAGGTTTAGGCTTTCTTGTGTAACTCGACCAAGTAGTTAAGTGAATCTGATTGAGGGCGAGGCAGAGCTTGTTTCTTGTGATTGGTCGAAAGTTACCAATCCATTAACGCCATTATGCAGGGAATTTCCCCAGTCACGCATATATTCTCTCTTCGGCGATGTGTGCCAAGGCTGCCGAGCGTCACAACTGCTCGCTTATCAGCCTGAAGGTCACCTCCGTTCCTTTTGTCTTTAAAACACTTTACAGCTCGTGTTTTATTTAGAGTAGATGAGAGGATTTTTTTAACTTTTTTTTTCTATCTCGTGTCGTCACCCTGTCTAACGGCAGCTTATGGAGATAAGTCTTGTGATGTCTCCCTGGGACCCTATTAATAGTCTTTCAGATTTGACTTCAGCACGTGCCGACCTGTATGCCCCAGTTATGTTTTTATTTTTGCTACTCTTTATAATGCAGTTCGAACTCAGACAATGTCTGACGAAGTGGGGTTTTCTAAATCTGTTTATTCGCGGAGAGGAAGGCTTGCGTCGTTGAAAGGAAATCTACCTCTTTGCCCAAATCTTATAATGTTATTAGGGGAGCTTTTTTGTTTGGTTCAATGGTCGGCTTCGAACTTCCTCCGAATTTAAAATTTTAAATAGGCGTTTATACTAAGGAATATAAGACGTTTTCCTCGTAAAATCTTCGTTCGCAGTATCACGGTCGGTTTATTGATTTTAATATCGGTGGCTATAAACAGGTGGATAGTTCTCCTTGAAACAAGACATGCTTATTTATGGACAAGAAACAATTAAAGGATCCAAAGAATCCCTTTGAAAAAGTATGCGCGTGACAATGACAACAAATACCAATAGAAAAACATTAGGGTGCCTATGCACTGATCAACTTTCAGACTTGGGAGATCCGACACTGTCCGATCTCCCAATTATTCCTAAAACACCGGAAGCAAATCGAAACACAATGCCACATTGTACCCTGCACGCGTCAGGAAAGCCCCCCTCCACTTCTTCTTTTTTTATTGTTTTATTGCTTGCCAACTAAGTTGGTCAGTGCGTAGGCATGAGTTTCAATTGACGTTTAATCCGTTTTTATTCACGTGTACTTTTGATTTGAATAAAAATGAAAATAGGATTTTAGAAGACTTAAAGTAAATTTGTGATCGACTGCTTGTATATTCGGCGAACATTATAGTTTACGGATATACAGAGGCTTTTTCCGTTTCCATTAATTCACGACTTCAGAAAGAAAAAAAAAAAAAAAAAAAAGGACATTATAAGGAAAGTTTTTTAAGTTCCTTTTTTAAATTCTTTCAAGAACGTCTTGTTTGAAATTTGCTGCTCGTCCATTCCGAATAAGAACAGAATCTGAGTGAGGACATGTTTAAAGAATGTGATAAGTCACAGTTGACTCTTTTTAGGCATCATTGGCATTGGTGTTTCTAGGTCATCCTGCAGTGTGTGTGCGTGCGTTTTTTCTTTTTCTTTTTTTCCTTTCCTTTCCTCGTCACCTTGATTATGAAACGTGGAAGAAAACTTATAAGAGATCAACAGTCATTTTAACCGCAGGATATTAGAGGTTGGGTCTAATCTTGTAAAACCCTTAAAATGGCGTCGGAGAGAAAACGAGTTAGAATTAAAAAACAAACATTTTAAATCAAAATACCCATGTTGGTCTGTGATTAAGACAACTCGAAAACTAAATATCCTCGAGTGCTGAAACTTTAAAATAGATGTAGGTTGTAATAATGAAGGTCCCTATTGATTTTGGTGCATATAAGGCCAATAGATAAGGACCTAGTGCCAAAAAAGAAAGAGAAAAAAGCCAAAATACGTTGTCCTTAAAACGCAATTAAAATAAATAAATAAATAAATAATAACTTTTAAAAACAACGTTTATGCGCCTACGGTTATTCGAAAGTTAGCACGCTTACTATATCTTGTTTAAAGTTTATATTCCGATTTCCGCCGTATTGAACGAAAAAGCAGTTTGTTTGAGGAAGTAGCGGTAATTATTGGTTAAAGACAGATTGTAATTTAACTTTGTGAAAAAACACAAACAATCAGTTAAAACCAACCGCTGAGAACCGAAAAATATTGATATTAACTTTTGGTTAAGTAAAAAAAAAAAAACCTCGGTTGTAATTGTTGGAACAGTTTGCAAACTTCTCTTACGTACCCTTTCTTAGAAATAAAAGCCTTTTATTATTAAATTTCTATTTTTTTTTTTGTTTGATTTTAAATGGGAGATCCCTAGTATGATCAAACGTCCAGGATTTTGGTGCAGTGTTCCGCTTCAAAATATTTTGTAAATAGTCGACGTGAAAAGGATGGGGATATTTTTGTGTGTAGCCTAATTGTTTATTATTATTATTTTATCGGCGCAATGTTAGTTTGTACAGTATGAAAGTCAGGTGTGTTTTTTTTTTTTTAAGTTGTTTTGTCCCGGATTGACGTCGGAAAAATCTGATCACCTTAGATATCCTTATGCTGCTATTACCGTACCACGTACAGTCGAACCCCTCTTTTACTCTTTTCAAGGGACTCTGAAAAAAAAAATGATGTAAATTGAGGGAAAGTGTAAATTATGGGAAATGGTTTCCGCATACCAAGAACATAAGGATACAATGTTCAATGCACAGAAGGATTTGTAATCAATGCTTGGAACTTTTATAACACACAGGACTGTATTAAATATTACAATTAATAAATAATTTTCCTTTTCTAAATTAAATATCACTTTCAAATCTCAATAAGGCCTACACACACATTTCAAACGAAACAAGACGAGGTAACAAGAATGAAGCCGAAACCGAACGAAGACATAGAGTGTCGAGGCAATCCATATACCGAAGTTCCCCGATGGTCTCGTGAGTTGCAATCACAAAGCAGTGTAATAAGTGGTTGTTGGAGGGGGAGAGACTATATTTAGCCGGAAAAGGTGCGCATTAGTTTCGAGTAACACGGTATTTTGTCCTGATGCCATTGAATCTGCAGAGATTGACCATATTTAGGGCGAAATTTATGTTGGTAGTCGCCATTGTATGTTCAATTTTTCCCATGGACGCTATTTTTTTTTTTTTTTACTCTTCTTGGCGGAAACAACGTCAATTGCGGGAAGTTTGTTATTACGATAGCGTAAATACAGGAGAAAAAATATATTATAATAATAGGAAAATTGTGAAGGGAGCGAGAAAAAAAATGTTGTAAATGACTGAAAAACGTTATTTGAGGGAAAGCGGGGTTCGATTTGTAGCGTTGTCTGCCCCAATTCTTTATTTTAAAGTAAGGTAGTAGAAAATTATTTATTATCTTTAAAAAATGTAAATAATATAGTATTAGAAATCGAATTTGAATAATTTCGTGGAATACAAATAAATGACATATGGCGCCATCTAGCCAGTAAAGAAAAGAAAAAACTGGTTCTAATTTATTATTGAAAAGAAATTTATTTAGGCTTAAGAATTAATTTGAGGCACAGAAACTAAAAAATTAAAAGTTTTATTTAAGATTAAAAATTAGGCATTAAATTTTCTAATCGCTAATTTCCTAATTATTGGTTTAATAAGACACGAAATGTAATATATAATATTAATATGCAATAAATTTTGAATTTACCATTTAATTTCAACCATTATGTATGCTTATCGTTATTCCGATGAGTGTATCTCAAACGACTTTTATTTTATTTTATTTTTTTCTTTCATTTTCTGAATTGACGTAGATTTTGATTTTTCATAAAACTTCTTTTGCTCTACCGTGAAGCATTGTTTGAATTTCTAATAGTTGAGTTGTTATTTGAATGCTTATAGAAGCAGAATTCATTAGGGCGTCATTCTTACAATATTATAATCTTTGTTAAGAAGACGATTCTTGACTGGAGTGCGGGGGAAGTTTACTACAATATTCGTCCATTTTTGGACGAGCAACAAGCTAGCTCATCAAGTGGTGTGTGTGAGAGCGCGCGTGTCTCTTTAACAACGTTTCAGACGTTGGATAGATCTTCTTAAAACTTAACATTCGTTCTAAGTACAAAATAATAACTTAAGTTTTGTAGAACGATAAAACTCCCCATATGAAAGCAATGATGTTTAACAGTGGGCAGGCCCCTCGCCCCTTCCCGTTATGAACAACATCATAAATTCTTAGCCAAAAATATCGCGAAAATACCAGACGATTTCATACTTCTATAGCAGGGGTGGACATACTTTTGTAAGGTAAGGACTACCTCAAATATACTCAAAGTGCCGCGGTCATCTTAAGACTAAAAAAAAAAAAAATGGAATCTCCAAATCGACAACCAAACATCTTCAGACTTTTGAAATCTCACATGCGTTGCCCACCCCTGTTCTACTCTATAAACATAGTGTAGATCTCAGCCCGGGCCCCGGTGCTGAGGGACCAACTGACCCCCCCCTTGTGGGGGCCTTGGGTAAGTGGGACAGTGGGTGCTAATCCTTTAACTAATCCGCTGGTTCCGTATGTTTTGATATGGTAATTAATCGGATTTCAACAACTAAAATATTGAGGGTTTAATTAATTTTTCTACAGAAAATGGAAGACTATGTTTATATTCAATAGATATTACAATTTCACAGCAAACGTAGTGAGTTTTTTTTTTCTTTTTTCTTCAATGTATGTAGGGGTTTTTACGACTTCAATCAAAGAAAGTACATAATCAAGCATGTTATGGAAAGCAAACTGTGAGTTCTTTTAGCAACTTATTTTTTAGTAATGATTTTGAGAACGAGTAACTTTATAATTAAAAACCTTATCTGATAGGCATTTCAGATAAAACGCTATTTATCAATGCTATCTGTAAAATTACAGGTGAAACGCGACATAGAATCATCACGTGCTTGGTTTGCTTCGATGCTGCT